>OX336382.1:2040954-2640954 GCA_946902895.1 Fragum fragum
TTTAGACTGGTTTAAATTGAAAGGATTTGCGAACGACTCTTCAAAATCTTGGTTAAAAGTATGTCACTAAGAGTAGAAAACATTGCGAGCAGAGGATATATTCCTCAACCTATTCCCACACAAGGACGCTTTTGTGACGCCACTCAAGAAAACTTCGTGGGAAATCGTTGTATAAAATGAAGAAATTCCTTAAACAAAGCAATTTCTTCATTTTCCACAATCTTTTCATCTAAGAAAGTTGAAAATGTAAAATTTCATGTATTTTAAAATGTCTGCAAATCCTTTCAATTTGGACTTGTCTGTAGTTACGACGTTTATGTCGCCAAACCAACAAAAGAAAGCTGTACATTAACGGAGGCCATTGTTAGAGTTCATATTTATTTTCAAGCAAACTGAATGTTTTTTTTTTCTTTGACTGACAGCCGCCATTGGTTATTTATACATACTGTACGACCGTTCCGGCAGCGTAATCAATGGTTTGGGCTAGTCGAATTTGGCAGTCTGAACCGACACTAAAATAGGCACTGTTTACAACGGGGGCAGTGCCAACTTCACATGTCAGTGCCGCGTTTGAGCCAGAATCAGCGTCGGTCGGGGCTAGGGTACCTGAAATTAAAACGAAATCTATAAGACCGCGGTTCCTTTTATATATATTTAATAACGACGTTATTCAGTAAACACTGATGAGGTGATAGCCGAAACATGTTTGTTCTTTGCAGATTTTATAAGATACCATCATCATAGGCACGTGAAGTCTAATTGTTTTATTTTTCACTTGTACTTTACTTTTTCCGTCTATATATATATCGACGGTGTTCTACGAAAACCTCGTAACTACTTGTTAGTTTCGTCTATCAAAAACGAGGCAGACAGACAGACGGACAGACGGAGAAACAGAGAAAGATAATGTTACAAATGGGGAGAAAGACAAACAGAAGGAGAAGATAGAGAAAAAGAGGCAGAAAGAGAGAGACAGAAGGTCAGAGAGAGAAGGTCACACACACACACACAAAGAGAGAGAGAGAGAGAGAGAGAGAGAGAGAGAGAGAGAGAGAAGGTCACAGAGAGAGAGAAAAAAAAGAGAGAGAGAGAGAGAAAAGAGGGTCCGAGAGAAAAAGAGGGGGACACATAAAACGAGCCATACCAATAATGTTACAATCCTTTGAAAAATGAATAATGACGTAAAAACTTTTATGCGAACGTAAATTAGATAAGAGAGGGCGCGGGATGAAGGCGTCATGACGTATACTTCCCAAAATTTGCTAAGGATCACTTTTTCTAGTTGAATATTTTTTATCTTGAGGAAATCACACACGTGTTTTTGTGTTTCCTAGAATCTAAGCGTTTTAGGTCAACGATTTCTTAGAGGTCGAATGCGTCTGTGTTATTTGAGAGTAATGTTTGCACAAAGGACGTTATGGTAAAAAATCAACATTTCCGGTGCTATCCATGAAAATAAAGAAATCCAGTATTTCCATAAATTTAGAAGTTTTATGCGTGTCTGATGTACCCGTGCTGAAAATACCGCCTGCCAACGCCTCAACATAGAGCTGATAAGCCTACATGATCTTATAGTGTTGAATTTGATCCCATTCCTAAAGATGAGCCCGTTGGAGCCCCTGTACAGGTGCTGGTTACACGGGGAGTAATGATACAGCTGCCTGTAACATATCCCAAGCATGCTCTATTGGATTTACGTATAGGTATCTAGCCGGTCATTCCATACGGACGATTGTGGCTTGGTCGAGATATTGATCAATGATGCGGGGTCTATGTGCACGCGAATTGTCATCCATCAGAATGAAATTTTCACCAACAAAACCTGAATACGGGCGAACGTAAACATCCGAGATCTCGTTTACGCACCTGAGATCCGTCAAAGGTGAAAAGATGATACTTAGCATATTTTGAGTAGTATATGATCTTGGGGAGAACTTTGGCTTGTTATAATAGATGACCGGGGTTCACGTATAGGAAATAAGAAGTACCGATCACATTACCTAGTGTTCAAAATGGATTGGCGTAAATAAAACGTTGGCTCGTTGTAACAGCTAAGACAGAAGGAGAAACTCAAATCAAACAAGACGTACCAATAACGTTGCCCGGCGTTTCAAACTGGTTCACCGTAATGACGTAAGAACTTGAGGCGAACGTTGGTTCGTTATCATTTGCATCCTGTATAACGGAAACAAAAAAAAAACATATTTGAAATAGTACAATACGAAGACTAATTCATTCATCTTTTTTTTTTTCATTTAATAGACGAATAGAAGACATTATTTGTATTAGTGGCGATGTGCAAATTACCAACTCATCCCACCTCTCTACAAAGTCGTGAAGATTCAAACAAAAGTGTTTATCATAGTCTAACTTCATTGCAGGAAATCTTCATTTTCATTATCACACAGGTAACCTACTAATATAAGCAAGGGTTTTACCAATTTAACGCTTGGCATTCTGAACCCGGCAGGAGGTATAGACAAAGATCAGCCTAAGTGCAGTCTGATCTTAGTCAACACCATCTGTTTGTGTCTTTTAATTAGGAATTATTTATAGAATTTAGATTTCAAAATTGATTGGGTTTAAATGGGTTTAACACCGCCTTTAAAAGTATTTCAGTCAGATCGTGGCGGCTGGAAAACCTAACAATGGATTCCTGGTATTTCGCACACCAGTACTACCACTACGTCCTTTCCTAGCCTCCAGCTGCCATCCCACTTAGGTTTACGATTATCCACCCATTGGTGAGAGACAAATGTCGGAAAGGATATGTGCGGCCGCCGGGGATCGAACCCATGACATCCCATGATTGAAGATTAGGAGTCTGATGCGCTACCGACTGCGCTATGACGGTGGTCCTTAAATTTCAAGATGAATATTTATCAGCAACTAGTGTTTTCAGCCCTTTGATTTTCTTGCATTTTTTAAAACGATTTACAAGAAGAGTTAAAAACCCCAAGTATATTTATTAAATTGACGGATCGCTTTGTCAACCAAAAGACCAATCGACCAATCAAATCATAGATTTAGACAGGAAGTGAAGAGGAATATATTAGAGTTGAAGCCTAGCACAAGTGCTACCCGATAATCACGTGATTAAATTCGCTGTAACTGACTGACATATTATTTCGGCGATAAACACCCAAAAGAACTAAAGTAACAACAACATGTCATTTAAATTAACACTAACAATAAAAATTAAGCCAATGTTCAGACTTTTACATCGCAAATATTAAAGCGGTCCTTGCACTGATTATTGAAGAAAAAGTATCGTGAGAATTACGTAAATAGCTTTGGAAAAAGCAGGCAATTTTCTAACATCAAATTTTCACGAATACCTGTTGAAGAGCCACTTCAACTTACATTGATAGTAACTGTTACTTGACACGTTGCTGTGAGTGGCTGGTTGTCCACGCCACCAGAATCAATGCAATGACACGTTAGGACGACAAGTGACGGGTGCACGTTGTTGTCAACGTCATAATCAATGGCAAAACTCATATTTCCCGCCGGAGTTATACTAAAGCGATCGCTGTTGTTTGCAGCCGCAAATTCGTAGGTGGTTGTGTCCCCTATATCGGGATCGGTACAAATCAGTCCAGGGTTAAATATGGTGGTGCCTTGCTGTAATTGAAAATAAATAAAAAAAGATAACGTTAGAAGGGTAAACCTTTCCATTTCTTGATGAGAATGTCGGAATCAAACTCTCCTTAGTTTCCTGGTTGGTTTGTTTTGTTGTTGTTGTTCCTGCTGCTGCTGCCGTTGTTGTTGATGTTTTATCATATATATTTCATATTGAAATAATTACAAGAGTTGTGTAATACTTTCCAATCGCTTCTTGATGTTGGTTGTGGCGATAATTGTTTGTGTGTCTGTTTTTTGTTTGTGTTATATGCAACTCATGTCTGACAGTGAAGACCTAATACTGAGAGACACAAATTGCTTATGAACTGAAAAATTGTTACCTGAAAATATTTCTTTATTTTCAACTCGAGAGTCGTGCACGATATTCAGGGCCCGGGCTTATAAAACCTCTTCATACTCAATTGAGAATTTACTCAAACTTTGAAATTTGAATAAATATTTTGTTTCAAGTTTAATTGTATATTGAGAGTTATAAGTAACAGCCTATAAATAGTGTAATTCATTTTAATGCAATTTTCATAGGATCTTCTCAGAAAAAACCATCTTTAATCTCAACTCGAAGCTATGCAAATTCTCAACTGAGTACGCAAAAAGGTGGGGTGGGGGTGGGGTTGGGGGGGGGGAGGAGCTAATCATGAGAGTGAGGAGAATACCATGCCGAAATAAAAAACTTCTGAACCCAAAAGATTCATATTAAGCATTGTTATTAATCTGGCGACTTTAAACGATGTAACTTCAGCTCATTCCAGCTGCACTTACGAAGTTTAAGTTGCAAACCAACGTTTTGCCTTTTATTGCTTGCCCCTGACCACACATTTTACAAAAATAGTCTCTTTCATTACTTTAACCCTTTCCTGTACAATCACGGGATTTTAGTTGTAGTAATTTTATACTTGAGAAAACATTGTAGAAAAAGAAGAAATTGCTTGTCACAAGCAATTTCTTCTTTTTCCACAATATTTTCTACCGCATCGGGCGGTTTTGTATCGAACTGAATCCATTTTTTGTTAATTTCTGCAACCTCCTTCAATTTGGACCAGTCCAAAATTTCAAAAAAAGGGAAAAGGTTAATCGAACTACAATGTTGGAGGGCAGTGGGCGTGGCAAGCGAACAGTCAATAGCAGGGCTCCGGAAATCCGATAAATTGCCGGTCTGGACCGAATTTTGAATTGCCAGACCGATTGGAATCCCAAAAATTACACCAAAATCGGTCCGAAATTTTTATCAAATTTCACGTCGAAATGCTGATAAACTCGCCAACCATCTATCAAAATTCACTTGAAACCGAAATAATCGAAGGGTTTCACATGTTACCTGCTGATTAAGAGATAAACAAGTGTCAAAAATCGATAATTAGTTTACTAGCCGGTCAGTCAAATGCCCATCTGCACGTGGACCATAGTTTTTCATTCACGGTAAGAAACACAGCCGATGGAATTCAAACAATAATTGGAAATCCGCAATTTAAATATAAACGAAAACAGTAGCTTAATAACATCGCTAGTTCCGTCAATAAAATTAAATCTTACTTCAGGGGTGGAAAATATCCGAAAAATAAATCGGAAATCAACTACAATAAATAAATGACCGAGACTTGTGCACGAATTCTACTCTAGGAAAATAGTGCAACACGTGGGCGACCCACTGGAGTTTGTCTCGTCGGTCTTTTTGATGTACGTCACGACTCTGCAATCCCTTGGGGTAGAATGGACTGACCTGACCTGACATTTTTGTGACGTCAACTGTGTTTTTCCATCAACAGACGCTCGTGTTGAAAGAAAGTCGACATGACTGTGTTAAATTAACAGAACTTTGGGTAACTAGCTTATGAAAATGGAAAAGTATATCAATACTATAATTAGGGAGGGGGGGGGGCAACTACTGAATGAATGATGAACCCTTTTACGTACAGGAAAGGTGAAAAAAGACGGGGGTATTCGTTTTTTGTCGGCGGAGGGGGGGGTCGGTTTTGCCGGCGGGGGGGGGGGAAATTCCCGGACCTATTTAAATTTCCAAATTTCCGGAGCTTGGTCAATAGCATTGTCTTCTTTCGGACACTCCTAGCGATCGAGGTATCTTACACGTTTACCCTCCTATCCAAACCAGCCGCCGTCATAGCGAAGTCGGTAGCGCGTCAGACTCCTAATCTTTAATCGTGAGAGTCATGGGTTTGATCCCCGGCGACGGGACATATCCTCTCCGACATTTGTCTCTTACCAATCGGTGGATAATCGTAAACATAAGTGGGATAGCAGCTGGAGGCTAGGAAGGGGTGTAGTGGTAGTACTGGTGTGAGAAATACTAGGAATCCATTGTTAGGTGCTCTAGCCCCGATATGATTGAAATACTGTTAAAAAGTGGCGTTAAACCCGATTCAGTCAATGAATGCTATTCAAACTGTTATTCTCCCGCGAATGCATCATCTTACTCTCGACCCTAGAGATCAACAGATTATTCTGCGTTGACCCCCCAACCGTGTTTAATACTTACGTTAGCCTCATTCGTTGTGACATAATACATTGTTTCGCTGCATGACGGTGCCTCGTTATCGTTGACGACGGTAAGCTGGTAATTGAACGGGCCACCTATATGTATACCGTCGTTAACGTAACACGAACAGTTGTAAAAACTGATAGCCTCATAGTCGAGGGAACGACCTGCCTGGATGTAGAAATTACCATCTGAAACGAAAAAATATATTATATGAAGATAGATCGATAATTGAATAAACTTATACACACGCACACGCACCTATATACATCGTCGCTTGGCGTTCGGAATGTATATATTTCGACGATGTTCTACCAAAACTTCGTAACTATAGCTTGGAATAAGCTGAAGTTACGAGGTTTTTGTAGAATATCGATGGTACATAAAACGCATAAACAACCAAATCGTTAGAACTACAAACAAACAAGGCTAAAAAACATTCAGTTCAAGAGCCGCTAAAAAACTGTAAACATAGGCGATGACCGAAGTTACTAGGCCAAACAATCGACCAAACACTGTCCACTCTACTATGCTAGAATAAAATCGTTGGATGTCGAGCTGTACCTCATATATTGTCAATTCAAAAACACATTTTGCCTTGAAAAATACCTTAATATTATTGAAAATTCTAAATATAAAATAGCTTTAACTAGATTAGGAACATCGACACATTCTTTAAACATTGAATCAGGAAGACATAATGATAAACCGAGAAACGAAAGACTATGCATCAATTGTAATTTAAAACAAATTGAAAATGAATACCATTTCATGCTTATTTGTCCGAAATATCGCGATTTAAGAACAAAATTTTTGAAGAAATACTATTTTACTTGGCCAGCAAAAGAAAGATTTATCAATCTCATGTCTGCAACATCTATATCGGTAATCAAAAATTTAGCAAAATATAACTACTTTGCTAACATTACCAGGAATTAATTCACTAATTAATATTGTTTATATTTTTGTTTGTTGTTGTTGTTGTTTATACTGATAAAAACTCGAACAAGTTTTACAATGCGCTTAAATCATTGACCTACTCATATACATATTAATATTTTCAATTCAATGAAATTGATATTCTAAAGAATCAGGTTATCCATGAACATACAACGCTCTGTATTTCGCTTTGATGAGCGTTGTATACTCCATGATAAAACCTTATAGACCGGCCTATGATATCTGATTTCCTCCAGGACAAATTTCTTTCACATAAATCCAATTTGCATGTTTGAAACTACGCTTTTAGTACATAATAATGATAAATAGAAATATTATAATGGTAACAATAAATCAAACAATAAAATAAACCAATCGTTACAATAAAATGATAATAATAAAATAATAATCTACGCTCACTAACATCATGTGCTCTTCAGATAAATATTTTCTTTGTTATGATCCTGTGTTATATTGTAATTTGTTTGTTGCTGTAACCATTTGTGTTGATGCAATAAAGAATGAATGAATTTACAGATTTTTGCTGTAGCTACGACATTCAAGTCGCCAAACCAACAAAAGTGCTTTACATAAATGTCATGATTCATGTCCAGTCTGAATCAATGATTTGACCTTCTTTTGACCTTTTGGTTTCAATCGGCTATCCGTAGATTCTTGTGTGGTTTTTTAACCCATTCCCACACAATCCCTCCTATGCCCCTGAAGAAAAAAAGTGTACGAAAACATTGTGGAAAATGAAGAAATTGCTTGTTACAAGCAATTTCTTCATTTTCCACAGTGTTTTCTATCCTAAAGTATGAAGGAATTAAAAAAAAATCATTAGACTTAAATTGTCGTCTGCAGCTTCTTCCAATTTGGACCGTTCTAAAATTTGGTTGTGTGGAAATTGTGTAGGTATTCATTCTGTCTAGACAGTAAATATATATGCTTTGTTTAGATTTCACGTTTGTTTCCATGGATTTTCTTTATAACAGACGAAAGGATTTAACGCCAATCTTAATCATTTTCATGCTAAACCCGGAATATTCCGGTTTTGGCAGGAGGTATAGACAAAGATCAGCCTGCAAATATGTGCAGTCTGGTCTTAGTCTACACCTCCTGTCTGTTCTTTGCAAACCAGAATTGTTCGTGAAAATCATTCCAAAAGTATTGGCGATCAATACAAGTTTCTACCAGTGCTTTCAGCCGTTTGATTTTTATGCGAGACTGATTTTTTTTTATTCAGCATGACAAGGTTAAAAGTGAAACGAGTAAAAAAAATGATAATTTCATTAATTTCTCCTTTTTAAACCAAATCCTTTGTATGCCTCAAAAATGAGATATTGGTAGGCTGCATAGTTAAGGGTTCACATTCGCTTTTTTGAAATGATTCGTCGGTCTTCAATGTAACCTCCTTCCTAAATAAGTTTTTTTGTATTAAAAAAACATCTATTTCATATTTCATGAAAATTTAACGGCTCGTCACTGTCTGTTTAAAAATTGATTGTTAAGTCAAATCATTCGTTCAGGTCACAGGTCACCAAAGCAACAATGATAATTTACATAAATTTGAAAAGACGCCTTTCACTCGAGGTTTGATTCCAATCGATTTTTTGAAACCTTTCAAGGATATTTGACCGAAAGTGACATTTTAATCTACGCAATTTAGTTCACCCTATTTCGTTGTTGGACGACTTTAACATTGTAACTACAGCTTATTCAAGCTAAAGTTTCGACGTTAAGGTCACCCACCAAACGATCTGCTTTGATTTTTGTTGCAGAGTGAATAGTTTTTCAAATTCATATCGTGTGCAATCTCATACAAATTACCTGGTCAGAGCAGAGTGGACATGCTTAACGAGACGTCACTTGTAGGATCACCAATGAAAATATATAAACCGATTTACCAAACTAATCAAAAACATTGATTTAGACCGGAAACGTACTTTTCAGCAGCTTTGTTGGTTTGGTGACTTAAACGTCGTAACTACAGCTTATTCAAGCTGTAGTTACGACGTTTAGGTCCCCAAACCAACCATCTTTATCACATGTCACTGACTAATTCTATTTTCAAAATAACGCTGTTTTATATCTCATTTAAACTTTCTATCGGAGGTCAATAAGCTTGATCAGCTGTCGTCAATTAGTACTTACTTCCATCAAATGCGAAAGTATCCGCCGCCTCAGCCGGAGTACATGTAAAACTAAAGTTGTAATTCTGATTATCGGGATCGCTCACTGTCAGGGTGAACAAGGGGACCCCTGCGGCATAGGTCTCGAGCACGGACTGGATGAGCGGAAAGTTGATAACCGTTGGTATCGTGTTCTGATCTGGGGATATATGAAGAATACAAGTAATGTTTACTGGATTAACTCTTTTGTGCGTGCAGACTTGTGGAGGCATGGAAGTCCGAAATTCCACAAAGAGACACAGACAGATAGACAGGCAGAAAAAGAACCTGTGAATATTTTTCATCTACAGCTTTAATTCTTTAAGAGAATACGCCACTTCTTTAACCGATTACCAGACGACAAAATCTGATCCATTTTAAGAAGAGTGGCAGGGGACAATTTTAAGTTGATAAAATTTATTTATTCATAATTAAATTACCTTTATTCAAGCTGTAGTTACGACATTTTGTACGCCCAACGACGATAATTGAAGAAAAAAGAACTACTCACTAGTCAGTTTTATAGTCTGAGTTGCATACACTAAAATCTGACCAACAGGATCATAAGCTGTAACTGTCATATACACTGGGCCAATACTGGAATCCAAATATTGAAGTTCTCTATTAGTTATGATCTCGCCTGTTGCTGGAATGGATAAAAAGCCTAGTCAAATATGACAGTAAAAACTGCTGGTTTAACGGTAAAGTACTAAAATATGGTGCGATTTGTAAAACCTCATGTGAAACAAGATAAATCAAGAAGGCGCCGCACTGATATCTGCAGGATACCTAGACCTTTTTCGGTTGGTACTAACGTTCCTACTATAGTAGATGCATCGGACGTTATCTTCCGATAGGTGGCTTTTTCAAATCTTCGGGGAATATGACATGCGCAGACCACTGATCAAATTATATTTTACAAGGGGTTAAAGGTTAAATGACGTCATTTTGGTTGCTACTATACTTGTTCGACGGGAACATTATTTAAAATGGTAGGAACGTTGTCCCCAGTGGAAAAGGCCCTAGCTAGTTATAGGTCTATATTTAGTATTGTCAATCAGGTCAAACAATGAAATATGCACATATAAGCTTACCTAGAACAGAAATTAGGAAGCGCACATTTCTTATATTGGGATGCAATACTGGAAAATTTCGATCTCGATAGATATAACATTTGTTGACAATATTGGTACTTTCAAACGAATCCCCCTCCCCCAAATAAAAAGAATTGTCGGTTGACTAAAAATTAAAAATCTATACTCTTTTACTATATGATCATATCAAATGAATATTGTTTGTGTATATCTCTTAATTGAAAGAAAGAAAGAGAGAGAGGGGGAATGAGAAAGAGAGAGAATAAGTTGTAGTTACGACGTTTAAGCCGTCTAACCAACAAAAGTGCCTCACATAAGTGTCGGCCAATGTTTTAGCTCAAAGTTCACATCCGGTCTTAATTAGCTATCTAATTAGTCGATCCTTATTATGCTTTACCCGGAATACTTCGGTTGTGGCAGCAGGTGTAGACCAAGATCAGCCTGCAGTCTGATCTTGATCTAAACCTCCTGCTTGTACTTTTCCCGCAAGAGTCGTTTATGAAATTGGTTTTCATTTCAACAAGCTCTATCATTGTATGTTGAAGTGAATTATCGTTTGATTTCAAATTAATTTAACAAGAAAATCTAAACCGATATAGCTGTTGTTGTTCAAACAACGAAAGATATATCGATTAATTGATTAAATGGGATTTAACACTACATTTAACAGTATTTCAGTTTTATCGAGGCGGCTGGAGCACCTAACAATGGATTTCTGGTATTTCTCACACTAGTACTACCACTACATTCTTTCCGAGCCTCCAGCCGCTGAACCCACTAAGGTTAACGATTATCCACCGATTGGCGGGAGACAAATGTCGGAAAGAATATTTGCAGTGGCCGGAGATCGAACCCGGTACCCCATGACTAGGAGTCCTACTACTGCGCTTCGGCCGGGGCCGAAAGGTATACCGTTCTTAGACGAAAAATAAATTATCATGCTTTATCTTCAAATGAAAAAAATAATAATAAGTTGATTGGAGGAGCTTTTGGGGAATCTATAAAGACTCGCCGAACACTGTGACCGGATGACGTGGTTAATCGTTTGGGTCAAAGGTCCACTTTAAGTCGGCTGAGAATAAAGAACGCATGCAGGCATAAATAATACGTACTTGTAGACCCGTTGAGTTTAATCGGGCACGCTTATATTTTGAAAGTACACGCGTTAATTAACTCGTGCACTTTCAAAATATCGGCGTGCGCGCGTAAAAAGTAAACACATTCATATTGTTTTTACTTGTTATTTAGGCGTAGGCGCAAATTTCTTACTCTTAAACTCTCAATGCTTATGCACGGGTGCCTAAATTTTGTAAGCGCCCCTTTATTATTTACGCCTGCATGCATTTAAATTCTCGTGTACTACCTAAAGAGGAATTTTGACCCATTTGGTGCACAATATAACCCCTCCCCCTTATTGTGACATTCTGAGAAGCACACGAACTGCACTCAAGTTGGGCTAAAGTTCGACAAAAGAGCTTATCATTTCGTTAATGTACTGTTTTAATTGTTGTTGTTGTTTTTTACAGTGATATATAATCATGTGATAAACCATAACAAGAAATCCCGATAAACCTTCGTATAGAGCATTATAGAACGAGCTGCTTTAATATTGTAAATAAAGTTTGAATAAAATGTAGTTACGATATTTTGAGACCAAATTTGACTAAATTTTTTCTTTGAGCATACCTGAGTCTATACGAAAGAATTCTGGGCTAAAAGAAGGGTCAAACGTCGCATTAAATCGGATATCACGGTTAAGTCTTGACGACGCTGATACAAACTTCAGCCCAACGTTATTTCCTGTTGAAAGGGCGGCTACCGTGAGGTCATCTGAAAAGAATGAAATAAAATAAAATGGGGGAATATTTAACCCTTGTCATACTGAACCCGGAATATTCCGGTTTTAACAGGAGGTGTAGACTAAGATCAGACTGCACTTACGTGCAGGCTGATCTTAATCTATACCTCCTGCTTGTACTTCTCCTGCCAGAGTTGTTTATGAAGTTGATTTCTAAAAAAAATATAGATTTTTGAACAACAAGTTCTATCAGTGCTTTCAGCCCTTTGATTTGACAACAATTCAGTAAGGTAATTTATACAGGATGACAAGGGTTAAACGGTAATTCCTACCTGAAACAGTCAACCGAGAACATGATATCCTATTTGTCTAAACCAATCAATGCAGAATCTAGGTTTTGATCCCTAGAAGAAACGCAATTTTAGAAAATTTTGTGGTAAAAGGAGAAATCGCTTGTTATACGCAATTCTTCCTTTTCTGACAATGCTTTCCGCATTATTTGGCACTTTCTTTCCAATCTAATTGCATTTTGCTATATCGTCTGTTACTTCTTTTTAAATTAGACTAGTCTAAAACATTGTTGTTTGGTAATGGGTTAAGCAGTGTTTCGTCTTAGCCTGGGCTACTGCCCCTCGATCTATCGACATACTCTCAGACAGCAGGCTGCCAGTTTAAAATTTGTTCTTGATTTTCATAACAAGGAAATCAGAGCTTATTTTAAATCTAAAGACTGGTTGAAGAATTCTTTCTCTATAAGAAATCTGTTTGACCCAGGAAGGCTTTTCCAAGTATTTGCATGTACATTTTACTGCATAGTCGATCAGGTTCGAGCAACCATTATGAGCACTCAACAAAGCTGTAGTTACGATGTTAAGATCTTCAACTAACAATTTAATGAGTTCGAACGACATAGAATTTATTGGAATTTCAAGCAAATGCTCCCATTGAGACCAAATTGCATTTCTCTTTTATATGCCACAAACGTGTATAAACTATTTTCCTTTGCGACTCCTTGTTGATGATATCCCATTTCTACACAACAAAGTTTTAGGCTGGTCCAAATTCAAAGAATCTGCAGACGACAATTTCAAGGTTTTTTTTTTTTTTTTTTTTGTCTATTTGGATAGAAAACATTGTTGATAATGAAGAAATTGCTTGATACAAGCAATTTCTTTATTCTAGAGCTATTTTCTTGAGGGGCGTAAAAAGGAGAGGTTGTGTGGGAATGGGTTAATTGCTGGTCGCTTATACAGGTCTAAATGTGTATTGAACGTGTAAGTTCTTAACCAAGTCACAATCAACTACCTCTTTGTTCCAAACAGAGCCAAACTAATCTTTGTCGAGTTGAATCCTTAACATTTCTGATTCAGTAAGAGGTATAGACAAAGATTAGCCTGCGCATATGATCTGTTTGATCTTAGTAACGTTACAAAACCAATATTTGTCCTTTTAACACCAAAGCTAATTATATAGGGGGGGGGGGTATTTAAACTACAACTTGTACTTACGTTGCTTTCAGCATTTTGATTTTAACGCAATTCTAAATCAGATTTTATTTGACGTGACCAAGGTTGGATATCTATCTGAAGTAGTTAAAACTTTGTCATCCGGTTAAGGCAGAAGTTGAAGACCAAGATAAGCTTGCACATAAGTGCAGTCTGATCTTGGTCTACATCTCCTGCTTGTACTTTTCCTGCCAGAGTTGTGTATCAAATTGATTTCTAAAAGAAATATTCATCTCTAAACAACAAGTTCTATCAGTGCTTTCAGCCCTTTGATTTTACAGCCAATCAGTAAGGTAATTTATACAACATGAAAAGGGTTAAGATTACCGAAAATGATGAACAGGTCCTTTATAGTACAATTAAGGCTTTTTAACCCTCTACCACACAATCTGGTCTTAATCTGAGGTAATCATTGCGAAAAAAAGAGAGAAAATTTAACAAGAAATTTTCCATTATTTCACTTTTTTTTTAATGTCCAATAAGACATTTTATTTACTTTCACTTTTAAATGTCGTCTGCAAGTTAAATTTCAATTTGGACAAGTCTAAAATTACGTTGCCTGTTTTTTGTTGAAGGGCGTACAAAAAGCGACATTGTGTGGGAATGGATTAATGATTGATTAAGCTGTGTTTAACCCACTTTCAACAATATTACAGTTATTTCTGATGACCGGTGCACTTAAACAAGTCTGTCTATCCTTTCTATTCTTTATTCAAGCTTTTATTACGATATTTTGACGAACCATTTCTTACTCTTGGTATTTCAAGTATAACAGATTGTTAACCCATTACCAGACCGCAATTTTTAGAATCGTTCAAATTTATAGTTTTTATTTTTTCAAACGACAGTTTAAAGTTTGTGAAATTCTAGATTTTTTCAACTTTCTGGTTAGACAACATTGTGGAAATGAAGACATTGCTTGTTGCAAGCAATTTCTTCATTTTTCACAATGTTTTCCCAATTGTTTTTCCTTGGGAGCGTCAAAAAGTGTTATTGCGTGGGAACTGGTTAACTAATCTATGACATAATAATCTTCACTATATGCAAATTATATGTATAAACGGAATGCTGGACCCGCCCTCGAACTCCGCTGACCACGCCCACTAACTCCGACTGGAAGTTCAACTTCGATATCAAACGGCGTTATTGTGAAAAATTTACCAGTAACATGTTACAAACGAGTAAAAAGGTTGGTTGGTGACTTAAACGTCGTAAATACAGTTTTGATAAGCTGTAATTACGACGTTTAATTCGTCAAGCAATATAATGCTTCATGTAAATGTGGGTCAGTGTTGGAGTTCAAAGTTCACTTCCGGTTCAAATTGTTTATCAATACTTTGATTGTCAGCCGAGATTGATTAACCCATACCCACACTATCCCGCCCAAGAAAAAAGCTTTGGAAAAAATTGTGGAAAATGAAGAAATTACTTGTTACAATTGATTTATTCATTTTCCTCATTGTTTTCGGCTCCAAATTACAAACTTTACACATTCGCGATTTTCTCTACCATTCACCACGATTCACCTAGATTTCTTATGGTCAGAAAAAATCGGGATAGATCGGGATGAATCGCGGCGAAAATAGAAAAGTTCGGTGTCACTACGATTCCAGTAAGAATGTCCACAATATCTGCATGGTGTCTGTAAGGTATAGCTACGAATCAATGACGATTCATGTCAGCAACGCTACGGTCAATGAGGATTGACCACGGTGGCACAACGAATGCTTACGGCACTTGCACGGTTCGATACGGTACTAGTACGATTCAGGGCGATAGCTACACGAGCAATCGTGCAGTTCCGTAGCGAAACCGTGGGTGATATGTAGGGCACCGTACACTAGTCGTGGTGAATCGTGAGAATTTGTGGTGTCAAAGATTCCACGACTGGCTATGATCTCTCATGAATAGCCGCGAAAATAGGTACGGTGTCAATACGAATAAGCACGATTCCTCTACGGTTGCGCTACAAATTAGACCACGCCCAATAACCACCACGATTCACCACGAATGTTTTTAAACAGTTTAAAAATTCCGTAGCGCTACCGTGAAGTTTCCCGAATCCTCACAATTCATCAAGATTCACAACGATTCACCACGGTTCTACTACGAATGACCACGGTACACGAAGATTTTATCTACCGTGGCTAATCGTAGCGGCACCGTAGCCAAAAATCGTGAACAGACCGTAAGATGGCAAGTCAATTGAGCAGCTAGCTATACGGGTAAAATTGTCCAAGTGGAGAGTCTCTAGTATACATGTTCGGCAGTATTTCAACCCTTTCTTTTTTTCTTTTCTTTTTTCTTTTTTATTATTTTTTTTATTATTTTGTTGTTCTTGTTGTTCATGTTGTTGTTTGGTCGTTGTTGTTGTTGCTGCTGTTTATGTGCGCGTACCCGTGCATGCGCGCGCGCGTGTGTGTTGTTGTTGTTGTTTAAAAAATTAAGACTGGTGCAAATTCAAGAGGTTGCAGACAACATTGAAAAATGAACGCAAATTGAAATGAAACCATCCTTTGTAATAGAAAATTTTGTGTGAAAAGGAAAAACTGCTATTTTTATCCATATTTCACGTACGAGACCGCAGCAAGAAGCGAATATCGTTATCGTTACTTAGCATTGCATTGGATATATACCTCAATTAAATAAATTTTATTAAAAATAAAATGATAGAAAAAATACATAAAAAAAAAATCTACAAGAATTTCCCTTCTTCTTTACCATTCTGCTTACGTTCATTTGTTTTATGACGTCATTTACGGCAATCTCGCTTCTGAGGAAAATTTGATATTCTACTCGACCTTCGGTCTCGTGAAAATATCAAAATTTTCCTCTTCAGCTCAAAGCGAATTCTCTATCGTAATATAATATTCCCTATATATAAATACTTTACTTGCTGTGCCAATGACGTTATTGATGGTGATTCGTTCGTCTTCCTCAACTTCTACAATCAACGACGTTGGTGACGTCGTCTCCCCAAGCGCGTCGATACAAACGTAACTGAGGTCGAAGGCTTTGATGGCTGTGTAATTAAACGTGCAACACGTGCCTGCCGTCTCAACATACACCTCATAATCTAGAATTTAGAAAAATGCATTTCTATGCCAGTCGTAACTTCATTGAAACTTGAACAACCTCAATATTATGTTCTATATATATCATGTCTATAAAACAAAAGTTGTTTTTTTTTTAGAGTGGGTGTGGGGCGTGGTTGGGGGTCTTCATTCAATACCCATATTCTCGGATACCCTTATATACTATACCCTACATCGAATATGTAGCTGTAGTTACTGCGTTTAGTTCTCCACAAAACCATTTACTTTTTCGTTTTAATTTAGTGAGTATAAATTTTGTAAAAAAAAAATACGAAGTGGAACAATCTGTTGGAGCTTCGCGGTCGCGGTGAGCGAGCCAAATAGAGTCAAATACTTACTTCCTGTGGTTGGGTTCAGTACAAAATTGAACTCAGTACCCGTTGCATTACCGGACCCTGTGTAGGTCGATATCGTCTGGTTGCATGTGTAGGTTCCTCCATTAGGCTCCGTTATATTTAATATGAACAGAAGGCGTTCACCGACTTCTAGCTCCCCGACATGTCGGGTGGTCGGGATATTATTAAAAACGGGCGCCTGAAATAGCCAAAATAAGAGATTTTTAATGCATACCAACGCGTTCTCGTTTGATGGTGACTGTCGAGTGCAGAGCTTGGTAAAACATTTTTAAAATGAAGAAGTAGCCTTTGCCAATTCTTTTCTTTATTTCCCATGATGTTTTCTTCCCTATAATAAATAAATAAATTTCACGACACTAACTCTCTCCTGTCAAATCCCTGGTTTTAACGTCCTTTTGATTTTTTTACTTGAGAAAACCTTGTGGAAAAAGAAGGAATTGCTTGTAACAAGCAATTTCTTCTTTTCTCACAATATTTTCTACCCTGTAGGTCAATCACTTTTCAAATTGCTCTCATTTTTATCCGTCGTATGCAACTTCTTTCAAATTGGACTAGTCTAAAATTTTGCAAAACAGGAAAGGGTTAAAATTGCTGTCTGTACCCCTTTCAATATGGACCAGTCTAAAGTTCTGTCGCCTGATAAAGGGTTAGAATTATTCTGTACCTGATATTTAAGGTACCTGTGTCTAAGCATTGACACTCATCCTACAGTTTTGCTGCTGTTGATTATTTGCTGGCCCCGCCCACTTACTCCGTTGGCAAGGCCCATTGACTCAGGCAGGAAGTTACACTTCGATTATAAACGGCGTTATCTTGCAAAATCTATGGCCAGTAGCATGTGATAAAAAAGGTAGAATGGTTAGTTGGCGACCTAAACATCGTAACTACAGCTTGAATAAGCTGTAGT
Organism: Fragum fragum; assembly: GCA_946902895.1. NCBI lineage: Eukaryota > Metazoa > Mollusca > Bivalvia > Cardiida > Cardiidae > Fragum > Fragum fragum. The sequence continues at coordinate 2,058,956 of OX336382.1, forward strand.
TACGACGTTCTAGTCGACTAACCAATAAAAATGCTTCACATAAATGGTTGTCAATGTCGGAGCCAAAGTTAACTTCCAGTCTAAATGAATGATTTGATTGGTCGACTGCTTGTTTCAGCCGCGATTGGTCATTTGTATTGATACTTTGATACTAAAATGGTCGTGCTATACACAATTTAGGTGTGACCCCCCCCCCCCCCCCCAACGCCCCCCTTCCTGACAGAAATAGTTTTTCCCTTTAACTTTCACTCTTTTTATATTCTCAAATGCAAATATTTGGAAAAATGTATTACTGCTATGAAAAATGTCTGAAGAAAAATAAGTACGGAAAATATGAAAGAAAGATGAGAAAATGCTAATACCCAGCATTCAATTATTTTCTCTCAAACTCCAACAGGTTTTAGCTACATTAACATGTCTTCTGCAGCTGTTCCCCTTTATCAGACAAAAAATTGTTGTAAGGGAATGGGTTAAGTTAGATTTGGTGACAAGCACAGTTTTACATGTGAATGTGCTTGTCTGCAGACTCTTTGTGTTCACAATAACATGTGAATGTGCTTGTCTGCAGACTGTTTGTTTTTGTTTTCTTTGTAAAGATAAAATTGACCTTTGATCACCTATTATAACTTGTTCAATTATAACAGCACTTCAAAACCATTTTTCTCCTGTATAGGCCGTATTTTTTTAAATCTGTACTCGAATTCATTTAATCAGATGTGAAATTCATTTAATTGAAAGAAGCCGGTTTTCAAGAGATCTGAATGTGACTTAAATAAAATCTTTTCACAAAAACTAGGAGGTATTTACATCGAAAATATTATCTGTGAATAGTTTAATGGTACATCATTATTTACAGTTCGATTTCAATCAGTTTATTTTTATTTGACCCGCGTCTTGACGAACAGGGCTTCAGATGTGTACATAAAGGGCTTGGTAAATTCGACAAAATGTACTCTGCCAGCGATATGAACTTTCAATTTATCTCCACACAATCGATGAAGAATTTTAGCGTTGTAAACCATTGTAAGAAAAGGGGAAATCGCTTTGAACTAAGAATTTGTCTTTCTCGCAATGTTTTCTATCCTTTTCGAAACTTGTTTCACCGAAATGGCATGCCTTTCCTGCTCAAAATGTTTCCCTCTTTCTAATGGCCTTTTCTATAAAAATTGCTAAAATACATATATATACTTGTTACCTTTCACTATGACGCAAAATGAGACAACCCTTTAACTGAAACAAATATTTTAAAAAAGAGATAGGACAAATAAGAAGTAGTTCGAGGGGGGAAAACGCGAAAAGCTGGGCAAATTGACTTTTCTAGATTCAGAAAATTACCAAATTGTTAAAAGTTTCGATTCTGGATTTTTTGCAGTCAGTGCTCGATACAATTCCGTCAACCCAGTATGTGCCTTTTCGCCTGGCGGGTCACGTGTTTGTAAACGAAACGCCGTTCTATGACGTCGAATTGTCACGTAGAGAAAAACACGTACCGTATTTATACACAGTAAATGTTATACCTTATCATGCCGAATAAAATCCTTTACGGAATTGCATTAATATTCAGGACTAAAACACTGGTAAGAGAATTACAAGAAGGAAATGTAGACCAAAATCAGACTGCACACATGTGCAGCCTGATTTTGGTCTATACCTCCTGCCAAAGCCAGAATATTTCGGGTCAGGCATGACAGGGGTTAAGATCAAAGGTCTGCAAGAACTAGAAGGCCAGATCATAGCTCTAAATGAATTTTGATAACAGCTATTGCTGGAAAGGGTTAAACTGGGTTAAACGGGTGGCGTAGAGTAAGAAAAGCTTACACATCTGTGCCGGCAGGTCTTTATTTACCTCTACTGCCAAAAAGGAAAAATCCGGATTCCGAATGACATGTGTTAAATGATAACAATCATCCTGGTGCTAACACGAAATTTGATACGTACATTGAATGTGTCAGTCGGGCGTGACTATAGATGTACGAGTTACAGTGAGTGATCAAAGGTTAATTTTGTCTATACCTGTATAGCCAAAATTAACCTTTGATCACTCAATGTAACTTGTACATCTACAGATTATTACTATCTAGTACATTGAATTTGATAATTTCCTGTGATTGTTCAGGGATTACATTTATTAATAGCTTGAAATTATTGACATAACTTGACCTTTATGCAATGAATAAATTAGCTATGAACAAATTTCACCGCGACGAAAGTCGTGCGTTTACGAGTTATTTCGTCCATACTCGGAGAAATTCACCGTGCATTTTGAAAAAAATTATTGTTTGTATATCAACCTAATGTTTCAACAGATAAGTGGTAGAGTGGTAAAGGACGCAAAGGCCCGAAACAGTCAACACAGGTTTGAAACAGCCAAGAAACCATAAAGTATAGACCCATACTTTGTTTTTGCTCTAACCCCTCGATGTATGGAAATTAACTTATTCCTTTAAATCTTGTTGGGGAAAAGTGAACAAAGCGACATTCTCTGAAGCGACCGCTTTTGTTCGTCTCTTGAGGGGTCGCATAATACAAGATTTACTGGAATAGGAAAACGAACCTCCCAACCCCCTTTGGTAAGTTTGAACCCCCTTTGAAGAAATCCTTAATTCCCAATTGCATCTCCATTTTCTTCTTTTAAGAAGGCCTAATTGTAAATAAGCTTTTCATGATTTATATTACATACATAATAATGTTAGCTTAATGAGTTACCTGTTAAAAATAAAGAATATGAACAATATTAGGGATTATTATCATAAAATTGGCGTTCACCGCAACAACTTTCAAAACTGTTCGTCAAAAACGGTTATTTTCGCCAACATAAAATGATGTTGAAATTTCTTTTCGTTTTCTGTTCGGCAAAGGTTTTCATAACAGGCTTGTGACGTTTCTGAAAGTATTTATAGAGAGGTCTGTTAACAATTCCTTACATTAAAGGATTCCTTTTAGTGAGGAAGTCTGTCAATACTAGAGCCGTAGAACCTTTAGTTGTAAATAGCCACACGGATGAAACAAAATGCATATCTATCAAATTTAAACGATTCTTTTTTTATTAACCCTTGTCATGTTGAATTATAAGTCCTCTACAGATTTTCAATAAAATCAAAGGGCCGAAAGCACTGAAAGAACCAATGGTAGATTAGCTTTTCTGTAGAAAACGTATCTTATAAACAAATCTGGCTTAAAAGGGACATGCAGGTGGTGCAGATTAAGATAATACTGCACATATGAGCAGGCTGATCTTTGTCTGTACCTTATGCCAAAGCCGGAATATTCCAGGTTCAGCATGACAAAGGTTAAGTTCTGATTTCTAGGAGCCAAGTCCTTATTTCCAATATTTAATTTAAGATCATATTTCTTACTACTAAGTTAAAACGACTGGTTTCCTTATCCAACCCAGTCTTGAAATGCTTCCTATAGGCCTGACATTTTTAAATTTATGAGGTAAGATTTTGCAGGACGTTGCTGAAGGGACACGTTTAATAAATACGGTCAGTATGCGACTAATGCATCGTAACGAGAGCTTGCTCAAGCGGTAGTCACGATATTTTGTCGCCAATCGAAGATAAGCTATGGATTAAATTTACGTAGTTCCAACTTGTATGAATGCAAAAGTCGCTTTTAAAAAGGGGGATGCACGTGTATGCAATTTGGTGTATGCAATTGACCAATTGCTGGCCCAGCCCACTTACTTCGTTATCCCGACCCAATGACTCCGACAACAATTCCCGCTTTAAAAGTCGTTATTTTGAAAACTCATGGCCAGTAGCGTGTAACACAAAATTAGTATAGTTGAATAGCTTAAATAAGCTGTAGTTACGAAGTTTAAGTCGCAAAACTAACAAAAAATGGCTGCCAATTTGGATATCAAATTTCATTTCTGGTCTCAATGAATGATTTCATTGGTCGACTGGTTATCTGATTGACAGTCGAGATTGGTCAATTATTGGCCCGTTTTAAAATAAAATGCGCACGTGTGGTTTCCTACGTACTATTCCCGTGCTCTGTAACTCTATTATTTCCGCTTACCTGTGATGTAACTATTGTGATTGTCAATGAAAATATTAATATCACCGATGTTCTCATAATCGACACTGTTCCAAGTTTTATCCTTTCAGCACTGAAGAAGTTTGGTGTAGATAAGTTCAGTTAAAACTAAAAAAAGAAAACTTGTAATTTGATGGACATCGAACACTGGTGTTATCTTCGGTAGGAAATATTTCTTTAAAACTAAAACTGGTGATAAATGAGTTTGTGCATGACAATTGACCAATCGCTGGCCCCGCCCACTTGCTTCGGTAGCCCACCCATTGACTGCGACATGAAATTCCGCTTCGATTTGGGGAAAAAATATGGCCAGAAGCTTGTAACTAAAGAGTAAAATGGTTGGTTGGTGACCCAAATGTCGTAACTTCTGCTTGAAAAAGCCAACAAAACCAACAAAAAGGTTAACAAAAATGGCGGTCAATGTCGGAGTTGAAAGCTCAGGCACGGGCTGAATTAATGATTTGATTGGTCGGTTGATTCCTAGATTGACAGCCGCGATTGGTCAATTCCAACAACTCTGTAGCAGTCCAGGGTGCTCAATTCCCTGCTAATATGCATGTGAGCAGGACATAGAGCGCTCTGGACAGGTATACAGTGTAATAATGATATTTAGTGCTGATCGTCTTAAGAAACTACGAATCAGTGGTAATCTACAGAGCTCATTGTGAAAATCCTGATCTGTCATTGGAGATGCAAAGGCTGATCCGAGTCAGATGTTTATTTAAACGTTGAAAATGCCACATGTTGGATCAAATAATAACAATTTAAAATGTTCGTTTAACACAATACGGAAGAAAATCTCTAATATAGAAAAGGCGAAAATTTTATCTTGTCTTCGCGAAACCGATTTTTTTATATGAAAAAAAAATAATAATGATGAGTTTTTCGTTAATGATTCCTCAAGATATTATTCTGAATTAAGAAAACAAAACAAAACAAAAAATCAGTTTTCGTTCACATTCGAATTGGGACATTTAAATTTACGAACTTTCCACCCAAAAAACATGTTTTACACACACGTACACGTTTATTTTCTTACTCTTTATCCAACTACAGACAACTTATAATTATTGTGAAAGCACATTCACGCCTTTCAATACGTATACACCAACAAGTGGTTAAAGTGGGCATGCTAAAATGATCCACAATATAAAGTGGTTACTGTCACTATCCCAAAATAGTGTTTACCCCCCCCCCCTTCAAAATCGGCAGCCGTATTAAAGGTGAAAATATTTCCAGACGGCAGAATTTAACCTTTTCCTATTCAGTCCCCCCCCCTTTTTTTACGTAAACGGTTATTTAATAACCCATTAGCAGATGGCAAAATTTTACACTGGCCCAAATTGAAAAGAATTGCAGAGGACGACTCAATGTTGATGATTTTTTTATTTATTTTTATTTTTATTTTTTTCAACTCTCTGGGTAAAAAATGTTGTGCAAAATGAAGGAATTGCTTGTTACAAGCGATTCCTCCATTTTACAAAATATTTTCCCAATTAGTATTTGCGAGGGGAATCAAAAAGCGCCAATGTATGGAAATGGGTTAAGGGGAATATAGTGCATGGATATGGGACGAAACAGGGAGTCCAACCTAGAGCGTTTATCGTCTCAGTCGAAAGTTTGTAAGATGGACTGAATAATGTTTAATGCATCTCAAAACAATATTTCAGTCATATCGCAGCGGGTTTTTTTAAAATCTTTTTGGGTACAAACCATTTTGGAAAATGAAGAAATTGCTTTTTTCTTCATTTTCTAAACTCTCTCTTTTTGACTCGTCAAAAAGCGGGATTGTGTGGGAATGGGTTAATTTCTTTATTTTGTTTATTGGGTTATACTAGACCTTTCAGCAAGAACAAGTTCGATCTTTTTTCTACACTTAATTGGTTAACTTTCGATAACCGATGTATCACACAGGTCTTTTTAATATATAAATGTAGAAATAACCTTTTGCCAGGGTGTATGGCAGACGTCATTTCTTTTAGTTATAACAATTACTACAATTTACGATCAATTACTCATCATGACATAACTAACTCCAAGTTTGATACATTGTACAAGAAAAACTCATTTTCGTACTACAGCATGAATGTGTGGAACGAAATTCCTTTTTCAGTAAGAGATGTAACATCTTTATCCAGTTTTAAAAGTCAGTTAAACAATATTTGCTATTACAATTCTAAAGTCTCACCAGAAGATACCTAAGATATTAACCTAAAGGTGTATCTGTCCGTAGATTTACTATCCTTACATTATATTGAGCATTCCCCCCACTCAATTGTTTTTGTTGTTGTTGTTAATCAAACTCTGTGCGCATGTTTGTATCATTTCATCATCTACAGTAATAATTTTCATAATAGCGAAGACAACATTGTAAAAAAGACTATTCAGGTATTCTATTTGAAAATGTCTTACCTTCGTGAAAGAAAAGCTGTCATTATTAATTTTATTAAAGTTTTTTTCTTAAAAACGATTATTTTTTTCCTAAGAAAGACCCAGCTTCAAACGCCGCGTACTACTTAGATATTTTCAATTGCTCATTGATGTATTCATATTTAAACCAACATAATTCAAATGTAGTCAATAAAATCAATAAATAGAATCGATTAAGCTGCTCTTTTAAAAGAAATTGGGCGGCACGTTTGACCAGTTCATGCATTGATTATTCTGATACCAAGATCCAAACATTGATGACGGAAGTCTATTTGATTTTCTTTTTCTTTATTATAATCTTTCATAAACACATTTTTTCTAAATCTCATGACGAAGATTCCGATACCGTAACTCTTCAAAGAAATAGACTGATTTTCCTCTGGAGCGGGTGCAATTTACCAATCGCGGCTGTCAATCAAATAACCAGTCGACTAATGAAATCATTCATTGATGCCAGAAATGAGTTTTGAATTCCGAAATTGGCCACGAGTTTTTGATAACAAGTTCGGTTGGTTTGGCTACTTAAACGTCGTAACTACAGCTTTATCAAGCTGTAGTTACGACGTCCAGGTCGCCAACCAACTATTCTTCTTTTTTGTTACATGCTACTGGCCATAAATTCTGCAAATTAACGCCGTTTTAAAATCGAAGCAGTATTTCCTGTTGGAGTCAATGGGCGTGGCCTTTGGAGTAAATGGGTGGGGTCGGCGATTGGTCAATACCACAAAGAGAGAGAAGAATCTAAAAAAAATGAAAGATTATAAAAAAAATCATAGAGCAAGTAATAGAAACACGGCAACAACACAGCGACTAAAAAGTTTTGCGTTATTGTTGTTGTTGCTGTTACTGCTGCTGTTGTTGTTGTCCTTTTACTATTAGCGTGGACTTATAATTCATTTCAACATTATTCTTAGAAAACGTTAAAAGAAAACTGCACAGTGTTCCCCGTTTCCCTCATTATTAAACTTTGTCTATAGAATGACCTGAATACAACTGGGCATTGATATATAACGTGCTCATTAGCTTCAGTTTCAGCTTTAGTTTTGCAGATTCGTAGTTCAATGTATTATAACTATTATTATTGTTGTTAAGGATGATGGTCATTTTTATTATGATAATGATGATGATGGTGATGATGATTATGACGTCGACGACGATGATAATGATGATGATGATGTTATTTTCAATGTCAAAGTTTAATTATTTTTGAAAATAAGACGAGATGTTGATATTTACCAATAAACAAAAGTACAGATATCCAAATAGTAAATCGTCTACAGAATTTGCTTTCATTTTGTAAAAAAAAAAAAAAAAATCAAAAGACATTTTACCTTTCCTTCAGTTTATCATTTGACGGATCACTGGCCCCGCCCACTGAACTCCGACAGGAAGTTCCTTCTAGACTTTAAATTGCGTTATTTTGTTATTTTGGCCAGTAACATGTAACATAAAAGTAAAATGCTTGGTCGGTGACCTAGTCGTGGGAGTTCAAAGTTCACCTACAAGCTAATTCATTCAAACTCACTCTATAATATTTCTTGTTAAAAGCAAAATATTCTAAGACTTTCCAATATGAATAAAAATAGATAGATAGATAGATAGATAGATAGATAAATAGATAGATAGATAGATAGATGATAGATAGATAGATAGATAGATTGTTAGATTGATTGATAAATAGATAGATAGATAGATAGATAGACAGATAGATAGATTGATAGATAGATAGATAGATAGATAGATAGATAGATAGATAGATAGATAGATAGATAGATAGATAGATAGATAGATAGATAGATAGATAGATAGATAGATAGATAGATAGATAGATAGATAGATAGATAGATAGATAGATAGATAGATAGATAGATAGATAGATAGATAGATAGATAGATAGATAGATAGATAGATAGATAGATAGATAGATAGATAGATAGATAGATAGACAGACTTTATCGACGTAAAATATACAGTTTCTTGTCACATCAAATACAGATATACAAAAATAACAATAATAATAAAAACACCAAAAAACGGTGACATACAGACAAACAATCAAAAGGCATTATATACAACATGGAAGAGAAGCTGGAGAAATGTGTGAATTACTGAGAACATATATGTCGCTGGTAAATACACACTATCATAGATGCTTATATAATGTATCTGCTCTTAAAACACTATCGCACCCACCAGCAACATACTTTACGTATCATAGATTAAATTGGTTCTTAGGAAGAAGCCTTCCTTGATAAATTTAGCCAAATTTAAAAGAGGGATTTTGTTACTTGAATCCATCAATTTATTAAATTTCCATATACAAGGATGAGTATAGAAGTACTTCTTCAAATATGATTTTCTAATATCTGCAAAAAAAGACAAACCAGTAAAAAGTGATATTCATCTTCTATTTCGATCATACTACACGCCAAGCACAACGTTGATTTCTATCAATCCTATTTTGACCATGTCTCAATTCTGAGGGAAATGTGATGACTATATTTTGAAATATATAATCACCATTTTTCTTGGAAGAGTGTTTAAATAGATAGATATTTGACTGTGGTCCCCCACGAATTTATATGTGCATAGCTACGATTAAGTGATTAGCCAAACAGAAAATTGGAAAAATAAAAGATTTTTTCATAATCTTCTGCATCTTCTTTCAATTTTAACACGTTTAACAGTTTTTCGTCTGGTAATGGGTTTATTATATAAATCTAACCCATCATTCGAAAAGAAACGTCTTTAAGTGCCAAAAGTGTCGACCTTTGCCACAGTGTGCGGAATATGCAGACAATCCCATAATTTTATGCTTGTGGAAATTTGTCTTAATATAGAATGATAATTCCATCTTAGGTATGGCTATTTTCGGAATGCGACCTCTGCTGTATCAAACCTCTTTTTCAGATATTTGTTTTTCGAAGATCCAGTATGGTACATTTTCGATAAGGGATCAGTATTAGACAATCCGGGTATTTTTTCGGGGGGGGGGGGTTGAGTTTAATGTTGTATTGCGCAATAATTAGATGTCACACTTCCTTAATGTGAAATTCGAATCTGACTCATTTACGGATTTCTTTCGTATTAGACAACAATCATTTATGTCTAATATGACAGGTAATTGTCAGGTCAACAAAGAAATAACATGTATTCGAAAACCGATCTGCTTTTCATCGATATTGAAAACGATTGCTTAATGGAATAGAAAGACCTTTCACCAAACTGAGGAGATGTATCATAAATCAATGACGTTTTTTGGATTTACGTTTAGAGCACTTGCGCTGTATTGAAAATTTAGAAAAGAATGAAATTTACATATACGATTCTCATGAAATTTCCACACAAGAAAGACTCGTATTCAATCGGGATGTTCGTAAAATTTCAAATGAATTAATCAGAAATTGTGTTTTCTATAACTATTTTAACAACAGTCGACACCCAACTCGTGTTGCTTTTATTGCCCTTTATTCAATGTCTAAGGTAAAACATTGGGATTTGTACAATGTCGATTTTCTAATTTGATTGTTCCAAGCCCAACTGCATTACAAAATAAAGTTTTCAGTCCATTCATGATTTGAGATTAACAGATAATTAAAATTGTTCATATTCCTTCCCCTTTCGACATCGTAATTCGCGTGACGAAAATAATGCGATTTTCTCAAAAATAAAACGGTGACATCCTGTTTTTTTTTCTTATTATTTCTAATAAACATTCATTGAACTAAATTATTTGAAATTTCAAGCTGTAGTTACGACATTTAAGTCGCCATTAAACCATTTTATTACATGTATTTTGTTACATGTTACAGACAATACATTTTGCGCATTAAAATCGTTTCATATCTAAGTCGAAATTCCTGCTACTGGAATAGGGCGTAATCAGAGATCCATCAATCTCTAAAATATAGGACCATGTATAAGTACTTAAAGCACAGATTTCATTTAAATCGAAAAAAATGACGTATTGATGTTGTTTACAAGAGGTTAATACCTGATTTAATCGATTTATGATCGATGAAAGCAATTGCTTTCAGAACTTCATATATCATCGATCATCTATAGAATTAAAATATCGTTCATTCAAAATGTAGACACGTATGTTTTGATCCTGTGGACAAACCTTTGGTCGAACCTTTTATAAAAGTGGGGTTATTTTACTGGAAGATGTTTTTCGCAATAGTTAGAAAACATAGCCTGGTCACCAGTTTTTGCTCCTTTGATACTCATTTTTTTGTACTGTGTAGATTTGGTGAATCGCTTGCCACGCCCATTAATCTCCGACCAGCTAGTTTGACTGAGATATCAAACGTTTTATTTTTGCAAAATGTGTGGTCGGTAACAAATATAAAAAAGAACAGATTGACATATAAATCGATGGTCAATATTGCTTTCGGTCTATATTAACCCATGTCATGCTGAATAAAATTCATATCTAAATTTGCATTAAAATCAAAGACCTAAAAGGACAAGAAGCACTAGTTCAGAGTCAAAATTTATTTTGAAAATCATATTTTTATGAGCAACTCTTGGTTGAAGGAGACAAACAGGAGATGTAGACTAAGATCAGACTGCACTTTTTTTCAGGCTGATCTTTGTCTATACCTCCTGCCAAAGGAATATTCAGCATGACGAGGGCAAATCATTTCTTTGATCTTTCGAAGTTTTGATAGGCATTGGCAAAACGCCAAATGATTTTACCCCTATACAGTATGCTATTTTTGGTATTAAAAGAAAAAAAGAGAGAAAGTGAAAGAGAGTGAAAATTATTTTTGATTCGTATTTTATTTCTATTTTCATGCAATATTTAAGACGAGTATCTATCTCCCACACCATCTGTCCATTTTGGGTCCTGCATAGCTCGGTGGTTTAGTCGGCTGACTCTTAATCTTAGATGAGTCTAGAGGTGCGAGTTCGAGTCCCGACTGCTCCACTGGTCAAGAGGGTATTTGAGGCAAGACTTCAGACCACCGGTCTATAACTGTTCATAACAAGGAAGCGCAAGAATAAGAGAACTTCGTCGTGATATAGCCTAACCGAAATATTTACACAAAAAAAAGTCGTGAACCATAAATCAGTCAATCGTCTAATCAACCCATCTATCCTTTCTTCCCTCTGTCTGTATGTCTATCTGTCTGTCTTGTCGCCCTTTCTCAGACAGTATCTTAGGAAATTTCTCCAACAGTATTGACGAAATTTGAATTTATATATGAACGATTAAGAACAATATTGCATCGATGTTAAAATTATTTTGTTGTTTTATTAGGGTTTTCTTCTCTTTTTTTGGGGGGGGGGGGATGGGGGTGGTGGTGGTTCGTTTCATTTTGTTTTGTTTGTTTCTTTGTTTGCCTGTTTGTTGTTGTTACTTTTATTTAAAAAATTCAAACTTTGTCATGTAAAATTTCTTGAGAATGTTTGCAGCTAAACTTGCACTAATATCTCCCTTATCTATGGTCTAAAAGTTCTTGAATTCTACATGTAGTTGTTTATTAGTCGCCCCAGACGTGTGTACTTCTTATTTAATTCCGTCTTCTGCAAGAAATGGGGTTAATCGGCGGGTCGCTAGTCCGGCCTACCGACCTCCGACAGGAAGCTTGACTTAGATATCAAATGGCGTTACTTTGCAAAATGTAGGGTCAGTAGCATGTAACAAAAGAAGAATGTACTATGACGGCGTCGCGCAGAATATATCGAAAGCAATATATTCTTACAGGCTTGAGCTAAAAAATATTTTTATATTGTGATAAAAGAAAACAAGATAACCTACTATAAGAATGTGGAATTTAAAAAGTACGCGAAATATATTTGTTTGTTTGTTTGAGTGGGATTTAACGCCATTTTTACCTATTTTTTCAGTCAGCTGAAGCACCAAACAATGGATTCCTGGTATATCTCGCACAAGTACCACCATTATATCCTTTCCTAGCCTCCAGCTGCTATTCCACTTCCGCCCATTGGTGAGAGACAAATGTCGGACAGGACAGGATATTAGCAGCCCCCGGGGATTGAACCCACGACACCAATAATTGAAGATTGGGAGACGGTTGCAATACCAACTGCACTATGACGGCGTCGCGCAGAATATATCGAAAGCAATATATTCTTACAGGCTTGAGCTAAAAAATATTTTTATATTGTGATAAAAGAAAACAAGATAACCTACTATAAGAGCTGAAAATTCAGGGATACCGTACAGAAAGCCAATAGCCAATTTCCTTTGTATATTTAAATCGTTCGAAGCGGTTGGTGGATCGCGATAGCAATCAATTTATTCATTTAGACCGGAAGTGAACTTTGAATTCAGATATATCGGCCAACCTGAAAGTGAAGCGTGTTTGTTGATTTGGCGACCTAAATGTCGCAACTACAGATTATTCAAGCTGCAGTTTCGACGTTTAGGTCGTCAACCAGTCACTTTTTAAGTATTAACCATCAATTCAAAGACATTTAGTTATAATTTAATCTATAGTTTCGTCTATCAAAAACGGGAGTTCTGATTGGTCGAAAAAAAAATTCATAGCTCCATGAACAAAATTTTGAGCACGCAGTCATTTTTCATGCTTTCGCACAAAATAGTCCCATACAAAAAGGTATCAAAATTTGTAAAGTTTTTGCTTCTTTCGCTCAGGGCTATTAAATTATAAGAAATGAAGAGAATATTTTTTGTTTTCATGGAGGTATGAACCGGAAAACCTAATCACACAATGTATGAATCCGCTTCGCGTATTCATACAGTGTGATTAGGTTTTTCGGTTCATACCTCCATGAAAACAAAAAATATTCTCTTCATCTCTTAAATAAAAATTCTAGATTGATGCATGATTTTATAAGGCATAGGTACTGCTTCAAAAAGGCGGCATCATCATATTTTTGTTTTTCTTTCTTTAAGAAAACTTAAAGTGCGACACATTTTACAACTGAATATCTTGACCTTTATGCATTCTTTCTGATAGCACAACTTTGCGCATGTCTCACAGTAGAGATAAGAGAATTCAGAAATGACTTTTACAATCCCGCTGATTACCATTTTCACAGGTAATATGTTTTTTATAAGAAATGGACAGATGTTGTTGTTGTTGTTGTGGTGGTGGTGGTAGTGCAATCGGAACACACTCGGCCATTCTCGAAAACATCGGAACAGACCTCGGACGTACATAAGCCGGAGCATTATGTAACAAAACGGTTATCATCCCGATTAGCTCGGTTGGTAGAGCACTTGACTTCAAACCTCAAAATTACGGGTTCGAGCCCTGGGCTGACCATATCAACTAACAAACTATCTATCTTTCTGATGAGACGTTAAACCGAGGCCCCGTTTGATGGTCCTATCCACCGAGCACTTTTTCAGTAGTTTCGTCCTGTATCCTTGCACTACTCCCACGTAACACCTAACCGTCTTCTGGGGCGTCGCTCATATGGGCATATGCTACGGTAACGCCGATAAATAGACGGAAATACACACACAACGAAACGGTTGATTGGCGGAAACGGTGTAGGAAATGGTAGTACGTAACCGCGCCAAAACCGGATTGTTCGGAAATCTCAAAATTGTTGAAAAGCTTAATTTTCCATTTGCTGATTTTTTTCCCTGTTTTGTTCTGATATCAAGTTTCCTTTGAAGACCAAACAGATTCCTACAGAACCTTCATGAGATGCATTTTACCACAGTTCCTTTTCATGACGGATAGCGCCACTTTGGAACATTGTCACGCGAAGTTTTGAAAATAGTCCTCCGATGTACATCCGAAATTTGATTCGTAGATTTTTACGAGGAGTTCCGATTGGTGGTGGTGATAGTGATGGTATTTGTGGTTGTCGTCTCCGTTGAGAATCACACTGTAATCACACTTTGTTGTTCATGTTACTGACCAGGAATTTTAAAAAAATAATGCCGTTTAATAGCTAAGCCAAACTTCCTATTAGAGCTCGGTGGCCGTGGCCAGCGACCCGTCAATTCGATCTGAATTTTATTCTATTAATAACTCCAAAAACTATGTGTTTTCAGCTATTTCAATGACCCGGGCCGATTGTCCCACAGGATGGGTGGTGTTTGAAGGCTCTTGTTACTTGTTTTCTCACGAATCTATGGACTTTCTGGATGCTGCGGTAATTCGCCCTATCTCTGTGTCTCGCTTTCTGTCTGTCCGTCTGTCTGACTGCCCGTCTGTCTGACTGCCCGTCTCTCTCCCCCATCTCTCTCTCTCTCTATCTCCCTTTCTCTCTCTCCCCCCTCTCTCTCTCTCTCCCTCTCCCCCCCCCCCCCTCTCTCTCTCTCTCTCTCTCTCTCTCTCTCTCTCTTGCACTCTCATTTTGGTTTCTCACTTATCCTAGAATTATTTACGAAATTTCGGTCGCAAATTGAAATAAGCTATATTTACGACAATGTATGAATATCATCTCAATCAAGATGTATATACGACAACTTTTAGCTCCCAAATTCATGTATATTTTGAGCTTCACGTACATTTGGTCGCCCACTTTCGACCCCGTAAACATCTCTATTTTCAGACAATATGTCGCCATTACAAATCTCATCTTGTACATATCGACACAGCAGCTGAAAATTCTTTTCTCAAAGGCCATCTCATGACGAAGAAAAGTAAGTACAGTAAATCTTTCATGGTCGACCATAACTATTAACTTATTCCCACACAGTGACGCTTTATGACGCCCCCCCCCCCCCCCAGGAAAAACCATTGGTAAAACATCGTGTAAAATGAAGAAGATAAAAAACCTATAGTTTCATAAACTTTAAATTTCTGTTTGCAACTCCTTTCAACTTGGACCAGTCTAAAATTTTGTCGTGTGTAAATGGGTTAAACTGTCTCTGTAATTGTCGGATCGCTGACTAGCTTACTAATTCCTCAGGAAGTTCGAATTAGTTATTAAACGGCGTCATTCCGCATTTTTTGCTGTTGTTGTTGTTGTTTTTAAGACTTGTTCACTTATCTTTCAATTCGAACTGGGGTAAAGGCTACATCACAGAATAGAAAGGTACAAGAACGACGGCTCCTATGAATGTTTTATTGTCAGACATATTTCAATGGACATATCAACCAATACTCAATTTATTGTGTGAAACTCAGGTTTTCAACCGACGCAGCGAGAGTCGACTAGCCGCCATCAAAAGTTTTATTTATATCGTAAGCGAGGCTTCTTGGGGAAAATATGTGATGTGTTACCGCAGTGCAGAGCAAATGACTTTAAGTCAGGAATTTATTTAAGAGATGAAGAGAATATTTTTTGTTTTCATGGAGGTATGAACCGAAAAACCAAATTACACTGTATGAATACGCGAAGCGGATTCATACATTGTGTGATTAGGTTTTTTGGTTCATACCTCCATGAAAACAAAAAATATTATCTTCATTTCTTATAATTTAATAGCATCGAGCGAAAAATGCAACAACTCAACAAATTTTGATACCTTTTTGTAGTGAACTATTTTGTGCGTAAGCATTCAAAATGGCTGCGTACTCTAAATTTTGTTTAAGGAGGTATGAATTAAATTTTTCGACCAATCAGATCGCTCCTTTTTGATAGACGAAACTAACAATTAAATTATTCACCAATCAAATTCCGACAATTTTTCTTGTAACATAATAAATTATCATTTTAAGGCTTGTTAATAATGTCTAGTCTTGTTTTTAAGTTCCTGCCATATGGATTGGTTTAAACGATTTCGTGGTGGAAGGACGCTGGGAATGGTATGATACGAATACCATAGCAACATTTACAGACTGGTATCCATGGGAACCAAGCGGAGATCTCTCTGAAAACTGTGTAGCCATGTACGAAGATGACTTTAAATGGGCTGATGACATCTGTCATAAGTTACACGAGTTCATTTGTGAAGCGAGGTAATCAGATTACACGTACAGTTGTATATGTTTTCAAGGCCCACCGGGTCTGCCCTATTTGTGAGTTTCGGGATAAGGGCCAGGCGCGGTATTATATGAGCCTATGCGTGACATTTCCAACAATTTCGCATGTGCGTGACTTGCAAACATTGAGCACCCTGGACAGCCATTTGGGGCAATTAGAATATTCGCTTATTGTTTAAAGAAGCTTTCGGTCAGTATCTTTCTACAGAGCGCAGGGTGAAAACTCTGATCATATTGTGCGGATGCACAGACTGATCTGAGTCTTTACTTGGCGTACATGTTTAATGGTTGGAAATGTCACGCACGCACTCATATTACTTTTCAATGATAACGGCATTTTAACCCTTTTCATGCTGAATAAGATCCTTTTCAAAACTGCAAGAAAACCAAAGGGATGAAAGCATTGACAGTACTTGTGGGCTAGTATTAATTTTGAAAATCAAATTCTATGAACAACTTCGAATTTTTAAGGTCAAACATGTGGTGAAGACTAAGATAAGACAGCACTTATGAGCAGACTGATTTTTGTGTCACCTACCAAAACTGGAGGATTCCATGCTCAGCATAACAAGGGTTAAGTAGCATAAATCAGTGCAAAATCCTTGTTCAAGTTGATCATGGTATTTATTTTATGCTCCTTAACAATGCTGTTTTCACAATGTTTGGTGACAAGTTTTAAATAAATTGTTACTTGGAGGTATACTCGGAAACAGGAGAATTATTTTGATTGATTGATTGATTGAATGGGGTTTAACGCCACTTTAACAGTATTTCAGTAATATCGTGGCGGCAACGATGATCCTAACAACGGATCCCAGGTATTTCAGTATTTCCCACACCAGTACTACCACTACATTCTTTCCTAGCCTCCAGCTGCTATCCCGCTTATGTTTACGATTATCCATCCATTGGTGAGAGACATATGTCGGAAAGGATATGTGCCGCCATCGGGGATTGAACCCATGATTGGTGATTGGGAGTCTGATGCGCTACCGACTGCGCTATGGCGGCGGCTAGAATTACTTTGAAACAAATGAATCTATTGCAAAAGTCATCAAAACAAAGTGAATTTGGTGCATTAATTCTCTTTGTTTTGTTTTGATGAATCATTAGTTTGAAGATAATTTTAGCCGCCGTCATAGCGCAGTCGTGGCGCTTAGCGCAGTCGTAGCGCTATGGTGGCGGCTTTATTTATTTCGAAACAAATTATTCTATTGCAGAAGTCATCAAAATAAAATAAATTCGGTGCATTTTTGTTTCTTCAGAACGCGGCCAAAGCGCAGTTAGTAGCGTATCGGACTCTCAATCACGAATCTCAGTAATTTCTGTGACACTTTTTAATCTACATATACTTAATTATTCATTAATTCATTTCAATTCATTTCATTTCAGTAAAGAAGAATTGTACGAAATTGTTGGATAGAAAAAGATTGAAGGATGATATTATTCCATAGAGCAACGATTTGCTGAAAACCGTTTACTTTCCCAGTGGAGTTATGATTTATAAAAACAATTCGTACCTGATTCTTAATCTCCATTTTATGTTTTGCTTTTTCTTTGAATGGGGTTTAACGCCGCTTTTAACAGTAGTCATATCGTGGCGGCTGGAGCACCTAACAATGGATTCATGGTATTTCTCTCGCCAGTCCTACCACTACACCCTTTCCAAGCCTCCAGCTACTCTTCCAACTTAGGTTTACGATTATCCACCCGTTGGTCGGAGACAAATATCAGAAAGGATATTTGCCGCGACTGGGGATGATTGAACTCGGGACCCAATATCTAAGACCCATTTATGCATTGTTCCCTCAAACGCATGCATTACCAGACGACAAATCACTAGTTGTATCATACAAGGTAATGTATATTTATGGCAATTTCAAAAAGTATATTTTTAAAACATTAGTATACATAGTCTTTGCAAATATTTTGCAGCCAAACCTTTTCCTGTTCAATCCCTGTATTTTAAGTCCCTGTGATTTTATAATAGAGAAGACATTGTGGAAAAAGAAGAATTTGCTTTAGAAAAACATCGGTTGGGAATGAATAGATACAATCTTCGCAAGCCAAAGGTTCAAACTCCATCTTATTCCACACGGAACAAGGTGGAGTCGGAACTCTTGGCTTGCGAAGATGAAATAAATACGTACGAGTCAAAACTTGATTGATAATCCCGCTTTTGTAGCATATTTTCTAAATTTTCATCATCTCACCGTGAGATATATCGATCTATTGAACTACTTATAGATATTCTAGAAAGAAGATTTATTATTTACCTAGCAGTGAATTCTTAGGATTTCTCAGTGTAATAAATTTTGATATCGTCACTCCAGTGACTATAACACTTTTCAGTTTCACTCTCTGCCGTAATTTAGGAACTACATTTTTTCTAACCCAGTGACATTTTAAGAGTCTTTAAGAGTATAAGAATGGCGACTTCTTCAGTTTTGTCGGCGTCACTTTGGTCTTTAATCGTGTCTTCATCCGGTCTTTTTCAATAGATCTTCTCTCTATCAAAAAGATTGTTTTCGATATTTTAATAAAAAAACTAAGATAATAAGGTATATAATAAATAGAATAATCAACTGGTTATTCCAGATATGAAAATATATTTCCTTCGGATGCGTTGTTAGGTGTTAAAAAAACTCGTGCTGCGCACACGTTTCTTCAACGCCTAACAACGTATCCTCGTGTAATATTTTTTTCATATCTGGAATAACCAGTTGATTATCCTCTATATAGTAAATTTTGCTCAAGAGACAACCGGTATAATGTGTATAGAGAGACCGTAACAAAAATTCCCTTTCCAAAAAGCCAAAAGGCATAAGCTTTAGAGAAATTGAAGAACTTTGGAAGAAAAAAAAAAATAAAAAAACACACACACATTTACTTAATCCTGTTACTTGAATTCATTTGAGTAAACCCAATTGACCAATCGCAGCTGTCAATCAAGGAATAAACCAACCAATCAAATAATTTATTCAGACTGAGCTTATCAACTCGATTCCCGGTCTCGGCGAAAATCCTTTCCGACATACTTCTCCAACAAACGGGTGGATAATCGTAAACCAATGTGGATTGAGCAGCTGGAGGCTCTGACGGGACAAAGTGGTAGTACTGGTTTTAGAAATACCAGCAATCCATGGTTAGGTGCTCCATTCGCCGCGATATGACTGGAATATTGTTAAAAGTGGCGTTAAACCCATTCAATCAACAAATTACGCCACAAAAAATGTATTAAGCGACATTTCCTTCAGCGACCACTTTTTGGCCCTCCCTAGAGTGGTCTCTTAATACAAGTTTGTACTGTATTTCATTTTATGGCCTTTCTAAACGTGCAGGTTCGAAACACTGTTGTGCAAAAATAAGACAAACACCATAAAATTTGTATACATTATATCGTTGGTGGGCGAGCAAATTGGCGTAGATACAGCTTTCTTCAAGCTGTATTTACAACATTTGGCCCGCCAACGAAGGATATGCACTTTGTAAGTTGGGGAGCCGGAGACCCATGCTTTTGGAGTGAGCCAAATTTACACCTGATACCACATTATGACGAATAATGCAATTTTATCAGAATATAAACACAGGTTGATAAGTCTTTCAATAGTATAAGAATGTCGTGTTATTTGGTCCCATTTAAAACCCAGATTGAAATATCTTTGTCCAATGTGCAAATATTTTGATGCAGCAAGACCCTTCACGCGAGAATATAATAACCGAAAAGTTATTCAAACAAGAGACTGACCTCTATTCCGGTCACAGGATGATCGTCAACATAATTGACCAATAACTGACTCCGCCCATTGACTCCGCAATACCCGACCATTGACTCCGACAGGAAGATCCGCTTCAATTTCAAATCGGCGTTATTTTGCAGAATTTATAACAAGTAACATGTCACAAAAAAAATGATAATGATAATTTTTGTTGGTGACTTAAACGTCACGACTACAGCTTGAATGATCTGTAGTTAAGACGCCAAACCAACAAAAATGTTTCAATAATATATGGGTCAATGTTGGAGCTCAAAATTAGCTTCAGATATAAATGAATGATTTGATTTGTCGACTGATTCTTTGATCGACATCGCGAGTGGTCAATCAGAAACGAGTACAAGGTGAGTTGGAAGTCGCTCGGAAAAAGAAAATGTAAAAACACTTGTAAGCAAGTCGAGGATGGCGCTTTTTTATTGCGTAAAGGGCCTAGCGTCTAAAAGACAGGAGTGATCGACAGAAATATGGAAGGAGTAAACGGCTTTAATAGAAGGTAATCCATTACCAAACGACAAGGTTTTAGACCTCTCTATACGAAGAGAAGCTACAGACGACAAGAAAATGTGTATATCCTTTAACCCATTAACAGACGGCAAAATTTTAGACTGATCCAAATTTAAAGATGTTACAAAAAAGAATTGAAGAGCTATGATATTTTGTTTTTTGCATTTTTGTGATTTTGGGGTAGAAAAGATTGTGGAAAATGAAGAAATTACTTGTTACAAGCAATTTCTTAATTTTACACAATGTTTTCCGAAGCTTTTTGTAGGGGCGTCTAAAAGCGTCAATGAGTGGGAATGGGTTAATAGAGTTTCAAACAGGGTAAAAACGAATTGAGACAACGCGGAATTACTTGATAACAAGTATAAATTCCCCCTTTTCTCTCAAATTTTTCAATAAATCATTTCTCACGTGCGTCAAATGTTGGATTAGGTGGTGATCTGTTAGCAAACCCGTGGCTCTTTTTTTCCCAATATATCCAAGTTTGTGGATTTTAAAAGTGAGCTCACATTTGGGTGCAGGCGCGAAGGCTAAAACAAGGGTAACTTATTAGGAGCAGTGAACACTCGAAACTGTGTGTCTAATTTTAGTTACTTCGAGCTTCATAAAATGGTAAGATTTTTTAAATTATTGTTATTCCTATAAGTATTAGCTCAATCGGTAAAGCATCCGACTTTAAAGCTTTAAAATGCGCGTTTAAGCCCCGTGCTGTCCGAAATAGCAAACTATTTGTCTTTCGGGTGAGACGTTAAACCAGGCCCGGGTGCAGTTACTTTACACTGAACACATCGTAGAATCCGGCTGGACTCCATTTTGTTTTTCATCCTTTATCCCTGCACTCTTATCCATAATGTCAACCCGTATTCTGGGGAAGTCGTTTGCAGAGGGTTAATTGACAAATCAAGTCAGTCAATCAAAAAACCAGTCGACCAATGAAATCATTAATTTCGACAAGAAATGGGTTTTGAACTCCGACACAGCCTGCTATTTTTGTTTACCTTTTTTATTGGTTTGGCGATCTAAATGTCGTAACTACAGCTTATTCAAGCTGTAGTTACGACGTTTATGTCGCTTATAAACTATTCCTCTATTTTGTTAGATAATATTGCCATAGGTCAGTTAAGTATAAAGCCGTTTAAAACCGAAGCGACACTTCCTGCTGGAGTCGTAGGCGTTGTCCATAGAGTAAGTGGACGGAGACCAGCGATTGGTGAATTGTGATGTTTGAGCGACGAAAAATAAAGAAAATACTACGTTTCTAGATAGCAGGATAGTATTTTGCAAAAAGAACACCAAATTTAATGACTTAAAGAAAATCAAAGAAACTCGATGGTATTGTGCTGTATTAGTCCATGTATGTAATCGAATAAATACTTCGTGTATTTCACAAAAATGTGTTTTAAGCGACTATTCTCTAACGCGACCACTTTTTGATCGTCCCACGAGTGGTCGCTTAATACAAGAGGCATTGTACATGAATATCAAAATTCTTCAATATAAAATTCTGATTCCACACTTTGGGGCATTTACGTGTTGACAGTGGAAACCGTGCAGATATTTTATTATCCTATAAAAAGGCATTCGTGCATTTTTTATCGCCAGATATCCAGGCGACATTTGATATTCACTGTTTGGAATCTTGCAGGCGCAACCATGTCGACATTTTTTATAAAAAAATTAACGGATCGTTTTCCCCGCTCACAGAGCTTCGACAGGTAGACCCACTTAACGGTGTTATTTGCAAGATTCATGGTCAGTAGCGTATAACAAAAAAAATATAATAAGATGGTTGATTGTCGACCCAAAAGTCGAAAATACAGCTTGAATAATCTGTAGTTCTGACGTTTAAGTCGCAAAACCAACAAAAATCCTTACTAAAATGGCGGCCATTGTTGAGGTCCAAAGTTCACTTCAAGTCTAAATGAATGATTCGATTGGTCGATTGATTCTTTAAATGGCAGTCACTATTCATCAAATAGGCGGTTTCGGTGAGAATTATGCATTAGAATTGTTAACGTAACGAAAGGATAATAATTATAATTATAATCATGTTGTGGCTGTTACCAAAATTAAAATATTCCAGGCTACATCCCCATCTTTGACTATCTCTGGCAATGTAACCGGAAACACGACAACGTCTACAACAACAACAACTCTAGCTCCGGATACATTCGGGTATTTCCGTACATCTGACGGAGCAGCGATTTTAGCTCTGTTAATCATCATACTGTTGTTACTGTTGTCTCTACCCGTGGTGATATACGTCCTTGTAAGGAAGTTCTGCTGGATAAAAGTGTAAGGAGATTTTTTTTTCTTCAACTATATATTTTTAGAGCCTATAGCAACACTGTTGTAAATTAACTCCCTCCCATAATGGTATAATAAGAATATTTCGACTAGAAAGAGGGCGATAATGGCCCCTTAATCGCTCACCCAAGTTTACTTTCAATCCGTAACTTTTAGCAAAGATGTAATTACAATGTCAACATTGTGTTTCAAAGAATTTATTTAGTCCAGTTGACTAAATTCGAATTTTACCTTTATTCTCCAAGGTGATCCAATTTCGAATCCTCAAAGATTTTCTCAAGTCCAATCTTCAGGTTGATTGGGTTGAAAATACGTTCTCTAGAGTGAATACAATGTTGTTGTTGTTATAATTCGGTTTTCTTTTTGTTTGCTTGTTTGATTTATTTTGATTTAAGAATTGACCTAGTAACCTACTTTTTGATCTCAAGTGACCCAATTTCGAATTTGTACAAAATTTCATCAGGTCAAAGTTTCTAACCAATTTCCGGGTTAAATTGACTAAAAGTGGGGCCTCTAGAGCGTCTACAATTTTTTTTTTCGAAGAATTGACCTCGTGACATAGTTTTTTTCCCCAAAGTAACCCAATTTTCAAGCTATCCAAGATTTCATCAAGACAAACATTCTATCCAGTTCCTCGATTTGATAAATAGAAAAGTCTCTAGAGTGTCTACAAGGTTTGTCTTGAGAGCTAGGTTTTTTACTCCAAGTGACCCTATATCAAACTTGTCCGGGATATAACCCAAGAAATTCGGGTGGATTTTCAGGTTTATTTGGCAAGAAATAAGGCTTCCAGAGTGTCCACAACGATTTTTCTAGGAAATGACCTAGTTACCTCTCTCTTTTTGACCCAAAGAGACCTTATTAGGAACTTGTCCGAGATTTAATTAAAACAAATATTCTGAGAGATTTCAGACAGGTAGAGCAAAAACTGTTGTCTCTTGAGTGACTGCAAGGAGAATGTTGACGACGAACGAAGCACGTCGGACGACGAACGACGAACATTACACAATCGTACTCAAGTGAACTAAAATGATAATTGGTTTAAGTTTATGGAATGTTAACTTTTTGTTAGATCGTTTGTTGAATGTGATAATAGCTTCAAAAAGCATCGGAATGTTAAGTTTTATCATATTAACGTTGGTGGTGGTGGTGGGGGTGTAAGTACCACACACAGAATGATATGTTTTCTGGCCTCTTCGTCTCGAGAGCTTCGATCTGTATTTCGTGTTACAATAGATGGTCGGAAGGTCGCTTAACGATGGTTCTGTATTGATGTTGATTTTTTTTTTCTTTTATTGTTTGTTTGTTAGACTGATTTGTTTTTCTATAGAGAAAACAACAAAAAGAAAACACGAAACTCGGCATTAGCCACAGAGTTGTATGTATCTGTGTGCAAAACTGACATTCTGTAATTTATAACTCTTGCTGTTTCAATATTTAAGAGACGAAGGGAATATTTTTGTTTTCATGAAGGTATGAACCGAAAAAACTAATCACACTGTATGAATACGCGAAGCGGGTTCATACATAAGAGTGGTTAGGTTTTTCGGTTCATACCTCCATTAAAACAAAAAGATATTCTCCTCATTTCTTTTAATTTTATAGCATGGAGCGAAAAAAGCAAAAACTTTACAAATTTTGATACCATTTTATATACTTCCTGTATTCATACAGCGTGATTAGATTTTTCGGTTCATACCATTAAGAAAACGAAAAATATTCTCTTCATCTCTTCAAAGGAAAATAATATCAAATATCTTAAAAACTCTTAGCGAATTTTATATAAATCCATTACCCAACGACAAAATTTCAAAATCTAAAAAGTTGCAGACGACAATTTTTAAGTTGATGAATTTTTGAAGATCAGTTAACGAGATAGAAAATATAGTGGATAATGAAGAAACTGCTTATAACGAGCAACTTCTCCATTTTCCACAATGTTTTCACATGGTGTTTTTGTTGTTGGTTTGTATAGATTAGGCGATGCAATGTCAGATAATTTTGACGTCATCAAAACATTGGACTTTTCCATCGTCATTAAGTTACGTCATTTAGGCGGGTTCTCCTGGATAACGGATCTAATTATGTCCCTAAATATTCTTGGTAAAATATATGCATTTCGAGCAGACAAAATCGGACAGGTTAGAACAGTGTTAAATACAGTCAAAGGTAGTCAAAAATGACGTCGTTATCATTCTGTAGACGACGTCATAGTGCGAAAAAAACGTTATCAGAATGGTAAAGGATAATGGAAATACATGTAGAAATGTACGCATTTTATTATTTTTTCATCGATTTTATTTGATAAAAGAAATGTATGTATGAAATAAATGTTATATTCAAATACGATAGCTATACAGCATTTTGTATTTGCATCTCGCTGCAGAGTAAATTTTGACCTTCGATCTCGTGAAAAATCAAAATTATTCTCCACAGCTCAATGCAAATACAAGAAGTTGTATCACTACCACAACATAATATTCCCTATATCCTTTTTCTATGAAGACACAATACTGGAACTGGCAACTGGCAAACACGTCCAATACCGGAAACAAGGGACAAGAATAAAAAGACACAAACGGACGTTATAGGTGAGTTTTATGGTACATTATAGGAAAAAGAGCCTTTGAGGGTAAAACGTGTCATTTTAAATTCTAGGCGCTCGTCACTAATCATTTTATCCATTCGTTTAACGAAATCATTTGTTTCAAATAATTTAATCCGATTCAACTGAGTAATTACGGGATTTCCGTAATATCTGATTTTTTAAATATAGACACTTACGATGTTATTGCCCTAACCATGCAAACTATGCTTATCTATGCATACATAAGATGTGTTGTCAGGGCAAATAATTGTGTAACAACGTATAGAAATCAAATGCGAGCAAGTGTAATAAATTGACGATCCAAGCGTAAGTATGAATTCATGTCTTCAGAAGATTCTTTCGAGATACCACTCTAACTTAAATAGTTAAACTATCACCTTCTTTCAAAGCTTCTGAACTGCGGCTTGATTTAAGGTGTAGGTGGGGGTCTCGGAAATAAGTCTTAACTAAAGGAAAGTAAACACTGCAAACTTTTGTAATAAGTATGTGAATGATCTCCCTTACATGTATTGACGAATTCGAAAAGGTGAATTCTCGTTCTCGTTTACCGCGAGATTTGAGCTCTGGGGAATTAGCCCCCGAGATCGTTCTTTACTCTATGCAAAGTTTTTAGTTGATATTGAACAAACTATTACCGAATAAAATTCAGAAAAATACGATTAATTTCGGGATCGACCAGAAGAATAATATTGACCATGATTTTTAATTTTTTTTGCATGTTTTATCACAGTTTTTACCTTTTAACTACGTACGGTACCTGAGCTATCTAAAACGTATTTGAAGTCCGTAAATCAAGTAATTCAAAGTGACTTTTACAAATCAAAGTCAAATATGATAGAATTAATAATTTTATTCATTTTCGTATTGTTACTGGACGATTTTTTAAATAAAGTCCTGGGAAAACGCTGATTACGGATTCGGCCCAAAAAGTTTCGCTACCGACATTTTCCGCTACTGCTGCTGCGATCAATGTTGTGTGTACATGAAATGATCTAACATAAAGTCCAAAAATATTTTTTCAACTCTGAGTCAAAAAAGTGTTATTATTTCTTCTATAACCATGTTATATTAATTCAAAGACACTGTTTGGGAAATTACTTTGTATTAGCTTTAACCCACACCATTCTCACTTTGATACCCCTCAAGAAAATATAGTTAGGAAAATATTGCGGATATGAAGAAATTGCCTGTGACAAAGAATAAAATAAACAATATTTTATCAACTTAAGATAGTTGTCTGCAACTTCTTCAATTTTAACAAGTCTAGAATTTTGCCATTTGGTAGTTGGTTAAAACACTTGACAAATGACCTTGACATTTGTAGACCTTCATTGATTAGATTTATCATCATGCCAAATAAGAGCATTGTGTATTGAATGTGCTATACCCATTCCAACTCAAGCCCTCCTTTTTACGCCCCCCAAGGAAAAAACTTTGGAAAACATTGTGGAAAATGAAGAAATTGCTTGTATCGAGCAATTTCTTCATTATCCACAATGTTTTCTATCCAAAAAGACGAAAAAATTCAAAATTCCATCAACTTGAAATTGTCGTCTGCAGCTTCTCTCAATTTGGACCAGTCTAAAATTTTGCTGTGTTGGAATGGGTTAAAGTACTTGTAAATGTCTAGTCTTTTTGTTATTGTTTTAAAAGCTTGACCTTGGAAAATGACATTCATCTTGTCATATGATCTGGACCTTTATATCTGAAGATAGGTATCAATGTGATCTAACATCATGCCAAATATGAGCTTTGTATCTTGAATAGGTTTAAAGTAATTATAAATGTAAAGTTTTTACAGACATAGACCCACAGAATAATAGACGGACGATTGCTCACAGTAAGAAGGCTAATCGAAGATCATTCTCTAAGCTTAACTACTGAGAATTACGTTACAACAAGAGGCGTGTCTGAAGGACATCATTGTTCTTTTATTTTAGAGAGTTCTCTTGTAGAAGCTATAACCAAATTACCTCTGTATAGGTATACCACACTTTATTGATGTAATATGGCAAACAATTTGTGAGAATATTGATGAATTAGTAAAATCTTAATGACAAGTATCTTTTGCTACATTAATTTCTTAGATAATTCAGTTAACCCTTGTCAAGCTGAACCTGAAATATTCCTGCATATTTTATGTTATCTTACTCTACAGCATCTATATGTTCCTTTAAAGTTTGAGCTACTTAAAAGATTTATTTTCAAACGAAATATTAGCCCATATATATGCATTCTAGCACTTTCAGCCCTTTAATTTTGATGTAGTTCTAAAGGTTGTATTTAGCATGACAAAGGTTAATAGTTCATTTATCATGGCTTAGCTGAATGAAGCATATAGGACCTTTTTACTCTCATATTGCCAATGAAAATTATGGAAACATTAAGCACATGAGCCATATACAAGTGTTTTCAAATCATATTCTCTATGTAAATGAATTGTGTAAAAACTACAACTTCACCATTTCCCATTCTGTATTGTAATGTTTCAGGAGACATTAAATAGAACTAACTGTTGTATGCAAACCAATGTTGAATGATCTCCTAAAACCTCTTTCAATTTTGCATTTTTGTAATAGACTTGAGAATAAAATCTAGTTGTATAGATTAACAAAATGTGTTTTACACTGAAGCTGTCACATCTGCAGCTATTTCAACTTTAAATGACCTCAAAGATGACCTTCAGGTAAATGCAAACAGATAGGTCCTACCACAAAAATATTCTAAATGTGCATTAACCATTCACCAGCTGACTGGTGCATATATTGAAAGAAGTTGCAGACCACAAAATAAACAGTGCTTTAATCATAAAATAGGGTAGGAATGATGTGAGAAAAGGAGAAATTGCTTGTTTCAAGAAATTTTCCATTTCCCATAAAGTTTACCATTATTGTATTTTTTCAGGGTGTCAGAAAGTCTCATTATGCGATAATGGGTAAAGGACCATTACTTATTTTCAACAGTTCATAAAACATTGCACAGTGTCAATGCTTTGGCATTGAGTTCTATCTCTGACTTGCTGACAAATTAACTGCAACTTTATTGTCACTATTTGGGTTGGATATGATAAGTAGTAGCCTCAATCTTGATGAGCAGCTTGAATCTGCTGATAATACAGTTGTGAAAAATTGCTGAATGTAAAAGACGCTGTATGAAATCCTGATAGTTGCTGTAATTTTATATTACAGGGGGGTTTAACCCTTTCCCGTTTTTAAAAATTTTAGACTGATCCAATTTGAAAGAAGTTGCAGACGACAATTTAAAGTGGGTGCAGTTTGAAAAGTAACCAACCCACTGGTTAGAAAATAATGTGGAAAAAGGGGAAATTGCTTGTCACAAGCAATTTCTTCTTTTTCCACAATGTTTTCTCAAGTATAAATCACAGGGACGGGAAAACAAGGAATTGTACAGGAAAGGGTTAAATAACTAACTGTTATATGTTGGGTTGATAAACTGATTTGGTCTAGTTGATCATTTTTGCCTTTACCACAATGTCTTCAGTATATTATATAGGTCTGCTGTATGTTGAAAACTCTCACCTAAATTCACATTTCTCTATGTAGTTCTTTCTGTCATGAAATTTTTACATAATTATTATGAACAGATTTGTGTTAACTCTTGCCTTGTTTAACCTGGAAAATTCCTGTTTAGTATGAGGTATAGACAAAGATCAGCCTGCAGATAAGTGCTGTCTGATCTTTGTCTACACCACCTGTTTGTATCATTCAAGTAATTATATTTATCCCATTGATTTTCAAAAGAAATAATGATCAATAAATTTTGCTTCCAGTGCTTTCAGCCCCTTTGACTTTAACACAATCCGGAAAGGATTTTATTCAGCATGACAAGGGTTAACACTCATGATCTGCTGACCAACATAGATCAATCAGGCAACAGGACAACATATCCTGGGAAATACATGTATAAGATCCACCGATTGCTAAAACTCAGTCTGATCAAAGTCTTCACTGTGCTCTCTGTTGAAAAAGAAGATTAGCAAATATGCTCAAGTCATTCCCAAACAACCCAACTTTTGAGGCCCTTCAAGAGAAAAGCTTCTTAAAACATTGTGGAAAATGAGAAATTTACTTATCATAAACAATTTCTTCATGATCCACGATGTTTTCTATCCAATAAGATGAAAGGGTTTTTTAAAATTTCATCTACTAAAACCTGCCATATGCAACTTTTGTGAATTTGGACCAGTCTAAAGTTTTGTCTTCTGGTAATGGGTTTAGGCAATGTTTGTATGTCCAGGCTGTCCATATCACTTTCAATCATAGTCACAAGTGAATTTTTTGCAAACATGTTTTGTGAAGGCTTTTTATAATATCCTGCCCAAATATAAATCTTAAACTAATAACAGATTGAGCAAGGCTGAACAAGAGGCATGGCTCAGGAAAACACTCCTGAAAGTGAAGAAATTGCTTGTAACAAGCAATTTCTTCAATATCCAACAATTTTTCTATCTCAAAACACAAAACAATTTAAAATTTTATCAACCAAACATTATAATCAAGATCTGCATGATCTTTAAATTTGGAAAAAAATGAACTTTTTTGTCATTTTGGTATTTGGTTAACCTATTTTAACAACACAAAATTTGGAATGGCTCAAATTCAAAGAAGTTGCAGCCAAAAGTTTTAAGTTGGTGAAATTTGAAAAAAAATGTCTTTTGAGGTTGAAAATATTGTGGGAAAAAATGTTTGTAACATGCAATTTCTTTATTTGCATTAAAATTGTCTAAAGCCTTTTCCTTGAAAGGAGTTAAAAGTGGAATTGTGTGGGAAATGGTGAGTACTAGTGACTAATTGGTGGATGAATATTCATGCATCAAAGGCATTCACAACAATGAGGGAGAATTAAGGGTCTACTAACATCACATTGTCTTTGTTCTTTATTGTTATGTATATTGGTAATAAATCAAAGGATCACATAGGGAGTTACCGTGGTGATTATATATAGTGCAACAATCTTAAATATCAGACCACTGTCTAATTAAACAGATACTTGTATAAATAATGTTAACCCTTCAACCAATGAATTATCAATTACATTTAATACCAAATATTAAACACATAGGGATTCCCCATGTATTAATACTCAAAGAAATATAATGGTCTTAACCGATAACCAAACTACAAAATTCTATGTGAAGAGTTGCAGACAACAAGTAATTAAAGAATAAAGATCAAATCAAAAAGGGTTTGTGATGTTTTGATATCGGACAGAAATGATTATGAGAGAAGGAGAAATTGCTTGCAACATGTAATTTCTTCTTTTCGTCAATACGTTTTTCCCAAATATGATTCGTTGGGTGGAAAAAAGTTGGAATTGTGAGGTGTTGGTTCAACCCATTCCTACACAATCCCACCTTTTTGTGACTCTCAAAAAAATAGTTATGAAAAAAAAAAGTTAGGAAAACTTAGAAATTGTATGTTACGAGTACTTTTTTGCATTTTCCACATTGTTTTCTACCCAAAAATATTTATCTTTCAAAAGAAATCTTTGAAATCATTGTGATAAGAGGGAACAACACTTACTAGAGCTTGAAATACTACCTGAATAGTATTTTTACACAAATTTGGAATGTCATTTTAGAATTGTGGTAACTTTGAAAGATTTGGGACAGTCCTGCTCCACAATGGGCAAGTCAGAGAAATTTAACTATGGAGTAAAATTTTATAAGTGGAAGGGTTCTCCATTGCCGAACTGAAGATAAATCTAGAAGTCATTTAGATTTCAACTTGATGTAAGCAGGAATTTTATGTGGAAGGGTTGGCTAGTTACTGGAGTTGTTAATGATTATTCCCGAAACAAGATATAGATAACCAGACAAGGAAGTCTTTTGCAAAATCTTCGATATTTTTTGTTTAAGCATTTGTTGATGAAAATTGCAATTCTCGGCATCATTTTCTCCATTAAGCCATGCATTTATTTCAAACACCTCACAATGGCCAAGAACAAGGCTAGCTCTAGACACGATAGCACATATAACTTGAAACATTTTTTTAAATCATAAACAGTCAATTTTACTGACAATTCTAGTAACAGACTGGATCGGCAAAACAGATCGTCTCGGTTAAATGGACGATGTCTAACTACCGTAATGTTTGAAATCTCGTAGTACAAGTCATCATCTAACTGAAATTAATTATTCTGAAAATTGTCAACGAATTATTTTGCAGTAAATATCGCTCATTTCTTTCAATTTTCGGGCTAGTTTTCGGAACGAGATGCCAGGAGTAAACAAAAGTCTGGTTCCTAAAACCGGGAAAAGAGCTGGAAACCAACTGACCCCAGAGATCGATTCTCGTGATCTCGTTTTTGGCGAGAATTCAGGATGTCAAATAGGTCAATATATAGGATTTTGGTTTATTATTGTTCATGTAATTCATACGTCTAAGAAATTAGATAGTTTTATCTATCATTGATATTATTTTTTTCCCCCTAAAGTTCCTGATCATTGTGATTTCTAATCAGAATCTAGCCTTTGTTACTTTATATATCTCTGGTAAAGGATGTAATTCATGTCTGCACTACATGATTTTCAAGTGTAATTTTATATGCCTTTTAAATGCCAATAATCATACTCAATAGACCTTTTCACGCAAAGCGCCAGATGACTAAAAAGTCTACATCAGTTAGACGCTTTCAAAAAATAACAACAACAACATTTTCCCGTTGCGGGGAGTTTTTACTTCCGGTTTGAAAAACTCAATAGAAAATAAGAAGGCTCGATACGACCCCGAACTTTAACAGTGTTAAAATGTCAGAAAACAAATTTCTTTTTGTGAAGTAAGTTTTTACAAATCCGAACAATAGATGGGAAAATGGTTTGAAAAATGTTCCGGCCTTTGACATATCAAAATTGAAAAATATTTAGTGGAATCGCGGGACAAATCGTTTGACAAAGAAAGCGTCCGGGCCTACAAGTCGTTGAAGGCGTTTACATACTTTGAAGAGGGATTTGTCCAGAGACTCAGTCAAATTGAAAAAACTGTGGAAATACCAGCTTGTATTTAATCAGTTTCCGTGTCCTTGCTTCATACCAGGGAAAGTCCTACCAAACTTACGTTAGATTTTGATTTAAATCGTACCTCGCAGGGGATTTGGCAATGCAGCATTTCGCATTCTGTCATTTCATCTGACCGCTCATGTGAAATCTGAACTTCGTTCTGCACATTTCTAAGATCAATTTCAGGCAACAAAACGCGTTTCTTGGTGTAACACACGCTACAGTTTTCTTTCACAAGGGTTTCTACTGCTCCGTCATATTTGGACGATTTCCTACTGGAAACAGTATCTCTCCTTTGCCTCAATGTTACTGGCTAAGTCACCGGAAGATTCAATGTCGGTATAAAGTCCACAGACGTTGGATCATCACTTTTCTTCCCATTCACAAAATGTCGACCACAAAATAAAGAATTATCCGTTGGTGCAAATTTATTTCTTCCATGGAGGACTCTCCCAGTTGCCTTTATCCATAATTTTCTTCTAGACTCCGGTTTCTTCGGAATTCTATGGAAGGATATATTACAGTTATGCCTTGTCGATGTACAATCTGCCACGCTTTTGTCATTTCCACCCATCTTTTTAGGATGATATATGTCCCACAGCAAAAAGTATCCACTCAAAGTTGTTAAGCGTATTCAATTTATTTTTATTTTGGTAAAAGATTGAAATGATAATGATAAATAAATAAACACCATGCAATAATATTCCCGTGCCGATTGAAAACGACGTCTGGTCGGATTCTTTGATTCGTCGATCATGGCCCAGTACTTGGCGGCATATCGGTTGAAACATAAAAAGACAAATTTGTTTCATCAATTCCTAAATTTTACTAATATACATAAAGAGAGTGCGGTGTTGTTTATTGGATGCTTGGTGACATGTTGCCGTCTACATATAACACCATATAGATATGTGATATACAAAAGGGAACCCTTTACATCAAGACTGTTTACCGAACAGCACTCCATCATAATCATTACATTTGATTATTTCTATTTTTCATTCTTTTCTTCGCACTATTAACATCGTCATCATACTATTATTATTTCTGTAATAATCATTTTTTCGTTAATATATAGTGCTCTCAATTTTGAATTTCCATATACACTTTTTAATCAATATATGGCATATCTAGACGAAAAGCAGATTATATAAATCAAAGAATATATTTTCTCCTTTCCTCCAACACTTCTATTACCAGAACGCTGCGAATGTTAATTTGAGAAGAAGCATATGAAAACATTGTGGTAAATGAAGAAATTGCTTGGATAAAGTAATTTCTTTGGTAACCACAATATTTTTCCTGTCCCATAAGGAAAAAAAGAAAATAAATAAACAATTAAATTCCATTAGCTCTAAAATGTCGTCTGCAGCTTCTTTTGGACCAGTCAAAAAATTCATTCATTGGGAATGGATTAATATTGGAATGTTATTTTAGTCAATATTATATCTGTCAAGATGTTTGACACTTGTCCGTATACTGCAAGGCGGGATTTTCCATTCATCAACGTAATCATTCAGTGTTTGCGTCGAGTGTCAAACTATAACTATTTACTTTTCCTTCCTTGTATGTGTGTGAGGGGGGGGTTAGAAATATGTCCAAAATATCTTATTTCGTAGGAGATATTATTGTATGAAAGGGTAATTTTAGCAAAACTCGAGGTACGTAAGTTTCATATGGCCTAGACACCAGGTCGTTTTAAACTTAATTTTGTTACTAATACTCGATAATATAATCAATATTACTCGCTACAACTAGTCTGCATATATCTGCCCACATATTGAAACCCTTTTTGCACCAAAATTTTGATTTTTAACCTTTATTTTTGCTCGTTCAAAATAGAAAATTTATATATGATTATATAGTGATACATTATCGACTCCCCGCAATCGATCACGTGACAAAGTCTCGGGTAAATATCACCTTTATCGAGATTCGATTTGACGCATGCGCTGTGAGACAGTGAAAAGGTCTATTTGTACCAGTCTGATTTTTTTCTTCTGGTAATGGTTTGATTAAATACATGTTGTTAAAATAAAGTCCTTTCTCATTTTCTGCTTCAAATAGGAAAACTACTCATTCATTCAGATCGCCTACACTATTTGCATTTTTTTATTAGTTGACTTTTTATCATATGAATCTATTATGAAATATTTAAAAAAAAAATTCAGAATCAAACTCTCAAATTCTCAAACCTAAAAAAAAAAATACAAAAGTATTTGTTCACAGGAATAAGATCTTTATTGAGGACTGAAAGGATAAGCAGTGTTTTCTATGTTTATTGCATAATACATAATATAAAAAGCAACTGCTTGGTTGAAAAGCTATTTTATTTTCTGATAGAAATGAGGAATACGCGCAAAAACTTAATTTTTAACGCGATCCACTTCTCCTGAAAGTCTCACCACTTCTCCCCATTTTGAAAAACTTCTCTCAATTCTCAGACTAGTGAGAAGTGACTTCTCCCCATATTCTGGGAGTCTGCAGAGCCCTGGGAGACTGAATTTGGAACTCCATGATCAGTGTATGGATACAAAAGGAGAGTATTTTTTGTTACAATTTTTTTATATTTGTACTGCAATATTCTAATTGAATTGATGTTACTTTCAGTTTAGTTCATAAAGTCTAATTATCATTTTGTAATTGCGTATGGGCAAATTTATAGCTTAGGGTGATCGAATATGGGAGACTACAGGCTATGATCTTATCTAATATCTATTGCCCGACGACATCTTTAAATTGCCATTCTTTCAATTTGGACAAAAAGGAGGGATAGACGAAAAATGATTTTCTCCTTTCTCGAAAGGTCATGATCTGTTGATCCCAGAATATTTCTCCATTCTTCAGGCAACATAAAAAAGACCAGCATCACAATAAATAAGGTCTGATTTTTAAATAATTTACTATAAGCTTATAGACCGATCGCGACGGTCAATTAAATAAGAAGTCGACCAACGAAATTTTTTATATAGACCAGAAATGATTTCTGAACTTCAACATTTGTCGCAAGTTTATTCGGGGTGGGGGGTTCTTTATTGTTGTTATTGTTGTGCTGCCGTTGTTGTTTTTGCTACGGAGAAACTTTGCCTTTTTATGTGTTAGTTCTTTTTAAGTGTTTTTGTTGTTGTTGTTGTTTAAGGGTTAGAACTAGAGGAATTTTACAAACGACGTCAACCCATTGATATGTCAAAGTACAACGGAAAAGAATTGACGGAAGTTGCAGAGTTACCACGATGGCACCAACTGAATCCCAAACAATTGAACGATCCATGGACCACGAAACATGTCGGAAAAGAAACTAACTTCGTTAAGAGAGAATTTTAACTAATTAACACACAAAAAATTAACAGACTTGTGTCAAAATTCAAAAAGGTCACAGGTGATAGTTCAACAGAGGTATATTTTAACCCTTTCCTGTCCAATTCTGCTTTTAACGTCCCTGTGTTTGAATACTTGTGAAAATGTTGTGGAAAAAAGAGGAAATTGCTGTGGGAAAAAAGAAAAACTGCTTGTAAGAAGCAATTTCTTCTTTTTCCACAACATTTGCCAGCCTACTGAATGATTATTTTTCTAATAAAATCGACTTTGATTTGCCATCCACAAAACCATCTACTGAACCTTTGAATTTGGACAGGTCTAAAATTCTATAATTTTAGCAGGAAAGGGTTAACTCGTTCCTATCCAATCCCTGGTTTTTACGTCCCTGTGATTTTATCATTGAGTAAACATTGTAGAAATCGCAGAAATTGCTTGTGACTCGGATCGAATGGTGTGAAAGCCGTGGACAGGAAGCCATGGTCAGATACACCAGCCTCCGCTAAAATCTAACACTGCAATACTGTTGAAAGTAGTGTTAAATCCTGCTCAATCAACTATTTTCGAGGTTGAGCGATCTAGCCTGACTGTGATGGTGATTACGATGAATAACGATTTACTGTGACAAAAGCTGACAGTCCGGACCAAGCGTTATACTTTTTGTTGTATGTTACTGGGCAATAATTTAATTGTTTGTTTCGTCTATCAAAAACGAGCGATCTGATTGGTCGAAAAATTTAATTCATACCTCCATGAACAAAATTTTGAGTACGCAGCCATTTTGAATGCTTCCGCACAAAATAGTTCACTACAAAAAGGTATCAAAATTTGTTAAGTTGTTGCATTTTTCGCTCAATGCTATTAAATTATAAGAAATGAAGAGAATATTTTTTGTTTTCATGGAGGTATGAACCGAAAAACCTAATCACACAATGTATGAATCCGCTTCGCGTATTCATACAGTGTGATAAGGTTTTTCGGTTCATACCTCCATGAAAACAAAAAATATTCTCTTCATCTCTTAATTAATTTGCGAAAATACGTCGTTTAAAACTGAAGTGAAACTTCCCATCGGAGTTAATGTGCGGGGCTAAACATTACACTAAACACTTTTTTATATTCACGTTCGCATTCTCCTTTATTTTCAATTATTTGTGATAAAGAAATGTGTTCCTTCTTTAAAGTACCAGAAAAAAAAAAGAAAAAAAGGTTAAGTACAAATATATAAATGATATTGTTTCTTTTACCCCGCCCAATTCTAAAAATTGATCAGAATCCTTTTCTTATAAAATCTACGACAATTTTTATTCGATTCATTGGAGGAAAAAGAGATAGGTCACCAGATCAAATTATAGAAAACATCATGGACACTCTAAATTCCACATTCCATGCTCAATCAGTTTGAAAATTGGTTGGAATGCTTGTCTTGATACAATCTTGGATAAATTCAAAACTTGATCACCTGGGGTTCAAAAATATGTCACTGCGTAAAATTTTTGAAAATCCATGTTGGCACTGAAAATTTGTCAGGATGTTTGTCTAGATAAACTCTGCCACATTACGTATTTTGATTACTTGGGGTAAAAGAGAAAAACTATGTTAAATCACAAAAAAATAGTGTTGGTACCCGTGACGCCACAATGGATGTGCGACCAACCTGATAACTTCTCAGAATGTTAGTATTGATCACTTTTTCCTCTCTCTCTTTTTTCTATCAACTTCAAAATTTAGCCACCTTTGGTAGAAAGCTATGCCATTTTGTCGAATCTTGAAAAAGCCTTGTCCAAAGCCTAGAGACCACATAATTTTGTCAACATTCTGAAAATTAGTTGAAAATTGATTTTGATAAAATATTGAATAGCATTTAATTTGGTCTGTAAGAGTTAAAATGTAGATCAGTAGGTCAAATTAAAAAAAAATGTTTTCATTTTGACGTCAAAACAAGGCCACGAGTTCAAATAAAACAACAATTTCATTGAAACTGTTTTTGGTACATTTTCTACCCTTTTGACATGTAAATTGGTCAGACTGTTTGTGGGGAAATTTAACTCAGACGAGTAATTAATGCCATTATAGTCCTTTTGTTACAAGATTTTAAACCTTGCGGGAAAATGTCGATGGTCGCCCCCAATTCTTTGAACTTGGACTGGTCTAAAATTGTATCGTGTTGGAATAGGTTAACATCTAATTGGAACTTAATTTTGGAGCTAAGTGGGCGTGACAAGCAATCAGTCAATTTTGTTGAACACATGTTTTTAACGAACTTATACATATAGAATATGCTCACCCTTAAAGCCCCCGCCCCCCCGCCCCAAGAAAAAATATGTATAATAAATCAAAGCCCGAAGGGCATAAGAGTCCCAATAATAGACAGATTGTTTGGTGTGTGTGTGTGTGTGTGTGTGTGTGTCTCCGTTTATTTATAGCCGGTACCGGAGCACATGCCCATATGAGCGACGCCCCAGGAGACGGTTAGTTGCTACGGGGGATAGTGCAAGGATACGTGACGAAACCACTGAGAGCTCCGCCTTGTTCTTTAACGTGCTCGATGGCTAGCACCGTTACACGGGGCCTCGGTCAGTTTACGTCTCATCTGAAAGACAATTATTGGTTTGTTGATATGTTCAGGGTTGTTTGGTAATTAACAGGAAGATGTTTGCCTTCGACCAATCACTTGAGACTGATGTCCATGGAGAAGACCAATTCATGTGAATTTTAACCCTTGCCATGCTGAATAAAATCCTGTTTTGAATTGTAGTAAAATCAAAAGACTGAAATCACCGGGAACACTAATTTCAGGCCGTTATTTAATTTAAAACTGATTTTATAAACAATTCTAGCTTGAAAGGGACAAGCAGATCTATGGTAAAGACTAAGATCAGACTGCACATATGTCTATACCTTATGCCCAAACAAGAATATTCAAGTTTCAATGACAAGGATTAATGAAACAGAGTATCTTTTCAGTCATTTTTTGACCCCGAATACGTTGTCACGTGACTAGTGACACTACTGGGACTAGAATCCGCAGCCCAAAACACTTCTCGGATTATTCATGAATTTTCCGCCCTAACCACTGGACCCTCTCTACTGTATACTGCCTAACTCCCCTTGCGGGTATTGCTGGCACTCAAAGCCAAATATCGAGACATTCTATTTCGTAATTACGAAATAATATATCGTAACTACGATCTTTTACCCGATTTTCTTTCTAAAATACGGACTAAAGTAGAAAATTTGCATATTTAAAAAAGTCTAGAATGTCACTTTGTTCCGTACTATTAATTCTAGATCTTTTCTGTATCAGTCACAGCTGTCGGAAGTCAAAATATTAGGCCTATTTGAGAGATCGATTAGAGCACAGGTCATTAATACTTTAAATATATATATATATGTTATTCTGTCCACCTCATTATAAAATTACCCTTTAGACTAGACGGGTCATTATTGGCGGATCTCTGTCCATACTCACTGCATGACCATAGTCGAAAAGTACACGCAACATGATCGTTAATGGGCGACCGAATCTTCGCAACTACATGTACAGCATATCGCTTTTCTAATCCATTCCCAAATAACAAGATTTTAGACTGGTTCAAACTGAAGGGATTTCAGACAACAAAACAAAGTTGGTTTAAATTGCAAAGACAATGGCCATGTGAGGTAAAACATTGTTAGGAAAGAAGAAATTACTTGTAACGATTTCTTTTTTTCTGAAAATGTTTTCCAAAGCTTCATTTCCTTGATGCGTAAAAATGTGTGGTTGTGTGGTATTGTCACCCAGTAACGTAAATCACGATATTCAACATAAAATGTCCCAGGTCAACGTATACTTCTTGTTTAAATAATTTAATTTTAAGTTTCCTATCAAAATCGGACTTTCTGATTGGTCGAAAATAATTATTCATAACTCCATGAACAAAATTTTGAGCACAAAGCGATAGTGTATGCTTCCGCACAAAGTAGTCCCATATAAAAAGGTATCAAAAATTGTTAAGTTTTTGTTTTTTTCGCACGATGCTATTAAATTATAAGAAATGAAGAGAATCTTTTATTTTGTTTTCAAGAGGTATGAACCGAAAAATCTAATCACATAATGTATGAATCCGCTTCGCGTATTCATACAGTGTGATTAGGTTTTTCGGGTTCATACCTCCACGAAAACAGAAAATAGTCTCTTCATCTCTTAAAGGAAAAGGTCGATTGGTCAATCGATTTTTCAGTGACAGCCGCTATCCGTCAACCCATTCCACACAACAAATATTTAGACTGGTCCAAATTGAGAAAAGCTTCAGACAACAATTTCAAGTTGGTGGAATTTTATTATATTTTTTTTTTCATCTTTTGGGATAGAAAACATTGTGGATAATGAAGAAATGCTTGTAAAAAGCAATTTCTTCATTTTCCACGATGTTTTCTAAAACTGTTTTGTTGAGGGGCGTAAAAAGGAGGGATTAAGTTGGAATTGGTTAAATGATAGACCGTTTGTGGTATTTGTTAAGTACTGAAATTTCTTAATGAAAGAAAATGAGACAAATAGAGATTATATACAGCGGGTTGTGCCTCGCCTGACTCTTAAAAGAAAGGTAACTCGTATTAGATTTTATCGAAAATATAAAAGTGTGTTGTTTCCCTTAACCTAATTTTTTTTTTCGTCCCAAATACCATTTTCGATTAACCCTTTCCCACACAGAGCTCTTATCCCCCCCCCCCCCCCCCCCTAAGAAAAACACTTAGGAAAACATTGTCACGGTAAAATGAAGAAATTGCTTGATACAATCAGTTTCTTAATTGATTTCCACAGTGTTTATCTATGTAACCAAGAAAGAGTAAAAAAAAATAAATAATAAATAAATAAAATAACATTTCATTTGCTTTGAATTGTCTGCAACTTCTTTCAATTTGGATCAGTCTAAATTTGGTCGTCTGGGTTATTAAAGATCTCTAGTTTTGGCAAATTTCAACCTGGTATTGTTTTTTCTTTACAGGTTCGGATAACGTCCGCCGGCTTCCGCACTTACTAGGAAGCCCTTTCACGAATGAGAGCTCGCATGTGTACACGTTTTGATCTTTGGCTATACCGCCTAAATGTAAATTCTGCCAACGTGAAATATTTCAACAGGGTGGGTAATTTAGAAACATTTCACTTGAAGATTAGGGGAGGGGGGAGAGAGAACGAATTAGGAGCCTGATTTTTTAGAGTGGTATATATTATGCAAATTTGTACAAAATATTGGGCATCTTTCCAAAATTATCGGGTATAGAGTCTCTCATGCTTTCTACCCCACTTCGAGGCACTAAAATCGACCCAGTAAAATGTTTTGATCGCGGCTTATTGTATACAAACTGTGTCACATAGCGACACACCCCCGGATTGCCGGTTTTTGATTGGCTGAAAATCAGGACACACTGACACACATAACATTATTGCGGCCGATCGTGTGCAGGTCAATGTGACTCCAGTTGTAGTGTTGCCTTTCGCCTAGTCGGTCACGGTTAATGTTCAAAAACGAGTTCAGAACTATCTGTTTCTTAAAAGAGAGATTCCATGATGCTACAAGTGTTTATTGACTGCCATAATGAATATGTTCATTGATTATTTTCATTGACCAATCAAACCTTCTCATTGAGCCCCGCCTCTGAACTTTGACCTTTGACACCTGACGTCATATGAGCTGACAAGGGTCAACCAAAATGGATGGCGTTTGGAAAATTTAGAAACCGCTAGTCTTATTATCTACTTATTGGGACCAGGCTATATTGTAAATTTCCATGCTTCTGCTAAATTTAATGTCTGAATTATACCGCTGTCAGCAGTAGCCAAAGAAAAAGATCAGGTAGCTCGTATGTATCTAATTTTATTACTTTCTGTTTAATCGGACAATAATGAAATGATCTCTCAATCTCATCAGTGATGAATTCGTTGTTTTAATTCGCAAATATAGACAAAAGATTCATCTTACAAACAGATTGTGTCACATCTTGTAACACAATATGATAGAGGCCATCTAATATTAAAGATAAGCTTGTTATTGTTGGTGGTGGAATATTGATCATTTCACAATTGAGCCGTTACCTAAGCTACTAGATTGGTCATTTCACTACTGCTGAAAATTTGTTAAGACTTTTCACTTCTGATTTGTCATAAGGATTATGTTCGTTATTTTAGTGTTACTGTTCGCATAACATTTGTAGCTTTATATCAAACTAATTTGGATGGAGCATGTAGTCCATAGCACAGATGGAAGCACATCAGACTTCCAATTGGGAGGTCCAGGTTCGATCCCTAGTCATGACAAATATCCTTTCTGAAATTTGTCTCTAAACAATGGGTGAATAATCATAAACCTAAGAGGGATGAGCAGCTGGAGGCTCGGAGAGGATAATTACAGTGGTAGCAATGGCGTGAGAAATAACCAGGAATTGATGGTTAGGTGCTCCAGCCTCTGCGGTATGACTGAAATACTGTTAAAAGTGGTGTTAAACCCAATTAAATCAATCACAAAGGCAACATATGGTACTCTAAATTGTGGATGAAAACAAGTTAGATGAAATCTTGAAAGAGATAAGAAACATGTAAATGAGGTCTTTATGATGATTATGCTTCTAATTGTGTTCTTGGTGTGAGTAAACTGCAATGCTAATATGGTGAAAGTATCAAGCAGACTATGTATGATTGAGATTACTAGAAACACGAACAACAACATGTTTAAGCCACTAGTTTGTCAACAATAATGAACATACCTAATAAAGAATAAATTTGAGTTGCAAAATATGATGCTGATTCCTTTAAACCCATTCCCTCATGACAATGCTTTTTGACACCCCTGAAGAAAAACAA
Source organism: Fragum fragum (assembly GCA_946902895.1). NCBI lineage: Eukaryota > Metazoa > Mollusca > Bivalvia > Cardiida > Cardiidae > Fragum > Fragum fragum. The sequence goes on from OX336382.1 coordinate 2,101,677, forward strand.
ATAGGAAAATATTGTGTAAAATGAAGAAATTGCTTGTGACAAGCAATTTATTCATTTCACATAATGTTTTCTTTCAAGAAAGTTAAAAAAAAAAAACTAAATTATATCATAAATTTTGAATTGTCATCTGCAACTCTATCAATTTGGACCACTCAAAAATTTTGCCACCTGGTAATGGGTTAAATGTATTATCAGCCTTAGTTGGTTGTTGTATGATATATGAAGCATTTGAATTTTTAGCTCACCTGAGCACAATGTGTGAGGTGAGCTATTGTATACAAATAATATATATACAAATACAACTTCATTTGTATAGCGCAAAAAGTATAAATATTCAATTGCGCTTCACAGAGTCTATGAGCTATGTACATTAACATCAACACTGTGCAATCAAGTAGGATTATTTCAGTCACTATAAAATTGTCTAAATAGATGAGTCTTGAGTTGAGATCTGAATTTTGTCTCTGTTTCAATAGATCTCAAGTGGTTTGGAAGCTTATTCCACCATTTTGGGCCTACCACTGCCAATGATCTGTCTGCAATCTTGGTTTTAAAGCGTGGTACCACAAACGTTACACAAGAATCACCAGCTGATCTCAAGCGATATTTGCTTTGAATTTGTGTGAAAAGGGCACTAAGATACGCTGGCGCAGTCCCATGCACAACCCGGTAGACGGTGAAAAGCACTTTGAACATGATTCTCGCACGTACAGGCAGCCAGTGGAGAGATTTCAAAATCATATAACTAGGCTGTTCATATGTAGCATTTGTTACTAATCTGGCAGCCTGATTTTGAACTCTTTGCAATCTGTTTATCTGATACGAAGGAATGTCGGCAAAGAGTCCATTACAAAAGTCTAGATGCGAGTGAATAAGTCCATGAACTAGAGTTTCTGCAGATTTCTGTGTAATATGCTTACGAATACATTTTAGGTTTTTTAGCTGAATTTGCGCTGATTGACACTTTTTACGAATATGCGAGTCAAAGTTCAGTGTACTAGTCATGTGAACACCAAGGTCACGTACTTGTTCAACACAGTTCACTTCACAGCCACCTACTGTAATACTGGTGATATTTAACTTATCTAATTGTTGTCTCGTCCCATATGCGATAATTTCAGTTTTAGAGTTATTCATTTTTAATTTGAATTTCGTCATCCAAGAAATGACACTATCAAGACAGTTGTGTAATTGATCACGAACCCAAGATTCACTCTGATTATTCTGATTATTGCCAGCTTGTATTTTAAAGGCAATTTTGTGGTCATCAGCATATCCATAGAGGTCTGCGGGATAGTTCTGGACAACTTTGTTTAAGGCAGCAATGTACATTGTGAAAATTACCGGTCCCGCACAGGAGCCTTGGGGAACCCCATACTTCAATGGTGTGGGGTCAGATGTTGTGTGTTCAATTTGCACCCTCATTGTTCGATCTGTCAAGTAAGAATGAATCCATTTAAGAGGAGTACCTATGATACCGAATTCTGAACGCATGAGCTGAAGGACAATGGGAATGTCAATAGTGGCAAATGCTGCACTTAGGTCAATCATCACAACAATTGTCACTAGGTTCGAATCAACTACTTTAAGTATATCACTATACATTTTCAACATGGCTGTTTCCACACCATGATATTTCCTATAAGCACTTTGGTATGATGGCAGTAGATTATTACTTTCAACAAATTGAGTTATTTGAGATAAAGCAGCTTTCTCCAAAATCTTCGAAAGAAATGACAGATTTGATACAGGTCTATAATTTGGAAGTTCTAAGGAAAGGCCTTTTTTCTTCAACAGTGGTTTGACTAAAGCTGTTTTCCATTCCGATGGGAATACACCTGATGTTAGTGATCTATTCACAATATCAGTTATCACAGAGGCAAAGCTAGACAAGTATTCCTTCAGTTTTGATGTACGAATGTGATCCAGATCACATGTTGTTGCCTTAGAATCACTAATCAATTTAAGAATGTCATTTTCAGTCACTTGTTCAAATTCATGGAAAGGAGTAGATGTGGGTGTGGTTACGGTATCACATTCTGGTATGTCAGGGTGAATATTGTCTAAGGTGTCACGCAACTTGGTGATCTTATTGTCAAAATAGTACAGAAATTCATTTGCTAATTTCTCATCACTAGAATGGGGTGGTAATGGGTTTTCCTTTGCTCGGCCTAGCAACTTGGAGGTAACAGAATAGAGCTTCTTAATATTTCCTTCTGCATCACTAATCACATCTTGATAGTAATTGTCCTTGGCGGTAGTAACTGCAGCAGTGTATATGTCTCTAACGTGTTTGTAAACTGATTTCATGACACCTGTTTTATCGGTCAAATAAATGTGTTCTATTTTTCTTTTGTATTGTTTGAGCATTCTTAGGTAGGAAGAGTACCAGGGAACACTGGGTCTATTAATGAAAGTCTTTTCAATGAGAGGGGCGTGTTTATCAATAACTTCTTGAGTGACTGTAGACAAAGCAGTCACTAATACATCGACATGTGAGAATCCGTCAGATAGAGTGTTTAACTGTGTAAGATCTTCTTTAAATGAGCCAACATTTACAGATTTCCAGTTTCTGTATTTCACAGTAGTTTGAACTAGAGGTGGACGGCACTGTTCAATGTAGCAGGTAACAAAACAATGGTCAGATATGTAGTAGTCCGACAGAGGATTAGTCACTTTAGTGTGTTTGTCATCCTTTCGTGTTATGATCAAATCAAGAGTGTGGCCACCAATATGTGTTTGCGTACTAACATTTTGGATAAGGTTGAAAGTTTTAAGGCACAACAAGAACTGCTTTGCATACTAGTCTGATGGATTGTCAATGTGTATGTTGAAGTCACCCATAATCACTATCGGAGTGGAGTATAAACTAACGGTCTCTAGAAATTCCGTAAATTCTTGAATGAATGTTGCCATAGTGATGGGGTGTTTTTCAGAATATGGTGGACGGTATACACCAAAAACAGAGAAATGTAGTGTTTGATTACAGATTTTCCATACGGCACACTCAAAAGACTGATAGTCCTTACGTGGGCAACTAGACACTTTAAGACTACTGTTATAAAGCAAGCCGAGGCCACCACCGTTGCGACCAAGCCGTGGGAAATCAGTGAAACCGAAACCATCTTGCGAAAGTAACATCGTCACCATCAGCCCTTAGCCAGGTTTCAGTGATAACACAAAGATCAATGTTTGATTCGAGTATATGTTGTAAAAAGTCTGATGTTTTCCCTTTGATCTAGTATTGACTGTTGATAGTTTCAATTTTCGTTGTCTATGTTCATTCATCAAAAACGTAGGGTCTGTTTTGATCTGTATTAAATTGGTTGAGTTCACGCCAGCATTTCTCTTTATCCTGGGGCGACCAGCTCGTTTGCCCCTGTAACGGTACCTTAGTATACCATACTGCTTCAGGGTTGACCAAACACTATAGTCCAACTTAATTGCCTTTTGGGCCACCGCTGTATGTAAAGCCAATAATTGATCTCTATTATACTGATTAACAGTAAGGGGATTATAATCCATGATCTGTGAAAATGTGTTCAACTTAGTAATTGTTGAATTGTAGTCACTATTGTCATATATGCATTGTTTCAAATCAAATTTTCTCATTAATCCAAATGAAATTCCAAGAAACAAATATATATTCATATTGCTCGTATGATCATAGATGACTATGCCAAAAATCCAATTTCAAAAGTCACTAGTTCTCAAGAAATAATCCAAAACTTGAAGAGCACAAAACATGCTGCCTACATCAGGCGCAACAACAATTTCTAATCATTGTGATCAGATGTTGTCCGCCGTCTGTCTGTCAGTCTGTCTGGCCATCCACAATTTCTTTAAACATCTTCTCCTCCTAAACCAGTAGGCCAATCAAGCTGAAACTTATCATAACCTACACTACCTTCTCATTGTTGTTGTTTGTAGAGAAATCTTTGAAAGGCTTAACGCAAGATTGATCTTATTATGTTAAAGTTTTCAAATATTGTGAAAGAGGAAAGATATACAGCAGTACAAGGGTTAACCCACAACACAATTTTAGACTGGTTCAAACTGAAAGAAGATGGAGATTTAAAGTTGATAAATTCTTACATATTTTCTATTTTTGTAAAAAGCAATTTCTTCATTTTCAACAAAGGTTTCTTAACCCTTGTCATGCTGAGCCCGGAATATTCCGGTTTTGGCAGGAGGTGTAGATTAAGATCAGACTGCACTTATGTGCAGGCTGATCTTAGTCTACACCTCCTGCTTGTACTTTTCCTGCCAGAGTTGTTTTTGAAGTTGATTTCTTAGAGAAATATTGATTTTTGAACAAGTTCTATCAGTGCTTTCAGTCCTTTGATTTGACAGCATTTCATTCAGGTAATTTATACAGCATGACAAGGGTTAACTCTCTTTTCTTGAAGGGCTTCAAAAAGCGGGATTGTTTGGGAAATTGTTGAAATGTACTGCATGCAGTTAAAAAGTTCTGATGTCAAATTATAATAGGACCAAAAAATCAGAGTCATCCATCCAAGGGATTTGAACTAAGTACTGTCAATTTGCAAAGTTGTTAAGCATTTCAAATGGATAGATTTCTACTGTTTAATGCACCAATGTTGTATTGGAAATAAACCAGTAAGGCTTCTCTGCATGCCTTACATTTTGATTCATTAAAGCCACATCTTCCCCCAAAACACAATAAGATCAATAAGAAAACCATTCCCAGGCTCAAAAGCATAAATAAACATGACAATTGAAACTAGAAGATCAGCATAATTCTACACAGTAAGCCTAAAATGCATCATAGAAGTTTCGATATTTTAAATCGTGACCCACCACAATTTAAGGCTTGTGTACATAAAACTATGATGTTTCAACTTTTGCTAGTCATTCAAACAAATAGCTAGGTCACAAAGATTAACAAAATCATCCATAAAGTTTAGTCATCAACACCTGTGAATATAACAGTCAATACAGAAGATAAGCAAAGATTTTTGGTGAAGAATCAGGTGAATTTGTCTCAATTTCAAAAAGTAAACAAACAAAAATTGAAATTGACAAGAAAAACACAAAATACTCCTTCTAGAGAACATCACTCAAACCCTGCTTTTGCGTATTGATAGTATGAAGGTCCTTGTTTGCTTTAGTGACCAAATAAGTGATAGATTATTTTAACTATTTTTCCTTCCTTGCAGGGCAGATATGGCTTAAAATTGAAAATTATGCTCCTTTTGGACAGAAAGTTTGGCTTTTAATGTATAAGGTGAAGTTTTGATGGGTTGATATAAGTTTGCGCCACAATTTTGAAAGAGATGAACTCTCAGGATTATTTTTATTGTCTCGGTATAATGCAGAAAGTTTCTTTTGCTTTTATCATAAATAAATGACCAACATTTGCACTAAATAGAATTTGATTTTGTGCAAACAAATAGTCAGACAACAGTTGAATTCTTCTACTTGGATGTATTTCTGAAGAAGCCCAATAAATAATGATAAATGTTAATTACCGGTGTGCATAGGTGTGCATAATATCTTACTGTAATATTCTCCTATTAGGTCCTAAGGCAAAAATGTTGGCTCTCTTTCTAGCAGGGGTGTAATCTACATATGCTATGTTGATGTGTACAGATTTTGACAGCTGAACATGTAACATCCTTATATCTAGTCATTAAACAGATTGGTTTGTATCTATCAGATGGCCAATTAAACAGCTGTCATTACATTAGTGTATTTACTCTTGTCAGTGGCTGAATAAATTATTTGCAGTTGGCGTGGTCAAAGAACAGGCTGCATGTATTTGTGTGTTGATCTATGTCTATGATGCTGGCAAATGTAGAAATATTCTGAGGTTACTAGGAAAAGAGAAGGGGCATTGTTGCATTCACCAATTACCAGTTGGCAAAACTTTAGACTGGTCCAAATTAAAAGGAGTTGCAGATATCAATTTAAACTTTAAGTGAACATTAAAAATCTTTTTCTTATAAACCAGTGGATTTTATAAGAATTTGCTGGAATTATCCTTTTGAGACCCATTATCATAAAAATCAAGGCTTTGGGGAGAGAGTCTGATTTTTCTATAATCTGAAAACTTTGAAATCTTTTTTGTATCCTACTTATTGATTTCAACCAAGTTTCTCTGAAATGATCCTCAGGTGACCCTTTGTCAGATTCCTTCATATAATTTGTGGCCTATGTCCGTAATATGGTATACAGTGAAAAATTTTAAATTTTTGAAAATACCTTTTCATGTTTTCATCTGACTTAGTAAATGAATTTTTACATACCGGTAACCTGACTTCTGTAAAACAATGAATTTTTTGAAATGCTTCTCTAGAACATTTTGCATTAAAAGTTTGTCATTTTGCATGTGAATTACATAGCAACCTGTTGACTTCATGAGTGGCTAATAGTCCCAACAAAAATATATTTCAGTAGCCATAATGAACAAAAGGAGGGTCAAATTCACTAAAAAAGTTCACCAATCCGTTTGATAATTTAACTGTTTTGTTAATGAAATATCTAGTGATACTCAATGATCAGTCAACCTAAACTAGCTGCAATATCGTAGCCCTCTTTCTGATAATCTGCTCGCCAGCAGATTATCAGAAAGAGGGCTATGATAACGCAGCTAACAGAAACTGGTATAATCCTCCCTCCCCTTCTTAGGCCTCTGTAAAATTATTGAAATATTTCATCATTTTGCACTCTTCTTAATTTGGGAAAAAACCTAGGCATAGATTGACCCAAACATTGGTATTTGAATTGTTAATATTTGTATACAAAACTTTATGGGTAGTGATTACGAATTATAAATTTGGATTTCAGCCAGATACTCAGTAGGAAACAATAATATTATAGTTACCTTAACCCATTACCAGACAACAATATTTTAGACTGGTCCAAATTGAAAGGAGTTGCAGACAACAATATCAAGGCTATGGAATTCTTAATTTTTTCAACTTTCTGGAAAACATTGTGTGAAATGAAGTTATTACAAGCAATTTCTTTATTTTTCACAATGTTTTCCCATTTGTTTTTCTTGAAGAGTGTCAAAAAATTCACTGCTAGGGAATGGGTTAACACTTTCCTGTCTTGAAATTTTAGACTTGTTCAAATTAAAAGTGGTTGCAGTTAAGACAACCAAAATTGGATGCAATTTGAATCGAAGCCATCCAATGTGGTAGAAAATATTGTTGGAAAAGGAAAAATTGCTTGTCACAAGCAATTTCTTCTTTTCCTACAATGTTTTCTAAAGTATAAAATCATAGTGATGTAAAATCCCAGGTTTGAACAGGAAAGGGTTGAAACCGCTGCCTTTTTGAAATTAACCCAATACTTCACAATGGCCCTTGTGACACCCTGAAGAAATATGTTCATGAAAAACCTTGTGGTAAAAGGAGCAATTTCTCCTCTGACTGTTTTCTGCCCTATTAATGGCATTTATTTTCCAATTGTAGTGCAATTTGAAATATTGTCTGGAACTTCTTTTAATTTTGACAATTTTGTTATTTTGAATTGCCATTAATCAACCCATTACAGGGTTCTCCCCAGAAATTTTTGAAGGCGTAGTGGCAAATGCGCGGCCTGTTGTCTGTTAACATCTTGGTATGACTATACATAATAAAGGTCATTAAAAGTGCTTTTTAGCTTGATTATTGACATCTTGTTGTTTTATTGAGAGTTATTCTTGAATTATATTTTTCAACTTTTTAATTATTATAAGTTGATTTATCTATTCTGAGGCTTATTTTGATACCAACCAATTGTGACATTACTCAGCTTACTTCAACTCTCTATCCTATTTGTTGGAAAGGGCACTAAATTGTCTCATAAAAAGGATGTGAAAAGGAAAGATAATGAAAGAATATACCCAAAAGTCTCATGAGTAAAAAAAAGTGTCAACTGCTTGTCTATTAGATAGGATTAGCTTTTCATGCTTGGCCATTTTATCAACTCTGTCCAAAAATCATATCCTTGAGGACTCTTTAAAAAAGCATAGAGTGTTGGATTGACGAAAAATGCCTTTCATCAGAAAAAAAAGATAGAAATTATTATCAGTAATTTCAAAAATGTATTTATAAGGTTCCTGTGTGAAACACAAATTTTGCATCTTAAAGAGCTCCATTAGATTCTATGTGTAAAATTTGAAATGCCTATTATTTGCCCATTCAGAAGCCTTCGACTGTCTGACACTATAACTATTCTTCTAACAGTACTTTCAGCTATTTGATTTCAATAAGTTAATAAAAAATGTATAATATATCAGCAGTGTCCAACCTTATTTCTCAAATTATAACATGAAACTTGATCAAATTTATTAAACAAGTGTCTTTACTCTTCTCTTCTTTAAGTGATTTCAGCACTTTGATTTTCAAAAGAGGACTTAGTTTTCCAAATATTATAGCGTGAATGATCTTTTCCTGATTCTAAATAATTATTAAACCATTACTTTTTATAAAAAGAAATCCCTTATTGGTCTAAGGCATTCTTTTCTTGAAGTGCTTTCAGGGTATTATGGGGTATTATTTCTTTTTGGGTAAAAAACATGAGAGGATGAGATATTATTAGATGATTACTAAAAGTATAATAATTTTTTTCATCAAACTTATAAAACAAGTTTATTGAAAAAATGGGTTGAACAAACAAGGGTACGAATGTTTGAGATAATGCCCTCCATGTTGGATAAAAAATAAATGGACTTATTCAAGAAGATACATGTGTGTAATTATTAAACTTGGTTGAAAACAAGAGCTTAGTATAACTAGGATGGCTTCTATACAAATCTGTCTTTATTATTTTGGCAAATTCTCGTAAGGAAAAAAGATCGCGAAAAGGTATGTTTTCAGCGATCAATATATGAAATAAACAGAACCGATAAATCTTTCCTCCAAAAAATTAAATTTTAAACCACTGTGGCTTTAGTTTGGTAGTTGTCACATCAAATAACCACATCTTTTACTTTTAACTAGACCAATCTCAGCCAAATTTTCCGGAACCGGGTCGCCATTTTGAATTCATTGTTTACATATTGGTACCTATCATGCTTGGTGACTGATAGCGAGGTACCAGTGGGAAACGCGAGAAAAAATCGATAATCACCAATTAGTAAGATCAATAGAGATGTTATGTAATACGTGGTATACAACACTATAGATAAAGAACCTGTCGTGTCCGCGCTTCTGCAGCCAATTTTAATGGTTTGCTTTACCCTTTCTTCTGCTGGAAATTAAGCCGTATCGGTGACCAAATTTAAGCGTATTGGCGATCTGAAGGCGTATCGGCAAACTAGGCGTATCGGGGCCGATACGCCATAATGGCCTGGGGAGAACCATGCATTACCAAACGACAAACTTTTAGACTGGTCGAAATTGAAAGAAGTCGCTGATGACAATTTAAAATTTGGGAAATTTTCAATTTTTTCAATTTTCTCAGTAGAAAACATTGTGGTGAATGAAGAAATTACCTGTAATAGGCAATTTCTTCATGTTCCACAATGTTTTCCAGATTGTTTTCTTGACCAGCGTCCTAAGGTGTCACTATGTGGGTATTCAGGTTAAACACTTGCACAACTTGCACATTAACAGAACAGAAAAGAACAGATTTTCACAAAGGTAAATAGTAAATACTAAACCATAACAAGACAAAGAACTTTTAGACAGGTCAAGCAGGGCTTGAAAATTCTACTCATACGCTAGTCCTCTATGATTTTTTCCTCATCTGTCTGAGTGGAATTTGAAAGATTTGAATACGGAAATTCATTTAAGACTACGAATTATGTTCTCATTTTGCAGAATGAGTAAAACTTTTAGGAATTTTCAAGTCCCTGATTCCAATTTGAAAGAATTTGCAGACCCCATTTCAAAATGTGCTAAATTCGGAAAATTAATGCCAATTCAGGTAGAAAACACTGTGAGAAAAGGAGAAAAATCTTGCCACAAGCAACCATATTTCTGGAAGGCATTAGAAAGTGGAATTGTATGGTAATTGGTTAGTCGTCTGCAACTCCTTTCAATTAGGACCAGTCTTAAACTTTGCCATTTGGTGAAGGGTTAATCACTTGAAACCAATACCATAAATAATATTATGAACAAATATTGTTTTAGATTTTGGCTGGGGACATTCACCTGGTGCTATTGCAATGCCCATTTTTCACAAAATAATAGCTTAATCCAACATCAGATGTTGATCCAATATCGTATGATGTTTTGGTTGAGGGCATTCACCTGATTTACAAGCTAATAACATATTCAGAATGATAGATTGGTAAAACTTTTTTATTTATAGCACAAAGATCTTTACATTGTCATACTTATGCAGTTTCTGACTACAAAATGTTATTGATCATGTTGTATCTTGGTTATTTCTGTTTCTGCAGGAGTAGAAGGCTTGATAATTGTTTACAGGTTGTTTTTCTTTTTTGGTGGAAGGGAGTCATTAGCCCTTACAGGGTGAAAAATCTGAAAGAAAAGTTGAATAAGGTGGAAATTGCTTTTCACATTTATGACAGTTTCTTGTATTTGAATGTAAAAATAGAACGAAATATCAGGTCTTCAATTCTTGAAAAACTGAATTGTTCCTTTCAATTTGGCCAGTTTTACATATACAAGGATATTCTGATACTTTTACAAAATTTTACATAAGAGGTGAAATTGTCTATCAAAAGAGGTGAAAAATATGTATTCAAGGAAGGGGGGGGGGTTGGTGAGGGGCCAATATTTTCTGTTTCTTTAACCCTTTCCCGTACAATCACTGGTTTTTATGTCCCTGTAATTTTATACTTGAGGAAACATTGTGAGAAAAGAAGAAATTGCTTGTAACAAGCAATTTCTTCTTTTCTCACAATATTTTCTTTATATTGTATGTTGGTTACTTTTTAAACTACACTCATTTTCACTGGTCGTCTGCAACTTCTTTCAAATTGGACCAGTCTAAAGTCTTCAAAATCAGGAAAGGGTTAAATCAGAGAAAACTGGATGATTTGCTGTTGCCAAGTACTTTAACCCTTTCCTGTACAGTCAAAGGGATTTTATGTCCCTTTGATTTTATACTTGAAAATATATTATGGAAAAACAAGAAATTGCTTGTTTTAAGAAATTTTTCCTTTTTCTAAAATATTTTCTGCAATATAGGATGGTTTGTTTTCAAATCATACCAAATTTTCATTATGCTCTGCATCCTCCTTCAGTTGGACTGGTCTGAAATTTCTAAGAAAAGGGAAAGGGTTAAAGACAACTCGGTGAGCTCTACCCTACCTTATTGATATTGATGGATTAGTCAACATACGAGGACAAGGTCATGATCTATCTAGCTGTAAAATAAAAACATCATACTGTTTCTCTCAAATATAGTTCAGTACACAACACATTGTGTCCTAGGCAAATATTGGGTTATTCCTTATAATTTTGCTTGTATTTTTGTCTTCTTCATCTTGCTCTTTACCCAATTTCCAGATGACAAAATTTTAGGCTGGTTCAAATTCAAAGAAGTTTCAGATGTTATTTCAAATTCTGCTAAAATTGGAAAATAAGTGCCAAATAAGGTAGGAAAAATTTGCGAGAAACTTTGTGCTTGTTACAAGTATTTTCATCTTTTACCATAAAGTTTTCCATGATGGCATTTCTTCAGGATATCAGAAAGTTTCATTGTATGGTAACTGATTGAAATAGCTGTTGAAGATGAGAATATTTTTAATGTGAAATACCTCAGAAAAATGCGGTCATTGAAAAGGGTCATTATATCGTTTTGTTTACACTCTGTGAAGAAATTGTGTCAACAGACTGCTGTCCTAAAATTGAACCGTTTTCTAAACAATAACCTCTGAGAAAAAAACTTCGGAAAAATTTGTCAAAAATGAAGAAATTGCTTGATACAATTATGCAATAATGCCTAATGTTGATTCAGATGTTGTAACTACAGCCTGAATTTAGATGTAGTTACGATATTTTGGTCACCCATTAATATTGTTTGACAGAGCTGATATGGGGTTAATCTGTCTGATATGGATGTAAAGAATTAAAGCTGTTGGCCTTAATTACCTGTAATCATGTTTAAAAAGGATTAAATCATAGATCATATTATTTAAATGGCTCAGTTCTATGTTGGTAAGCATCCAAGGGGAAGTCACTCAACCCACTACCTCATGGCAAAATTTTAGACTGGTTCAAAAACCCTTGTAATTCTGATCCCGGAATATTCATGTTTAGAAAACAGTTTTTGTATGTGTGTAGATCAAGATCAGCCGACGTTTACTACCAAGAAAATAAAAAAAAATCTAAAATTCCATAAATTTTGAATTGTCACCTACAACTCCTTTCAATTTGGTAATGGGTTAACCCATTACAAACCAGCAAATGTTTGGAGCAGTCCAAATCTAAAGGAGTTGCAGACAATAGTCTAAAGTTTATGAAATTCTATATTTTTTTAACTTTCTAGGTAGAAAACATTGTGGTAAATGAAGAAATTGCTTGCCACAAGCAATTTCTTCATTTTCCACTATGTTTCCACATTTGCGAAAGCATCATTGTGTGGGAATGAGTAAAAGCATTGTAAAGGACAAGTTATAAATAGAACCTTTCCTAACAAAGCAGATGTAAAGGATCCCCTCACGTAATATAACCGAGTACTGTACTCATTCCTGGCCGATTTTCTGATTAAAAAGTGTGTCAACATCTCACCGAATTACTTCTCTGATGTCTGAACTTGTTTTATACCAATATGTTGGTTATCCATAAAAATACTGTTTATTTTGATATGAAAGTTAATAACAAAATGGATTTTTTTTTTCTCCAAATGATAGCATAAATATATGATAATTAGTACCGTATATAGTTAGTCTTGTTTTGTCAAAGTACCTTGTAATCTCAATTTTGGACATAACATATTTTATTGTATTGGATTCAACCTCCCCAAAAAAACATTGCATTCCAAGGACATAAATATATACTAAGTACATGTACCCTGCATTTTAACCCATTCCCACACAAAATTTGAGACTGGTCTAAATTGAAAGGGGTTGCAGATGACAGTTTAAAGTTTATGAAATTTTAGATTTTTTCAACTTTCTGAGTAGGAAACATTGTGTAAAATGAAGAAATTGCTTGTTACAAGCAATTTCTTCATTTTCCAAAACGTTTACCCTATTCCTTTTCTTGAGGGGCGTCATAAAGTGTCATTGTGGGAATGGGTTAACCAAGCTTTTTCTTTGAGATCAAACAGTGCTAGAAATGATCAATTACCATACTCTATGTGCTAGCCGATGCCAGAAAATTTTTGAAATGTGGTTGAAAAAGAAGAAAAAAGAAACAGTCTCAATATCTCACTATAGTTTCACTCCTTTTGATTTCTTACCAGTAAGCCTATAATCTCTTTATCCTTTACCATATGATGAAATTTAGACCTGTCTAAATCCAAAATGGTTTCAACTGATATTTTATATTTGGTTATAGCTGCAATATAATAAGCAAAAAAAGTTATTAAACATTTTGAGAAAAAGGAGAAATTGCTTGTGTCAATCAATTTCTCCATTTTCCACAATACGTTCCCCAAAAATATTTTTATTCAGGGCACTGTGTTGCAATGAACTGAATTGTTCTGATCAGCCATCTGTTCATTTTGATCAGTGTAGAATTGTTAAAACTCCTTACATTTAGTGGGAATGAAGTTTATGTATATGCTTTGAATCAGTGATTTAGACTGTTATTGAGATGCTGAACCCTGTTTTGACAGGATGTAAAGATGAAGATCAGCCAGCACATATGAGCAGTCTGATCTTAGTCTACACCTCCTGTTTGTCTCCCCCAACCCTTTAAAATAATATTCAAAATTAATTTTCACTCTCTCAGGCCTGATTTAAAATCCAAATGAAAAGAAGGATTTTAATCAGCATGATAATGGTTAAGCTTTGCTTTCTGTTTTCTCAATGGGTTTTGGCAAATTTTCAAAACTGATACAGAATTACGAGTTGTATTGTAATTGGATGATCTTGTAGAGATATCATATACATTCATTTTTTGCCTTGTCATTCCTCCAGCTCACATGTATAAACACATGAAGAGAACACTGAAACAAAAATCAGCAATTTAACCTATTCCCACACAATCCCTCCTTTTTACGTGTCTAAATAAAAAAACAACTTTGGAAATATTGTAGAAAAATGAAGAAATTGCTTGTATCAAGCAATTTCTTCATTATCCACAATGTTTTCTGTCCAAAAAGACGAAAAAAAAAAAACCCTGAAAATTCCATCAAACTTGAAATGTGGTCTGCAGCTTCTATCACTTTAGACCAGTCTAGAATTTTGTTGTGTGACAATGGGTTAAATGTTCTAACCCTTGTCATACTGAATAAAGTTTTCCCCAGAATTGCATTAAAATAAAAGGGCTGAGAGCACTGGGAGTACCAAGTGTTCATTTTCTTTAACATTTTGAATTTCGGATAACTCTAGCCCAAAGGGGACAAGCAGGTGGGGTAGACTAAGATCAGACTGCACGTATGTGCAGGCTGATCTTAGTCTAGATCTCCTGTCAAAACAGGGATATGCATATTCCAGTCTCAGTATGACTAGATTTAATTTTATCAAAAATATTCAGAGCCAGGGTTAATCCACTAACATGAAATCTGTTCAATTAACCTTATTGAAAGGTTCAGTCCATAAGTTTGTTAACCCTTGTCATGTTGAACCCGGAATATTCCGGTTTTGGCAGGAGGTGTAGACCAAGATCAGCCTGCACATAAGTGCACATTTGCAGCCAGAGTTGTGTATGAAATTGATTCTAAAAGAAATATTTATTTTTTAACAAGATCTATCAGTGCTTTCAGCCCTTTGATTTAAAGCATTTCAGAAAGGTAATTTATACAGCATGACTAGGGTAAACCCATTGCTACACACATGGCCATTCCATTTACCTTCCTCAAGTAAAAACTTGGGAAAACATTGTTGCAAATGTGGAAATTGTTTTTTTATGTAGCAAATTCTAAATTTCCACAATGTTTTTCGAAGCTTTTTTCTTGGGGTGTCAAAAAGTGTCATTGAGTGGGAATTGGTTAACAGGCTGATCTGAGTCTGAACTGATTCCCACACAATGATACTTTTAGACACAAACAGCTTCAGAAAACATTTTGTTAAAATGAAGATATTGCTTGTAAACAAGCTATTTCTTCATTATCCACAATGATTTCTACCCCTTAAAGAAACAGATTGTTGAATTCCATTAACTAAGAATGGTTGTCTGCGACTTTTTTCAATCTGGACTTGTCTAAAATTTTGTGATCTTGTTAAATTGGTTAAACTCCAAGGGACACAATCATCATGTGTAATTGTTTAACCCATTCACACACAATGATGCTTTTGGAGGCCCCCCCCCCCCAGAAAAAAGACTTTGGAAAATATTGAGGAAAATGAAGAAATTGATTGTTACAGTGTTTTCATTATCCACAAATTTTTCTACCCCATAAGACAGAGGTTTTCAAAGTTCCATCCACATTGTTTTCTACCACAAAAGACCATGAATTTCTTTTTTTAAACAAAAATGTGAACTCGAAATTGTTGACTGCAATATCTTTGAATTTGGCCCAATCTAAAATTTTGTCATCTGGTAATGAGTTTAATATCTTGTCTTGTCAAGCTGTTATGCTACTGCAGTCTGGTCTGGACCACTGTTTTCTGTTCTTCCAAGGTGGCCCCTTTTCTTGTGGTGGGTTATATTACCCGATAACAACATTCCTAGCTGTTTTTGTTTTCCAAAACATGGTCTTGATTTCGGGTGAAAAAATAGGTTGGAAAACAGTTGGAATTAATCTCTGATACACCAATTTTCAGGAAATGAGGTGAACTATTTTTCAGGAATATGTAAAATTAAATCTATTTGACTAATAAATGATCCGATGAGGCTATGCTTAGACTGGTCAAAACTCAAAGAAGTTCTAATTTTAACAAAAGCAGTTTATAAGGACGAAGAAATATTAGTTCGAAAAAGAGACATTGTTATACGAAATATATCCATTTCATGCAATATTGTAATCAGAACACACAAACTTAATCTATTTCCCACAAAGTGAAGCTTTTAGTCACCCTCAAGAAAAACAATTGGGAAAACGTGTAAATGAAGAAATTGCTTGTGACAAGCAATTACTTCATTTTACACAATTTTTTCTATTGAGAAGGTTTAACAAATCTAAAATTTCATAAACTTAAAATTGTCTTATAGAACTTCTTTCAATTTGGACTAGTCTGAATTTTACTGTATTGTACCTGGGTATTTTCATGCAATGTAGAAATTGAGTTATAGTTGTAGATAACATTTAGAGAAAAAGACAAAGTGCTTATGACACGCAATTTTTCCTTTTACTATAATGTTTCTACCCTATTTGGCTCTACTTTTCAATTTTGATACAAGTATTTGTTTTGTATGAGTGTGCTTCAAATTCAAATGCTTCAAATGTTTTCTACCCCAAAAGGAAAAACAATTCCAAAATTTTATCAACTGAAATATCATGTTTTCTGCAACAACTTTGAATTGGATCAGTCTAAAAATCTGTCATCTGGTAATGCTTTAATTGAACGAAGGGGCTTACATTAGTATAATATAGGGTAAAATACCCCAACTTTGAAAGAAAAGAAGAAACATTGTTTTACTGTAAGGCTTGCTAGTTATTACAAATCATGTGTTCTTAAATGCTTTCAAGATGACAAATTTTTAGTCTGGTCCAATTCAAAATTGTTGCAGAAAACATGATATTTCAGTTGATAAAATTTTGGAATTGTTTTTCCTTTTGGGGTAGAAAACATTGTGGATTACAAAGAAATTGCTTGTAACAAGCAATTTCTTCACTTTCCACAATATTTTCCAAAGCTTTTTTTCTTGGCATCAAAAAGCGTTATTGTGTGGGGACTGGTTAATAAGCAATTTTGATTTTTTCTATAAAAGTACAGGATCATGTGATGTGAGTATCAAGTAAAGTAGTTACCTTGTTAAATATAGTTTGTTATCATGTGATATGGGCAGATCACATGACTCATTTATCGGGCCATATTTGGTTTATGTAGTAAATACAATGCAATTTATTCAGTTGTATCGTTGAGTCGGGTCGTGTGAGGTCATTATAGTGATTAGTATAATAGCCCGATCAAAAGTTCAGTGAAAATATCATAATAACGTGGAAAAATAGAGGATTATATAGATTGGTGACCCTTTGAGGTAATTTTATCTTTGTTTATTTTGATATTACTTGAATTTTTTCTTATTCCTTCAAATATTTTCTGTAAAGGTGTCTATGTGTAACCTTTGCTATCAGCATATTAATTCCCACCTGCTAATCCATTCAAGAAAATCAATTGAGAAAACATTGTGTAAAATGAAGAAATTGCTTGTAACAAGAAACTTCTTCTTTTTTCATATTTTTTTCTCCTCTGAAAGTTGAATACATCTAAAATTTCTGAAGATTCAAAATGTCTTCTGAAATTTCTTTCAAATTGGACCAGTCTAAAATTTTTTTGTCAGGTAATGGGTTAAATGAATTCACTTTCAACGTAAAGTTTTTTTCTCTCTCAGTATATGAGCATCAGGCGCTGATAAAGTGTTGCTGTTAAGAATGGTATTGTTGTAAAGTTGAAGAGAATGAATTTGTTTTCATTGAGGTGTGAAAATAAAAACCTCATAACACCATAAGGAGTTGTGATAAGGTTTTAACCCATTACTACACCATAATGCTTTTGCTATTTGATGCCCCTAGAAATAAAAGCATAAGGAAAACATTGTATCAAGCTATTTCTTCATTATCCACATTTTCTTCTTTCCCAAGAGACAATGACTTTTGAAATTTCACCAACTGAAAATTGTTGTAAGCAAGGTACATATTTGAATTTGGACTAGTCAATTTTTTTGTTGTCCGGTTATTGGCTAAGTTAACCCTTGTCATGCTGAACCCGGAATATTCCTGCTTTGGCAGGAGGTATTGTCAAAGATCAGCCAGCACATATGTGCAGTCTGATCTTAAGCTATACCACCTGCTTATCTGCTTTTAAACCAGAATTGGTTATATAAAAAATGTTCAATGTAAATATTGACCCATAATTTGGTAACTTCCAGTGCTTTAAGCCCTTTGATTTTTATGCAGTTCTCTTATAAGTTTATAATTCAACATGAAAGGGTTAAGTATCTCAATAAAAGCAAATGGATATTCTCTTTTTCTTAAAATTTGACATCAAAGGCATCAAATATGGGAAAAAATTACCATTTTTAGACAGATTTGTTCTTTGTGTACTTACTACATTGCATACAATCATTTAGAATAGACACATACTCAATACTTTTTTTATTGCTGTGTGAAAACATTTTTTCAGTCTATGATAATGTAGAAATTCTGATAGACCATTCTAAAATTTATTTATATTTCTATATTTCAGAAGACATTGATCAACAGAAGAGGTCAGCAAGGACAGAAGGTCAATTAGAGAGGTCAAACTGGACACAGTATGAGCTATTTTAGCTATGTAGGGAAATTGTTTTCTAATGTGAAAGGATTTTACAATGAAATCAATGCAGCTACACTCACTGGTGCCATCGATACTCTTATAATTGAACAACCTGATGGAAGTTTTAAATCGTCACCATTCCATGTGCGATTTGGAAAACTTGGTGTCCTCCGCTCTCGAGAGAAAGTGGTGAGTGTACTAAATTCTATTGATAAAGCCATCTCTTTCCCCAAAAGAACAATAAAATTAATTAGACAGCTATAGTCCAGGCCCAAAAGTATAAATGAAAATGACAATTGAAATGATAAGATCAAAACAATTCAATGGGTAATAGCCTACGATTCATGAAAGAAACTTCAATATTTTAACCCTTTCCTGGATAAACCCGGGATTTTATGTCACTGTGAATTTATACTTGAGTAAACATTGTGGAAAAAGGAGAAATTGCTTATGATAAGCAATTTCTCCTTTTCTCACAATGTTTTCTACAACATAGGATGGTTTTATTTGGAATTGCATCCAATTTTCATTGTCTTCTGCATCCTCTTTCAATTTGGACCAGTCTAAAATTTCAAAAACCAGGAAAGGGTTAAATGATGACCCTCACAAACCAATGTTTTTTTTAAATAAAATTATGACGTCTGTGATGATATTTTCACTTTTGCAAGTCATTCAAACAACTAGGGTATAATTCTGCTTGGTTATCATCCTCAAAATTTTGTCATCAGTGCCTGTGTATGTAACTGTCAATGCCAAAGATTCTTATTTTATGCTTGTAACCTTGTTTAGGGGGTATATAGAAAGGGGTTGTTTCTGTGTTTATCTGTATGTAGGTCCATCTACCTGTCACACTCTTGGGGCCTCGAAGGTCATAATTTTGATTCAATCTCTTTCAAACTTTGCATAATGGTAGCCTTGGGTCAGTTGTGGAACCCTATTGATTTTTAGTTCACTAGATTAATGGTCACGGTCAAGTAATCAAACAGCTTTAATATATTTGTTACCTCTTTTTAGGCAAGCTTGAGATGTGGAGTCAAGGAAAGGCCATCCTGTTTTGCAAAATGTTAGACCAATTTAAAAGAGGTTTTGCTGGCAAAAGTTTCGAGTGGAATTGATTTGAAAAATAACCATTAAGTAGGGTAGAAAATATTGCAGAAAAAGAAGAAATCAATTTCTTCTTTTTCTACAATGTTTTATCAATTATAAATTCACAGATACATAAAAACCAGGAAAGGGATAAAAGCTCTAGTTCAATTCAGGTCAAATCTTTGTATGTGAAAAGGGAAACATATTGATTTTGAGTTAATTGATTAAAATTTCACATAGTCAAATTTGATTTCATGCTTTTGAGATTTGGACTTTTCTACAGATCTTATTTTAACCCATTCCACACAATTTCTTCATTTTCCACATTGTTTTCTACCCAGAAATTAGAAAAATTCTTAAACTTCATAAACTTTGAATTGTCATTTGGAATTCCTTTGAATTTGGACTAGTCCAAAATTTGGTTGAGTGGGAATGGTTTAAAATCTGTCTGTATTCCGTTAAATAAGGTCGATTTGCCATCAAAGAATCTGCTCTTTATTGATCTGGTTATTTCAAGTTGATGTCCTGCTTTGCAGATCTCTTGTTAATGATTGTTAACATATTCTAAATTCTTTTCTGTATCTTCTTTCATTATGGGCATGTTTCAACTTTGAAATTTGTTAACCTTTGTCATGTTGAACTCTGAGTATTTCTGTTCTGGCAAAAGATACAGACTTAGATGCAGTCTGATCTTGGTCTGCACCACATGATTAGAATTTTAAGTTATTTGTAATGTTAATTTATAAAAAGAAATATTGACCCACAATTAGGAGATTTCTATGCGTTTAAACCCTTTCTATACAACCCCTGATTATTACTTCCCTGTGATATTATACTTGAAAAAACATTGTGAAAAAAGAAGAAATTATATTATACTTGAGAAAACATTGTGAAAAAAGAAGAAATTGCTTGTAACAAGCAATTTCTTCTTTTTCCCCAAAATATTTTCTAAAGTATACAAGATTTATAATTTGAAAAAAAAAGTAAATGGTCAATGGTCAGTTCTTAGCAAAGATTTTATTCAGCATGACATGAATAAATGGTTATAAGTAATAAAGTAATAAGGCCCTTTACTACGTAACTATTATGTGATACATCAGGTAAAAAGTGACCTGAGCATTACGAAAACCATGTTCATTCTGCATGGACTGCATGGTCGATACTTTAAGCTCTGATAAATTTCTGAATCTAGAATGTATGATATAATTATCTTGGGAATAGAACCTTTAGTTGACCTCTCCTGGGTCCTTTATTTTGTCAAGTGTACTTGAAGTGAGCAAGACAAGACAAGTAGGTGTATATGTGTTAGTGTGTCTGTCCTTCAAATTTGTCTGAGCCATAACTCCTATATTCATGGATAGATTTCAGAGTAACTTGTCTCAATTATTTTCTATTATTAGTAGAAATTTTCAGATAGCTCCAAGATAAGGTCAAATTTTGTCCCAGGACAAAATTCCAGTTTTCAAGTACTTGTTGCATGTAACACCAAGAATGTGTCATTTTTCCTTAGGAGTTGCATGTTTATGTTATTCAGGTTGACATCGAGATTAATGGAGAGCCTACAGATATCCAGATGAAACTTGGTGAGACAGGAGAAGCTTTTTTTGTCGAAGAATATGAAGATGAGGAGGAGGTAGTTTTTTTTTCTGAAATTGTTTTTAGCTCAGCTGAGCACAACATGCTCATGGTGAGCTTTTGTGATTGTTGAATGTCTGTCGTGCATTGTGCGGCTTCAACAATTGAAGTGTTTACACTCTAGAGGCCACAGTTTTGACCCATCTTCATGCAACTTGGTCAGAATAATTGTTAGCTCATGAGGATGAACCCTATTGATTATGGGAGGGTTCTATTTGAAAACACAGGAAAAGTTGCCTTGATGAGAATTTCTTTGTTTACACTCTAGAAGCCACAAATATGTCTCTATCTTCATTAAACTTTGCCAGAATAATTATTAGGTCATAGAGATGAACCCTATTGATTATTAAAGGATCTTTCCGAAAACACAGGAAAAGGGGCCTTAATGACAATTTCTTTGTTTACACTCTAGAGGCCACAATTTTGGCTCAATCTTCATGAAACTTGGTCAGAATAATTGTTAGGTCATAAGGATTAATCCTATTGATTATGGAATGGTTCTATCGGAAAACACAGGAAAAGGGGCCTTAATGACAATTTCTTTGTTTATAGTCTAGAGGCCACAATTTAGGCTCAATCTTCATGAAACTAGGCCAGAATAATTATTAGGGCATGGGAATGAAGCCTATTGATTTTGGGAAGGTTCTTCTGGAAAACACAGGAAAAAGGGCCTTAATGACAATTTCTTTGTTTACACTCTAGAGACCACAATTTTGGCTCAATTTTCATGAAAATTTGCCAGAATAATTGTTTAGTCACAAGGATGAACCCTATTGATTATAAGAAGGTACTTTTGGAAAACACAGGTAAAGGGGCCTTAATGACAATTTCTTTGTTAGAGCTCTAGAGGTCATCATTTTGGCTCAATTGTCATGTTACTTGGTCAGGATACTTGTTAGGTCATAAAAGATGAACCTTTTAGATTTTGGGAAGGTTCAATAGGATAAAACAGGAAAAGGGGCCATAATGACAATTTCTTTGTTTACAATATAGAAGTCACAGTTTTGCCTCTATCTTCATGAAACTGATTATAGTTATTTGTTTCTAATTGCATTTTTTTAAGATCAGACAGTTCAGGTTAGCGATCTAGGACCATCATGGTCCTCTTGCTCTTGAATCATCTATAAATAGATAGAAAAACAAGGCTATGTCGAGTTTTATCTGTTTGAGAGCATGATAGAGCATGATAGAGATAATGTGGAATTTGAAGGATGAGATAGGTATTCTATTGATCAGATTAACAATTTAATTGATGAGGTCCTTGGAATTCAATGAATTGTGATATTCTTCAAAACATTTTTAAATAATTTAATTTTTAGTTTCGTCTATCGAAAATAAGAATTCTGATTGGTTGAAAAAATTTATTTATAACTCCATGAACAAGATTTTGAGCACACAGCAATTTTGTATGCTTCCTCGAAAAATAGTCCCATACAAAAAGGTATCAAAATTTGTAAAGCTTTTGTTTTTTTCGCTCGAAATGAAGAGAACTTTTTTGTTTTCATGGAGGTTTGAACCAAAAAACCTAATCACACAATGTATGAATCCACTTCGTGAATTCCTACAGTGTGATTAGGTTTTCCGGTTCATGTCTCCATGAAAACAAAAAGTATTCTCTTCATCTCTTAAACAAATTTTGTACAATGTTGTTACATTCATTATTGCATTGTTTACACGGTAATAACATTAACTTATTTTTACTCAATGCCACCTTTTCTGCCCTTCAAGAAAAAAATGTTTGTTACAAGTATTTTTTTATTATCCAAAATATTTTTACCCAAAAGACAAGGATTTTTTAAAAATTTTATCAACCAAAAATTATCATTAGCAACATCTTTGAATTTGGACGGGTCTAAATCATTTGTTGGGTAATGGGATTCCATAGGCTTCAATCATTTACATATTTCATATGCCATGTTATTATTACTTCACTTAACCCTTTACTATGTTTCAAAATTTTAGACCTATCAAAATTCAAAGGTTTTGCAGACATCACTTTAAACTTGATTTCATATGAAAAGTGATCATTCAGAAGGGTAGAAAAACAAACAATTTCTCCTTTTCTTGCAATGTTTTCCGTCTTATTTGGTACTAATTTTCCAATTTTAGGGTACTTTGTTATACTGTCTGCGACTTCTTTCATGTCAAGTATAAAACTCTTGTCGTGTAGTAATGGGTTCAAGGTGTTCTTCTTATAGCCATCATCATTTTGATTTGACAAGAATTTTCTAAAATCTATTTTGAAAGATTGTTATTAAAATGGAAAAATAATTTTTAATTATGATTTAATTAAACCAGGATGTTGAATATTTTATCTAGCACTTGATCTTAAATCATCTAAAATATTACATTCTCTTGGTTCATTTCTGAAACCCTGTAACTGCAGCTTATTTCAGACTGTAGTTAAGAGGTTTTAGAATTGAATAGAAGATGTCTGATTAAGTAAGTTTTCCTTGTATGGTTATTGATCATTCTATATTTAGATCTTAAGAAAGGCCTGAAAACTGGCAAATTTTATTCTTCTTTACCCTTTCCCACACAATGACGCTTTTGGATGCTCCTCAAGAAATAAGCTTTCGAAAAACATTATGGACAATAAATATAGAAAATACCTAGTTCCCCAAACTGTATTTTGAAAAGAAGAAGTTATATGCAGTTTTATATACAGTTTATTTCTTTGTTCCCCAAAAAATATTTTTAGCTCACCTGAGCACAAAGTGCAAGATGAGCTATTGTGATTGGTCGTTGTCCGTCTGTCCGTCTGTCTGTCTGTCCACAATTTCTTTAAAAATCTTCTCCTCCTAAACCAGTAGGCCAATCAAGTTGAAACTTTGCAGGGATATTCCTTGGGTGAAGTTCTACAAAAGTTGTTAAAGAATTTAATTCCTTAAAAAAATCTGGTTGCCGCAGCATTTGAAAATGGGAATATTAAGTAAATCTTTAAAAATCTTAAAAAATCTTCTCCTCCTAAACCAGTAGGCCAATCAAGCTGAAACTTTGCAGGGATGTTCCTTGGGTGAAGTTCTACAAAAGTTGTTAAAAGAATTTTATTCCGTCAAAAACTCTGGTTGCCGCGGCATTTGAAAATGGGAATATGAAGGAAATCTTTAAAAATCTTCTTCTTCTAAACCAGTAGGCCAATCAAGCTGAAACTTTGCAGGGATGTTCCTTGGGTGAAGTTCTTCAAAAGTTGTTAAAAGAATTTAATTCTGTCAAAAACTCTGGTTGCCGCGGCATTTGAAAATGGGAATATTAAGTAAATCTTTAAAAATCTTTAAAAATCTTCTCCTCCTAAACCAGTAGGCCAATCAAGCTGAAACTTTGCAGGAGTGTTCCTTGGGTGAAGCTCTTCAAAAGTTGTTAAAAGAATTTCATTCCGTGAAAAACTCTTGTAACCGCGGCATATGAAAATGGGAAATTTTGGAAAATCTTTGTTGTCTTTTTTTCCACAGACTACAAGGCCAAAGCTATTTATATTTTATATAGAGCTTAATCATATGGTTCTCTACCAAATTTTTTAATATTTAATCTCTGGGGTCAAAAATGGCCCCGCCCATGAGGTCCGAAGTTTGGAAAAATGCTTAATTAGAGCAATTTCAAAAGACTTCTCTTCTTTAACTATTAGGTCTAGGATATTCTTATTTGGTATGAAGCATAACTAGATGGTTTTGTACTTTATCACTAAAAGTTGTCTTCCTCGGGTCAAAAACTGCCCTGCAGAAGGGGTCCAAAATTGGGAAAAACGCAAAATTTGAGTATGCTAAAAAAATTTCTTCATTTTAAGGAGGAGGGCATTTATATTTTTAGGGTAGCCTGGCTGTTATCTATCAGTTTTGATTAAATTATGCCTGTAGGTTAATAAACCACCTTCCCTGGGTGTCCAAAGTTTGTAAAAATGCTCATTCAGACCATGTTGAATAGTCTTTTCCTCCGAATCTACAAAGTCTAAGGAACTCATATTTTGTTAATAGCATAACCAGATGGTTCTCTACCATGTTAGCTAAAATCTTAGCCCTTGGATAAAACATGGCACTGCCCCAGAGGTCAAAAATTTTGGAAAACACCCAATTAGAGCAACATCAAAAGTCTTCTCCTTCTGAAATATAAGGTGATGGGCATACATAATTGGTATGTATCATGACTAAATACTTTTATACTATGTAACAGGAAAATATGCTCTTAGGACAAAAAAATGTCTCTACTCCTGGAGTCGAAAATTGCGTAAATCGCATTGAAAGAATTCTTCCTCTTAAATATAGGTTCTGGAGTATTTACATTAAAAACATAGTATAACATTATTGTTATCTACCATGTTTATATCCTTTGGACAAACATGGCCCTTCCCAAGGCATCCAAAGACATGAAAAACGCTCAATAAGAGCATGTTCAAATATCTTCCACTCCTCATGTATAAGTTGTAATGCAATATTTTGATTTATGGTACATCCAGATTGTTCTCTACCAAGGTTGCTAAAATAACACCCATTGAAGTATCAGACAGTAATTAGAGTTTGTTTGAAATCTAAATACAAAGAATTTCATGTAGAAAACAGTGTGAGAAATGGATAAATTGCTTGTCACTCCCTTTCTCACTGTTTTTTCAAACCTATTTTCCCTGAGGGTGACAAATTCTAGGATAGTTTGGTAATGGATTAAACTATAAAGCCAAAGGAATTCATTCTAATTGTAAAGCATTACTGGATTGTTTTGTACAAAGCCCGAAATCTTATATTTGTTTTATTTATTTTGCTCAAGTTATGTCTTTTTTATACTAAAAAGTACTGTAATTTGCAGATGCCTCAGGTGAGCGATTTAGGACCATCATGGTCCTCTTGTCTATAGATATAATTTGTCATGTTTAAAATAATAAAACATGATCATGTTTTAAGGGTTGATTAGATTCTAAATTCCGAAATTATATTGATTGAAAAGGTATCTAGAATAATATGATGTAAAACAGTAGGTTAGGAAGAAGATCAGACCAAAAATATATGCAGGCTGATCTTTGTCTACTCTGTCTGCCAAAGTAAAAATATTATTTAATAAGTGGGAGATAAAATGAAAATATACATTGATGAATGAAACTGTTCGAGAGAAGTTGTGTCGTTTCTTGACGACTTTTAAACCATTGACTCACACATTCACATTTTATGCCCATGGAATATAAAGATTTTGAAAACATTGTGAAATTTCTTCATTCCCACAATGTTTTCTTCCCTACTAAAACAAAGATTTTTAAAATGCAACCAACTCTCCACCAAATCGGCATGTACAACTAATAATTTTTGTTGTTTAATAGTGGGCTAAACTTTTTGTAACCCATTTTCAAATGAAATAATTTAACCCATTCCCACACAATGACCCTTTTGGACGCCCCTCAAGAAAAGCAATTGAGAAACCATTGTGTAAAATTAAGAAATCGCTTGTTACAAGCAATTTCTTCATTTTCCACAATGTTTTCTACTTAGTAAGAGGAAAATATCAGAAATTCCATAAACTTCAAAATGTTGTCTTCAACTCCTTTCAATTTGGACCAGTCTAAAATTTTCTTGAGTGGGAATTGGTTAAGAGTGTTTCAAATTCAAAGAAGTTGCAGACGACAATTTTAAGTTGATAAATTTTTTTAAATCTTTGTCTTTTTGGGTAGAAAACATTGTGGATAACAAAGAAATTGCTTGTCACAAGCAATCTCTTCATTATCCAAAACTTTTTCCAGAGCTTTTATATTGAGGGGCGTTTAAAATCATCATTGTTTGAGAATGGGATAAAACAATCTGTCAAAATGATGTAGAGCTCTACATTTCTAAATCACATTCTAGATTTGAACCCTTACAAATTTTGTATTTCAGGAATTGCCTATCCATTTGGCAACATCTCCTATTTCCCATGACCCTGATCTGATGAAACAGGGCCTTGAAAGGTTAAAAAAGGAAGCTGAAGGTCGGCTACAAGAAGCAGTTAGTACAGAGATTGTGGAGGTTACAGAGGTCAAGGTCACTGAGGGAGATAAGGTGATCAAGGTTGAAGAAGAAGTTAAAATAACGATTGAGAATGTGTCGTCAGAGGGTAAACAGGGGAAAACAACAAGAGAGCATTTAGACTCTGTTAGAAGTGAGAGCACGGTGAAAAGTGATCATTCGAGAGATGCCGATATTGAAATAAAAATAGAGTCTCCAGAACCGGTGAATAATAAAACACGGAAAAAGAAACGGAAAAAAAGAAAAAATGCAGGGCACAATTCACAACAAAAAGTTGATGCAAATAATGAAACTCAGGTCAATAATGAAAACAATCCAAATAATGATGATATTTTTGAGATGGAGGATTTATCAACGGATGATGAATTAAGTCGTCTTACTTCCGCCATGACCAATGGTGCTATGTCTAAGTCAATCAGTTTGCCAGTTGTTGAAGAAAATCGTCTTGCGAGGACCAATGAATGGGCCAGTGCACATGAGGGCTTTAGTTACCTTAATTCCCACCCATTCAGCGACACTGATCTTTCCCCATTAGCTAGGTTTGTATTCTATATTCATTTGACCAATCACAGGTGTCAATCAAGGTATCAATAGACCAATCGTATAGAATGGAAGTGAACTTTGAACTCTGACATTAGCCAACAATTATATGAAACGTTTTTATTTGTTTTATGACTTAAACATCGTGACAAAAGCTTATTTGAGATGTCTAGTTGATATTGTGATATTGTTGGGAATTGGTTAGGTAAGAAACTCCATTCTAAATAAACATATATATTGAATTTCAGTTCTTAAATTGCCAAGAATATTCTGTAAACTTAACCCATTAACACACTATTCCACCTTTAAACCCACCCCCACCCCAACCCCAGATAATAAAATTCAGAAAAATACATGTAATGTGGTAAATGAAGAAAATGCTGGTTACAAACAATTGCTGCATTTTTCCATTTTTTTTTCTACCAAGAAAGACAGAGATTTTCAAAATTCCATCACATTGAAATTAAATTGTTCTACTATTAATGTTCTAAACCCGTTCCCACAAAATAGCACTTTTTGATGCCCCAAAGAAAAGACTTTGTAAATGAAGAAATTGCTTATTATAAGCAATTTCTTCATCATCCACAATGTTTTCTACCCCAGAAGATTAAAAAAAATAACATTTCTTCAACTCAAATTTGTTGTCTGTAACTTCTTTGAATTTTGGCCAGTCTAAAATTTTGTCATCTAGTAATGGTCTAATACTATTCTCTTCTTTACAGTCCTCAAGGGTCCCGTCCCAACACCCCTAAAAGTGACACAGAAGTTGAACGACAAAAGTCTCTGGAACAAGACTGCCTGATACAGGTGGATGATGAAAACGAGCGGGTCACCTGGGAATGGGGAAATCTACCACAAACTTCTTCAAAAAATGATGCAGGACCCAGCTCTCCTAAAATTGGTATGGCCAATTTTTTATATGAAAATATTCAACAATTTCAGTAATCAAAGAACTGAAAGTACTGTAAGCTAGCAAAGCTGTTTTTGTTAAGTATCTTCTTTGACGGTTATAAGTAATCTTCTTTGTCGATGGTTATAATGATAAATAAACTATTTTAAAGAAACCCAGAAGTTAACTCATGATGGCATGTCAAAATCTTAGACTGGTTCAAATTGAGAGCAGACACCAATTTCAAGTTGGTTGAATCAGAAAAAAAGTTACCTTTGTTTGGGAGAAATCATCGTGGACAATGAAAAAGTTGCTTGTTATTCAATTTCTTCATTGTCCACAATGTTTTTGAAAGTTTGTTTTCTTGAGATGCTTAGAAAGAGGTTTTGAATGGGAAAGAGTTAAATAGCATGATCTCTAGAGAGAGCTCTATAATTTAAATAGAGTTTGCAATATTCCTGAAATACATAAGAATTACTTTCTATGGTGTTGGCATTCAATGGATTTAGTAGTTAAGCATCCAGTTGCAGTTCACACTCATTGAACTTTGAGAAGACCTCAAAATTTTGCCTGTTAACTTAAGCTATCAAAGCTCAAGCTTTGCTAGCTCAAAAGGAGAACATAGGTATTTCAAAATGTAGATGTTTACCAAACTTAACCCTTTACCAGACAACAAAATTTTAGACCAGTGCAAATTCAATGAAGTTGCAGACAACAATTTTAAGTTGATGAAATCTTTAGAATCTTTGTCTTTAGGTCAGAAAACATTGTGAATAATGATGAAATTGCTCAAATAAGCAATTGCTTCATTTTCTATAATGTTGTCCAAAATTTTATTTTGAGTGGCTTTTAAAGGTGTCTTTTTGAGGAAATAGGTTTATCGAAGGCACACAGCTGTTTAAAGATATTTACTGAGTTGTATTTCATGCTTTGGACACAAGTTGACTTTTTTCCAAAAAAATAGGTCTTCTTTCTGTTTTACATGTAAGATTGATAATTTCTCTTAACACAGTACCAGACAGCAAATTTTAGATGGGTCAAGATTGAATTGAGCTGCAGACGATAATCTAAGGTTAATGAGGTTTTTTTTGTTATTTTTCAACTTAATAGAAAATACAGTGTAAGATGAAGAAATTGTTTGTTGTAAACAATTTTTCATTTTACATGATGTTTTCCTGATTTTTCTTCTAGAGGGAAGTCAAAAATCTTAACTCTGTGGGGATAGGTTAAATGAATTTGTCGTTACGAAATATCCGAGGCTGACATTTTAGTATCTAGATATACATATCAATAGAAATTTCCTATTCTGGTTCATTTTTAAAGCTAACTTTATGTTCAAGTTTTGTTCAAATTATCAATTGATGATTAAGATGTTTTGTTTCAGATGACAAGGTAAAGTCTGGGGGCTTGTTTCAATTTATGAGAAAGACAAAAAATGTCCGACACAAACCGGAGACAGAGGGTATTTATTTAGACGATCTCAACATTAAGGATATGGATGAAGAAACTGCCAAATTGTATTTTCCAAAGAGGTGAGGAATAAGAAACAGTTCCACTGAAATCTTTCTAGTATAAACCAAAAAGTTACTATCCTATATGATGAAATATTGTTTGAAAAAAAGAAATTGCTTGTTGCAAGCAATTTCTCCTTTTTCCACAATGTTTTCTCAAGTATAATACCACACGGATGTAAAAATCAGGTATCATAAGGTAAAGGGTTACTAAGCCCATTCAAATTCAAACCCATCAAGGAGAAACCTTGAATGTGAAGAATGAAGACTTTCTTTTTCAATCAATTCTTCATTCTCCACAATTTTTTCTACTAAGATAAAAAGTTTTTTTTTAGAATATTGCAGAAATGAAATTGTTATCTGCAGCTTCTTTCAAT
Source organism: Fragum fragum (assembly GCA_946902895.1). NCBI lineage: Eukaryota > Metazoa > Mollusca > Bivalvia > Cardiida > Cardiidae > Fragum > Fragum fragum. The sequence goes on from OX336382.1 coordinate 2,132,150, forward strand.
TTCGGACCAGTCTAAAATTTTGATATATGGTAATCGATTAAGCATGGTAAGTACTAATTGAATAACCAGTCAAAGTTGTAAATCTTTGATGTGTGATTAGAATGTTGTTCAGCGCTACGGCTAGAGGGGGATGTTGGTATCTTCTTGTTGAGACGATTCAAATGAGTACCTACAAAATAGGGTTTTTGTTGTTAGATAAAAAGTACAATTTTAGACTTGTTGCCCCTCATTTTTATTTATCTTGAATTTTATGAGATAAATTGTTCTTGTATATGAGGTCTTGGCTAAACTTTAGTTTAGGAGACTAATATCAATATTCAATTTCCTTCTTTAAAATAATCTCTAATTTTTGACTCCAGCAAATTCTTAACTGCATGGAGCTTAACCTATTACCAGAGGGTAAAATTTTAGACTGGTCCAAATTCAAAAGAGCTGCAGACGACAATTTCAAGTCTATGAAATTTTAGATTTTTTCAACCTTCTTGGTTGAAAACATTGTGGCAAATGAAGAAATCACTTGTTACAAGCAATTTGTTCATTTTGCACTTTGTTTTTCCAATTATCTTTCTTGAGGAGTCCAAAAGTGTCATTGTGTGGAAATGGGTTAAACGGTAATATTTGCAAAATTTGTAGCCAATATCATTTAACAAAAAACTAAAATAGTTGATTAGTGACATAACTACAGCTTAAGATTCCATCATCTTGAAATTGCCATCTGCAATATCTTTCAATTTTGACCAGTCTCAAATTTTGTCGATTTGTAATGGGATAATTAGACCTTTGAACATACTTGGTTTATTTTCCAGGTTTTCAGTGAATCAGTCATTTCAGTGTATACAAGAGAAAGATGAGGATGTAGAGTCAGGTCGTGGTGCATCACTTCCTGTGTCCCCTCATTCTGTTGAGGGGGCCATTGGAGGACCAGCCAGTTCAGGCAATATTCTTGAATCGGAGATAAGACATCTCGGAGCTGTTTCTCTATCTCTATGTGGTGGATTGAGTGAGCAGGAACCAATTACACTTGTCAAATTTATGTCCAAAGTATTGACCTTTGATGATCTCTGTGAAAATCCAACATTATTGACGAGCCCTGAACTGGTTGTTCGTATTGAAGATAAATATTTTAATTGGGCAACTGCAGCTCCCTTGGTTGTAGCCAGAATGGCCTTTGATAGACCTCTACCAACTGTAAGTAAACCAAATTTATTTTTTTTCTAGTTTGATTTTGAATTAATCCGTTCCTGTACAATCCCTCCTTTTATGACTCTTCAGAAAAAAGCTTTGAAAAACATTGTGGAAAATGAAAACAAATGCTTATAATAAGCAATTTATTGACTTTTCACAATGTGTTTTTTCCATAAAAGACTCCTAAAAATAAATTTCATTTGTTGTCATCAATTCTTTCAATTTGACCAGTCTAAGGTTTTATGGTCTGGTAATTGTGTGATTTGATTCAAACTTCATAGGTAGACTCAATATCAAGTTTATATAGTATTTTGGTAATGCTCCATGTACTTTTAACCCATTCCAACACAGCAAAATTTTAGACTGGTCCAAATTGAAAGAAGCTGCAGACGACAATTTCAAGTTGATGTAATTTTTATTTTTTTTGTCTTTTGGATAGAAAACATTGTGGATAATGAAGAAATTGCTTAATACAAGCAATTTCTTCATTTTCCACAATGTTTTCCAAAGTTTTTTTTTTTCGAGGGGCGTAAAAAGGAGGGATTGAGTTGGAATGGGTTAAAGACTCATGGCGTTTCAATGAAAATTCTTTTTCACTCATTTTCTCAGCAGCTGGTAGTTTGTTCTTAACTACTTATTGGATATGATTCTAATTTCATACAAGCAGTATCAAGAAAAGATGTGAATTGCTATGGCTTACTTTTCTTGGATGTTTTGCCTTTTGTGGAGGAAAGGCTTCATTCTAATGACAAAATGTATATTTTGTGACAAGAAACCCTTGGGGGTATTAATCCCATTTAGTGATAATCTAGTTTATTGTAAAATTACATGAAATACATCTGTAAAAAAAATGTTTGTTTTCATATTACTGCTAGCGTTAATTGACATTGAACATTGTGATTAGGTTTTTGTTTCATACCTCTATGAAAAAAAAAAACAAAAAAAAAAACCTCTTTATCTCTTAAGTGTTTAATTTTCTTTGAAGGAAATAGTTGACAGTATCGCTAGTCAATATATGCCAAAGAAAAAGGAAAAGAAGGGAAGTTACTCTTGGTTCTCGTGGAGACGGAATGACCCAACACAACAGCCTACCACAGTGGCATCCTCGACTGATAATATTGTATCCAACTTGGACACTAATGTCTCAAAACCAGTAAGTAATACTATTTGTATGTGGATCATACTATGTTACAAATAAAAGATTTAACCCATTACAACACAAGCCCTCCTTTTTATGCCCTTCAGGAAAAGAGTTTTGGAAAACATTGTGGAAAATGAAGAAATTGCTTGTCTCAAGCAATTTCTTAATTATCTACAATGTTTTCTGTCCAAAACAATGGAAAAATTTAAAATTCCATCAACTTGTAAGTGTCGTCTGCAGCTTCTTTTAATTTGGACCAGTCTAAAATTTTGTTGTGTGGGAATGGGTTAATTTGATATTAACCTGATACCACATAATGGTAATGGTTAATTTAGCTCTGATCTTTTTATTTTCAGATATTAATTGATAAATTGAATATTAACTTATATCATGCATTTTTTTTCAGGATGTAGAAAATGTCTCGACAGTGAAATCTAAAGAAAGTGTTGCTTCATATCCGTCAAGTGAAACTGAGAGTCCTAAGAAAAATCCACCCGTTGACAGGTAAAATAAATACCTTGATCACAAGTTTTTACAATAAAATTTCTCAGGTATTATGTAAGATTGAAACAACTCTTTACTATATATGGTAACTGTGGCAATTTTTATTGCAGTCAGGATACTGACTGTAATCTAGGAATCGCCCAAATTTGCTCTTTGCTCCTAGGAACCTGACAATGACCTTAACATTTTTTCCTTGCTCGTGAATTGATTCATAATTTCTTGTAGTATACTATCTGAAAATGTAAGCTAATTCATAAAGAATGACCACGAAAAGCCAAATCACTGAATGTGCGCAGTGATTAAGGTCACAACCTCTACAGGTACTTCTATTTATACCATCTTAAACAGTATTGCATCCAACAACCATCAATAATAATAAAACATGTTTCGGGTGAAAATTCTAGGTTTTAGATATTGGCTCGGACTGAAAAAGAACAACAATTTGTAGACATGTAGAAATTTACGGATTATTCAATTCCGATAGACAGGAAAGGTAAGGGTAGAATTTAATAATTCTCCGCACGCTGAATTTCATCGGTTTCTGCTAAAATCTCATAACTACAGTTGCAATCTTTCAAAATATCAGAGGGTGATGCTCCTTAAACTATCCTTCATATAAGTTGTCCGAATTCGACAATTACGCTGTTGATCAAGTCGGTTATGGGCGAGAAAACATGGTTGGGATTCTGTCGGGGGGGGAGATAGAAGTCTTCAAATGTGATCTCATAATAAGGAAAACTTAACAGACAAATCAGAAATGGCTTCATCTATCATACAAATTGTTACTATACAGTCCTGACTGCATTTGAGGCCGCTCAGGCCTTTGATTGAAAAATAGGAAAGTTATTGCTCACCTCATACCCACATAATCCCCCTTTTTACATTTAGAATTGACTCATACAGGCAATTTCTCCATTTCATACAATGTTTTCTACTCTATTATGACACTAACTTTCAGATTTAATCATTCTTCTGAATTATTGTCCGCAATCTCTTTGAATGTTTACCAATCTAAATGTAGTTGTCTAGTGAAGGATTAATCAATTCCATAAGCAATCCCCCTTGTCACACCCCTCAAGAAAGAATGTTTCAAGATTAGGATTTAGTTACTTGGTTCTTGTCAGTTGGTTAGTCAATCCACAATATGGATTATCTTAAAGTTATTGTTGGTCAAAGTAACCTACACAGCTTGAATCAAATATGTGCTTTGTATTGTAGCTGTAACATATTGTTCCATTTTTATTACAGCAGACTAGAAGCAACATCTGGAGACCATTCTTCTAGCGAAGGGGACACAGAAGGGTCTGAGAAGCTGGGAGAATCCTCTTTGAAAATGAAGAAAAAGATGAAAAGGATCTGCAAGAGAACCTTAAGGCTTTCATCAGATAGAATTGTAAGTTAGATTTTGATGGCATGTCTTTTAAACCCATTACCAGAAGGCAATATTTTAGACTGTTCCTAATTGAAAAGTCTTGTAGACGAAAATTTGATGAAATTTTAAGATTTTTCACCTTTCTGGGTTGAAAACAGTGTGTAAAATAAAGAAATTGCTTGTTGCAAGCAATTTCTTCATTTTACACGATGTTTTCCCAATTTTTTTTTCTTGAGGGGCGTCAAAGAGCATCATTGTTTGGAATGGGTTAAGCTCCATGTATATAGATAGTAACAAAAATTGTGAACTAAGAAGAATTCTCAGCTTATTGAGACATGATAATTTTTAGCAACAGAGCAATGAAATAACCTAAATAATGAAAGTCTTTGCTTTTGATAGATGAAATTCTACCTGGTCATGCAGGCACCTGCATTTAACGGAGATTTCAATGTCCCCTCAATCTTTTACATGCTAAATTTAAGCTGTATTCAACTCACCCCTTAAACAGGGTCAACCGCTACCAAAATTGTGTCCCATTTTTTAGAATTTACTGAGTTTGAAGCTAATTTGATGGCTGAGAGCTATTTTCATAGATAAGTGATTCTTATGATGTATTATTTTGGTATTATCTATCCAAGTGTCAAAATAAATTAAACATGCACACTCACACCAATTAACAGGTGTTTTGCTGGAAACAATGTTGCTATCAAAATGTTTTGTTTTGTTACAAACAGAGCTTTTGTTTAGTTATTTTACAATATCAACATGATTCTGACTGATAAATCAAGTATGATGATCTAAATGTTGTTCTTGCCAAGAAATTTTGTTTGGTTTATTCAAAATATACATACAGAATTCAGTTTGTTTGCAATTTTAGAAGTGAGAAATAAGTAACTGAACTTGCTCAGGGACAAATTCTGCTTGAATTCCTATTGGTAAATGGTTGAGAAAAAGTGTTTTTACATTTTTACCCTTTCCTGTTTTTTGCAATTTTAGACTGGTCCAAATTCAAAGGTTTTGCAGACGACAATTCAAAGTTGAATTAATTTTATAAATAATCATTCAGTAGGGTAGAAAATATTGTGGAAAAAGAAGAAATGGCTTGTCACAAGCAATTTCTTCTTTTACCACAATGTTTTCTCAAGTATAAAATCACAGTGACGTAAAATCCCGGGTTTGTCCAGGAAAGGGTTAATTGACATTGATATTCAGTCTGAATATTACTGGTATCTATAGAAAAATTACTAGCTCACCTGAGCATGAAGTGCTCAAGTGAGCTATTGTGATCACCTTTCATCTGGTGTCCGGCAATTGTCGTGCGTGACCCGTCAAGCATCGTCTGGCATCCGTCAACAATTACTTTAAACAACATCTCCTCCTAAACTACTGGGCCAATTTGAACCAAATTTGGCAGAAATGTTCCTTAGGTGGTCCTCTTTACAAAAAGCTAAAAAAAAAAAAATGAAATCCGTTAAAAACTCTAGTTGCCATGGCAACAAAAGTGAAAATTTAAAATAATCTTAAAAAATCGTCTCCTCCTGACCCAGAAGGCGTAGAGCCTTGATATTTTACATGAAGCATCAGTATATTGACCTCATTCAAAATAGCTAAAATCATGATCCTCCATATCCCAGGGGCAGATCCTGAGGGGGATGGGGTATATATAGAAATGAAGAACGATTTTAAATGACATCCCCTCCTAAACTACTGAGCCAATTTGAACCAAATTTGGCAGAAATGTTCTTAAGGTGGTCCCCTTTAAGAATTGATAAGATAATTGAAATCCGTTAAAAACTCTGGTTGCCATGGCAACCAAAGTGAAATTTTAAAATAATCTTTAAAAATCTTCTCCTCCTGACCCAGAAAGAGTAGAGCCTTGATAGTTTGCATTAGGCATCAGTATATTAGCTCATTCAAAAAGCTAAAATCATGATCCTTTGGTCCCCATGGGCAGATCCCCAGGGGGTGGGGTTTATATTGAAATAAAGATCGATTTTTAAATGACCTCCCCTCCTAAACTTGAACCAAATTTGGCAGAAATGTTCTTAAGGTGGTCCCCTTTACAAAAAGCTAAAGAAATTTAAATCCGGTAAAAACTCTAGTTGCCATGGCAACAAAAGTGAAATTTTAAAATAGTCTTTAAAGATCTTCTCTTCCTGACCCAGAAAGCGTAGAGCCTTGATATTGTGCATGAATCATCAGTATATTGACCTCATTCAAAACAGCTAAAATCATGATCCTCAAGTCCCCAGGGGCTGAGCTCCAGGAGGGTTATGGGCATGAAGTGTCAGTTCACAGACTTGTTTCTTATTTCTGAAAATGTATCCCATGGATCAAGAGGGAGAAAAAAGTTAATTCCTTCTTTCAAATTTGCCCGAAAGCCTTGGAATTTGTAATTTAGACTTTTCGATCCCCAGTCTATATATGTATAATGTAAGAATGGCTCACTTGTATCATAAACCTAACCTTAACATGAAATTAGACTGTTGAAAGAAATAGTGCCTTTATCTCAGGTGAGCGCCCCAGGGCCAACAGCCCTCTTGTTTTATTTTTGTGATTAACAGAAAAAAAGCTATAAGGGACAATACTAATTAAACTCTGTGCAAAAAATATTGTACATGACTCATTGTGAGTTGTATTTTGTTTTTCAGAAACAATTAAATCTACAGCCAGGTCAAAATGAGGTTGTATTTTCTGTAACGACACAGTATCAGGGTACAAAGCGATGCCAATCACACATCTATCTGTGGAAGTATAATGATAAAATTGTGATATCCGACATTGATGGAACAATCACAAAGTAAGATTTTTAACGCATTACCAGACCAAATTGAAAAAAAGTTGCAGAAGACAATTAAAAGTTACGAAATTTTGGATTTTTTCCAACTTTCTGTGTAGAAAATATTGTGGAAAATGAATTGCTTGTAACAATCAACTTCTTCTTTTCCACAATGTTTCCAAAGTGTTTTACATTGGGGGTGTTGAAAGGCACCACTTAGTGGGAATGGGTTAATATAATCAAGGATAACATAATGAAGAAATTGCTTGATACAATGTTTAAAAGACAACAGTTTTGTAGATTTAATCAACTAAATATTGTTGTCTGCTTCTTCTTTGAAATTGGACCAGTCTAAAATTTTGCTGTGTAGGAATGGGTTAATGATTTTCAAGAGAGGAGTTTTAGAGAGATGAAGGGACTTACATTTTAAACTGTAAACATTTGAATATGTATTTCTCCAGACTCTATGTTGTGGGTACTTGTAGGAATCAACTTGTCAAGACCATTCCAATGAGTACCGACAAAGAGTTTGGTAGAAAAATAACACACTCACTAAGAAAAAAGCTTTGTAAAACACTGTGGAAAACGAAGAAATTGCTTGTTACAAGCAATTTCTTCATTATTTACTGTGTTTTCTGCCTCAAAGGACCAAAAAAAGTTATCATTTGCTACAAGTTTGAATTTGGATCAGTTGAAAATTATGGTGTCTTGTAATGGGTTAATTGGCTTGTTAAACCTGAAAATGGCTGATCTCAAGAAAAAAATGGAAATGATTTTGATTCTGTATTGAAAAATGATTCCTAGACTTCACTATCTCATCGAATAGGCGGTACTGTCTTGCTTTTTCTTGTGGTATGTAACCCTCTTTGTAGTTAGTAATAGCTATTTTGGTGAGACATGAGAACTCACAATAAAGGGGTTAAATGAAGAAGGTTAAAGATTCTATGGCACTTGTATGGACAACATTTCCCACTAAAAGGAGTCTTGAAATATTCATTAAAATTGTGTACAGACCTGTCTATCAATAAATTCAGAATGGGTCAGGAAAATTAATTTCAAAATTATTCTATGTCGCCAACGAAAATTTAACATTGAAATTTATTTTCATTTTCTGTTCTGCAAAGCTTTCCATGGCTGGTTGGTGACCTATTCTGAACTTATTCATTGATGGGTCTGTAAATATTTTTAACAAAGATTTCAGGGTTCCCTTTCATCAGAAATTTTGTCCTTATGATAGCCATAGACCTTTTTTTTTTAAATGAAAATAGCTCATCATCTTGTAGAATTTATGGTTATTTTCTTCCTATTTCCATTGTCAGATCTGATGTCCTGGGTCAAATTTTACCTGTGATGGGTAGAGATTGGTCCCAGTCTGGTGTCGCCCAGCTTTACAGTCGAATCAGTGGTAACGGGTACAAGTTCCTCTACCTGTCTGCACGTGCAATAGGCCAATCCAAACTGACCAAGGATCTCTTGACCAATATCCGACAAGGGGAGATGACTCTTCCTGAAGGGCCTTTACTCCTGTCACCCATCTCTCTAATTAGTGCTTTTCATAAGTAAGGATTTTTGTTAAGTAGTTTCAGACCACATAAATGTTTACTTGTCAAGTTTTAAGATATTTTTTGACAAGTTGATAATTTTTATCACTATGACATTCCTTTTAGAAAGAGGACAAAGTGGGTAAAGAACAGTTTCCCATTTATCCAATATTTCTATGGGGTAGAATTTTTCCTTAAAATTTTCTGGCATTAACCTATTATCACATGGCAAAATTTTTGAATGATGCAAATGGTGTGTGATGAAAATTTCATGTTGGTGCATTTTCAAAAATCTTTGCCTCTTAGGGTACAAAATATTATGGACAGTGAAAAATTACTTGTAAAAAGAGAATTCTTCATTTTCATCTGTTGCCCAAAGCTTTTGTCTTGAGGGGTGTACAAAAGCGGGATTTTGTTCAAAGTGGTTAAAACATGAACTGCATTTTTTTTTCAAGTTTTCGTGTGGTTTTGTTTGTCTGGGGTTTTATACCATTTTGAAAAAAAAAAATCAATTTCATCACCTCAAGTTACATTGATCATGTGTCTACATGGGGACCATTAGTATTGGACTCTTTAACCCATTCCCACACTATGATGCTTTTGGATGCCCCTCAAGAAAAAGCAATCAGAAAAACATTGTGTAAAATGAAGAAATGGCTTGTAACAAGCCATTTCTTTATTATACACACTGTTTTCTAGCCAGAAAGTTGAAAAAATCTATTATTTCATAAACTTTGAATTGACCTCTTCATCTCCTTTGACTTGGACCAGTCTAAAATTGTGCCATCAGATAATGGGTTAATGTATTGCCAAAGTACATGTACATACCAACATGACCAGTAGCTCAGTCAGGGTATAAACCAAGGATATCTATCCAATTACCTGACAACATAATTTTCGATTGGTCCAAATTGTAAGAAGTTTCAGACAACAATTTAAAATTTGTGCAATATATTCACTTTTTAAGGTAGAAAACAATATGGACATAGAACAAATTGTTGTTACGAGCAATTTCTTCATTTTCCACAATGTCTTCTGAAGTTTTTTCTCGAGGGGCGTCAAATAGCATCATGTAGTGGGAATGGGTTAATCTCTTTCCATCTTCCAGTTGATACTGGATCTTTGTTGGAACATAAAGTATTGATCACTACTTTCAAAAGTATTGCAATTATATCTATGTGGCTATCCAGTCATTTCTCTTGCCTTTACAACCAAAACCTTCTGTCTGAGCCAGCAGTTGCTTGTCTCAACCAGGCCCACTACTTTTCATTCACCTTTTGGAAAGAGACAAGTGACATGATGACTTGTCAGTTAATGGATTGGTGTTGTCAATCAAAAAATGAATTGACAAGTCTGATTGTTCATTTATATTAGAAGTTATTTTTGAACTAGAACATCCAAGTTAAGCATTTTTGTTGGTTCACATTCAAATGTACTTTTATGTTTTATGTCACTATCACAAATTTTACATAATAACACCTTTTAAATCTCGGTCAAAATTCCTATAGGAGTCAGTGGTTGTGTCCAGTAACCCGTCAATTGTTAGGAAGAAATTCAGCCAAGCCCAGAACACCAGGCTTAAGAGCACCTAACCAATGAGCTATGTAGGACCTCTCACATTAACATCTGTAACTTAGGTACTCTCACTGCATATAGATTAGGGTGAACCAACTTATATGTTTATATTACAGGGAGGTAATAGAGAGAAAGCCAGAAGAGTTTAAGATCAGCTGTCTCACTGATATTGGCAATCTATTCCCAGATACTTGCTGTCCATTTTATGCTGGATTTGGTAATAAAGTTAATGTAAGTTTCATTTGTGCCATATATACTGTAGAAAACATTTTGATTAACCCATTCCCACACAATCCCTCCTTTTTACACCCCTCAAAAATAAAGCTCTGAAAAACATTGTGGACATAGAAGAAATCGCTTGATTCAAGCAATTTCTTCAATGTCCACAATGTTTTTTGTACCCCGAAAGAAGAAGAATATTAGAATTTCATCAACCTGAAATTGTCGTCTGCATATTCTCTCAATTTGGACCAGTCTAAAATTTTGTCAAGTGGGAATGGGTTAAAGGAGTAAATGCTTTGTACATGCAATTTCTCCCTGTTTTGTCATATTTTTTGTGTGCCCCACATCAAAAGATCAGGGGCATATTGTTTTACCAGTGTCCATCTGTCTGTCTTGGTCTGTCTGCAAAACTTAACCATGAAACTTAACATTAACAATTACTTGAAGCCTATTCAAAGTACATAGCTCATATTTTGGATATATGTTCCTTGCATTTATAGGCATCATTTAGTTGTACGGTCAAGGTCATCCACAAAGGTCTAGGTCACTTGTCAAGGTCACATTTCAGAAAAAGGCGGATAAAAGGGGCATGATATTTCACAAACACATCTTGTTTATATCTATTTTATGCCCCTGCATCGATAGATCGGGGCATATTGTTTAACCGCCAACCGGTGTCTGTCTGTCTGTCTGTCCGTCTGTCTGTCTGCAAAACTTAACCTGCCAACTAAACATTTTTCTATTACTTCAACCCTGATTAAGTTGCAATGCTAATATTTGGTATGTAGATAGGTCTCAACAAGGCGCAACTGGGGAAGGTCATTTCATCAAGGTCAAGGTAAATTTTTTAACCCCTTTCCCTAAAACAAAGAAAAAAACAATAAATCACCTGTTTCTAAAGAATTCCTGTCTTGGGGGCATGGTGTTTCACAAACACATCTTGTTTGGTGCTTCAACAATCGTATTTGTTAGGTAGTTAGTTAAGTCACTTAAAACTTTACAAAATTTGCACACATTTGTAGACACGTTGAGCTCTTATTCCTTTCGACTGAAATAGGGAGAAAATACAGGCAGATGAAAATTTGACAGAGCGTAAAATGGTTTGAGTTACCTCCTATCCCATTACTACACGACAAAGTATAAAACTTGTTCAAAATCAAGCTTCAGACAACAACTTAAAGATGATCAAATTTTGAAAATCTTTGTCTTTTGTGGGTAGAAGTTATTGTGAATAACGAAGAAAGATTTTTTCTTGAGCGAGGTAAAAATCAGGATTGTGTCGGAACACTCTTACAAGATAGCTAGCGTAATCATTTGGGTTTGACATATCCACGAGTTAAAGATTTGTTTGAATGGGGTTTTACGCCGCTTTTAACAATCTTTCAGTTATGTCGCGGCGGCTGGAGCACCTAACAACGGAATCCTGGTATTTCTCACACCAGTACTACCATTACATCCTTTCCTAGCCTCCAGCTGCTATCCCACATAGGTCTACGATTATCGACCCATTGGTGAGAGACAAATAGTCGGAAAGGATGAGTGCCGCCGTCGGGAATCGAACCCGGGACCTCTAGATTGAGAGTCCGACGCGCTACCAACTGCGCTATGACGGCGGCACACGAGTTATAGAATAGGATCAGCCAGCACATCTAAAGTGTTTGATCTGAATCTTCACACCACCTTCACTACGCATCCTTTAGATAGCAATTGATTCAAAATACAGAGGCTTGAATAATTTCCTTTTTATGTTGCAGGATGTATATGCGTACAAAGCCATCAACATTCCCACCTTCAGAATATTCACCATCAACCCATATGGAGAATTGAAACATGAACTGTCATATACATTTCAATCATCGTAAGTATTCAACATTTCATTCCAACCCTCAAAATATTCATGATCAATCCATATGGAGAATTGAAACATGAACAGTCCTACATTTTAATGAATGTCAGAATTCAACATTCCCACCTTCTGAATATTCTCCATTTAACATTATGTAGAATTGAAACATGAACTTTAATATACTTTTTAATCATGGTGAGTATTTAACATTCCCATCTTCAGAATATTTACCATCAATCCACATGGAGAATTAAAACATGAAATTTCATGCACTTTTTAATCATTGAAAATCATAATCAAACTTCATCAATCTTATAGAAGGGAAAAAAAATGTCGTAGATAAAAAACAACAAAATACACTTATACACTGGTTACTTGTATTCCTTCAGTCACTCTGCTAATGGGCAATCGTTTTCCAGTGATTGCAAGTTTCATTAATACATTCCCATGCAATCCTTTTTTACACCCCTCAAACAAAAAGCTTTGGAAAACATTTTGGACAATGAAGAAATTGCTTGTAACAAGTAATTTCTGCAATGTCTACAATGTTTTCTATCCCAAATCGCAAAGTTTGTTTATATTACACCCTCTTGAAATTGTTGTCTGCATTCCTTTCGATTTGGCCCAGTCTAAAATTTTGTTGTGTTGGAATAGGTTAATATACTTTACTGATTAGAGGGTTCCCTGTTGTTGTTTTATTGTTTACCATTTTGATCTCAATTTATAATTGGTCTAAAAGCCAAACTAAGGTATGATTCTCAAACAGTGGTTCTAAGTTGGAAACAGAAATATTAATTTTTATAATTTTTTTTAGGTACACCAAACTTACTGATGTGGTTGACCATTTTTTCCCGCCTGTACACAAGCTCCCTGATTTACGTGCCAATGAATATAACCAGGTACAGTACTGGCGAGAGCCATTACCAGAAATATCACCTGTTGAAATCGAAAATGTTCGTATCGGAAAATCCTCATCCCATTCCAGCACACCAGAACCAACAGCAGCCAGTTGACGGTTTCCACACATGAACGCTCAACACCTCAAGGGTAAACCACGTCATCGTCATAACAGTACGCCACCAGCATGGGCTCCAGGTTCAGAGCAGATTTTAGCAAGTTCCAACAGCATTGAATTATTTGATGCTTATGAAGATAGCTCATCAGATTCCGATGCGGATAATTTTGATGACATTGGCATGGAGAGTAATTTGTCTAGCCTACGAACAAGAAAACCTACCTCTCTGTGGATGATGCCATTTTCTATGCAAAATCTGTTTCTTTAATCATTAATACACAATCCAGAATTATCCTTATATATTTGTTGTCATCGATCAAAAACTGTTTCTTTGATAAGTAATACACAATCAAAAGTTACCTTAATGTATTTACATATAAGAACAATGTAGTAAAAGAGATAATGTTATTTGACCCACTTCCCATACAGTCCCACTCTTTTATGTCCCTCGAGGAAAAAACTTTATGAGCTATGAAGAAATTGCTTTGGATAACCAATTCTTCATTGCCCACAATGTTTTCTACTCTAAAAGACAAAGAACTTTAAAATTCTATCAACTTAAAGTTTTCATCTGCAACTTCTTTCAATTTGGATCAGTCTAAAGCATTATGGTGTGTTAATGGGTCAACCAGATTGCTCCTGGAAATCAGAATTTCATTTTCCCAACAAAGTATTGTATTTGTTATCTCCTCATAGCTTTGCTATATATTTTGATATTGTATAAACTGGATATAAACTTGACATAATAAATAGCTTAACCTTTGTCATGCTGAAAAAAATCTCTACAATATTGTGATAAAATCAAAGGACTGAAAGGAAAGAAAGCACCTATGTGCAGCCTGATGTCTAAAGAGCTCCTGTCTAAAGAGGAATATTTGCATTCAGCATGACAAGGGTTAAGAACTAAAGTGTTCACTAGCTTTCTGCATCTTTTATACAGCACTGTCTTTAAGAATTCTTTATTGTGTTAAGTGCTTTTCTTTGTAAGTCTTTCATATGTTTCCAATCTTTCAGAATTTTTTCCTAGTACTTGGAAAATAATTTTATTTTCAAAACAATTATATTTCCTCAGGTCTTGAACTGTATGAGAGATTGTGAGACACATTGAACAAAGAATCTAAGGAGAAACAATTTATTCTGAAAGTCATGGACAGTTTTTAAATGATAGAAGAGTCATATTTGATCTGCTCAATAGTTGACAGTTAAAAAAATGATAGATTGTTGATATTTTAAGTCTTTTAAAGACCAAACTACTTTTTCCCGTTAAAAGGTAACAAACCAAGTTTGTAAAGCCGTTCTTACATTTACATGCTATTTGACATATTGGATATAAGTAATTGTAGCATAGACGAAATACCTTCTTTCTTAATGTTTTATGATAATGTTAACTCTTAACCAAGGAAAGAAATTTTCTGGCTGATCCAAATCTAACCCATTACCACACAAGAAAATTTAAGACTGGTCCAAATTGAAAGAAGTTGCAGAGGATAATTTCAAGTTGATGAAATTTTAAAATTCTTTGTCTTTTGGGGTAGAAAACATAGTTGATAATGAGGACATTGCTTGTCACAAGTAATTTCTTCATTATCCACAAGGTTTTCTTAATTGTTTTTCTTGAGGTGTGTCAAAAAGTGTCATCGTGTTGAAGTTGGTTAAAGCACTTGATGATAATATTTAGCTCAACCTGTGATAGTGTGTGCATGGTTTAGAAAGCAGAAAATTAGGGAGATTAACATTTTCTTCTATTCAAGTAAGATGATGTTATCAACTAGGAAAAAGGTTAGGCTAACTTAGGGAAGAGTTCACACATTGTCTGCAAATTTCAATATACAATAATGTGACATAAGTAATTGTGATCTTACGCTTCAAAAGTGTTCAAGAAAAAAATGTTCATCTTTACATGTTCATTTTTAAGTTTCATATTTGTAGTCATTAGTCAAAACATTCGCGACCCTTGAGTTTAGCTTCTTTGTTGAGGTTCATGTTAATTTTCTATATTAAGTCATTGAATATGGCATGATTATTAGCTTTTATTTGTTTTCATTTTGTTTAGTTTCATAGTACATGCATTATAATTTGTTTCCCAATCTGAAAAAAGGCAATCAGATCTAAAAACAAATTAAGCCTTTACCATACAACAATATACTAAACTAGCACAAGTTGAAAGAAGTTTCAGGTTACATTTAAAGTGTATTTCAATAAGAAAATAGGTTTGTTAGAGATGTCATTCAACGTTGTTTTAGCTCGGCTGTTTTAAGAAAAAACCTGAGATATTGCTATAGCAACATCTGTGTATGTGTTTGCGTGTACACCATTGTTGTCATTCAAAAACTTTGACATCATGTAATATCTACCGTATTAATGGACACATTTTCTTGAAACTTGGTATATATATTAACTATTGAAAAAGCAACTTATAACAAAAAGGGGAATAACTCTAAAAGTATTTTTGAAGCAATTATACCCTCTTTTTAGTCTTAAGAATTTTACCCACTATCAAGAACTTGAACAGCCAGGTGTAAACTGAACTTTGAACTCTGACATTGGCCATCATTTATGTGACATATCTTTTATTTAAAAATAGTTAATAAAAGTATAAAATGGTTGGTTGGCAATCTAAAGGTGGTGTTTACAGCTTGATGTATAGGTAGCCAAACCAACAGAAATGTTTGACATAAATGTTGGCTGTAGTCAGAGATAAAGTTCTTATCTTGTCTTAATGAATAATTCTTTTTGTTTAATAATTCTTTGATTGACAGCCACAAACTTTCAATTATCTTTAAAATACCAAGCCAGATGAACTAAAATAAGAAATCCTGTTTTGGGGGCATAGTGTTTCACAAACACATCTTGTTTTTATTAAGATACCCAAGATTTTTGTTAGATGAATAAGTGACTACACTATAGCCAATATGAAAGAAAGAAATCTTTGTGATATATATATCTTTTATTTTTTCTATTTCATTCATTAATGCTTACACTTTTACCTTTGTTAATTTGCTTATGTTGTTTATTGCATTTTTGTTAATTTGTGTTTGGTGTTAGTGCATCATGTTATGATTGTTGTTACCACACTCTAACCCATTACCAGACAACAAAATTTTAAACTGGTCCAAATTCAAAATTGTTCAGTTGATGAAATTTAATTTTTTTTTCTTTTAAGGTAGAAAAAAGTGGAATATGTAGAGATTGCTTGTGAAAAGCATCTTCTTCTTTAACTACACCATTTTCCATTACTTGTTTTCTCTGGATTATAAATATTGTGTAGAGATTGGTTTATGAGTTTAATGTTCTGACTTCAGTTATTCCTATCCACAACAATGAAATTTTATTTGTTGAACACTTAACCCAATCGTATACAATTACACTTTATGACGCCTGTCTAGAAAAACAATTGAAAAAACATTGTGTAAAATGAAGAAATTGCTTACAACAAGCAATTTCCACAATGTTTTCTACCTATAAAGTTGAAAAAATCTTTTGTCATCTGCACCGTCCCTCAATTTGGACAAGTCTAAATTTTGCCTTCTGGTAATGGGTTAATTTATAGATAATTAAAAAAAAATGAGTATGGACCTATTTCATTTCAAAAAAAACTGTCTCAAACTTGTAAAGTAGCTTAGTTTGGCTTCTTTCCCCTACCATTGTAAGTTGATCTTGAATTGATAATGTATATTAATTAACAGAAAAGAACAGAACACTTAGGGTCCAATAAGGTTTCTAAGAATGTCCATTTTCACACAATTGGACAAATTTAAAAATAAGGCAAATATTTGTTTGATATGAACTGTAAAAAGTATGCAGGTACATGCTTGTTTTGAAAATTAATTATGTTTTTTTCTTATTGTCTGTATGTTTTTATAAATGGCATAAACATTTGAAAATGTGCTTAGCTACATGCAAATGATGATTAATTTGATAAGCTTAACAGATGTTTCTCATTACCCGATGACAAGTTTTCAGACGAGTCCAAACTGAGAGAGATTGCAGACAACATTTAAAAATGTTCAGTGAAAACTGAATAATAATTGCTATTTAGGGTAGAAACATTTTGAGAAGAATCATTTTTAGTAGAAAGTAATTTCTCATTTTCCCACATGTTTTTGAAGAAAATTCTTTAGGAGTGTAAAAAAAAGAGATTATGAGTGCTATAGAGTTAACCCATTCCCACACAGTGAAATGTTAGACCTGTCCAATTTCAAAGAAGCTGTAAACGACAATTTCAAGTTGATGGATTTTTAAATGTTTTAGTCTTTTTGGATAGAAATCATTGTGGATAATGAAGAAATTGCTTGACACAAGCAATTTCTTCATTTCCACGATATTTTCCAAAGCTTTTTCTTGAGGGGCGTAAAAAGGAGGGCTTGGATGAGAATGGATTAACTCATAACAAGACAACAACATTTTTAGTCTAGTCCAAATTGAAAAAAGTTACATGCAATATTTCAAATAGTGCTAAAATTGGAAATTAAAAGCCATGTGGGGTAAAAAACATTGAGAGAAAAGGAAAAAGTGCTTGTAAGAAAGTTTTCCATGAATGTATTTCTTCAGGGCTTCAGAAAACATATTATTTTTAAGAAAAGAATGATAAATGTATCCATTTATCATATGCTTTGTCTCAAGTTATATAAAGTTCCCTCAAACGGGACCAAGATATATTGGTTTGAATCAAGCAACTTCTTCTTTTCCCACAATTTTCTGAGACTTTTTTGCCAATGGGCACCAAAAAGTGTCACCTTGTGGGAATAGATCAACCCAAGGCCAGACTTCAAAATTGTAGACTTGTTCAAAGGCTGCATATGATGATACAATGTATATTTTGGGTGAAAAATATATACTATATAAGCTAGAAAGCATTGTGAGAAAAGAAGAAATTGCTTATGACATGCAATTTCTTATTTTCCCAAAATGTTCTCCACATCTCTATCCATTTAATCAAAATACGGGATTTGGGTGGCAACAGGTCAGTTTAGGACGAAATGAATGAACTTTTGTTGAATGGTTTCAGAAACTTACAGAATTATCTCCTTTTCCTAGAATGTTGCGTGAAACAATTTTCTCAACGTTTTTAAAGATTGTTTTGTTTGGTAAAGGGTTAAATATGAGGCATTCTATGCTGAAAGTTATTGTGACTTTGACAAATGATTATGTTGTTACATAGTTTGTTATGAATCTTGTATCAAGATTTCTTGATAAATAAAGATAGATTGTTAAAGAAAGAAGTTTGAATTCCTCTTGTTTTATGTTTACACTATGGTTTTAGCTCCACTGGCTGAAAGCTAGCCGGCTATTGTCATAATATTTTGTCTTTTGTGCATCCGTTCATTTCCTCAGATAGAACTGCACAGATTTCCTGTAGGATGACCCTACATCAAAGAATTTTGATTGGATGAAAACATGGCTTGTATCTGATGCGCTAATTTCCATATATTCACGAAAAGTGAAAAAATTGAGAATCTTCCTTTGCAGAAACGAGTTGATGAATTTCAAGTAAATTACAGAGGATTGATTCTTTGGTGACCCTTTATTGGACAACTCCAAAAATGTTGTATGTTTAAAAAATATTGGCTTGAATGGGCCTGGCTAATTTCCACAAATGGTTTATAGTGAAAAAATCTTCTCGGATGATGGATTTCAACCAAATTTCATAGGAATAATCTTTTACCAGAACTCTTGGAAATAATTGTTACTTCTTGAGAGAGAATATTTTTTCTATTTAAGAAAATTGCCTCTCTCAAAGTTCATTAAAAAGAGTAATTTTTTTCTTAAATTAGTTGCGATCTGTGTTTAAGAAACCTTAATTACTTGTTTGATGAGTGAAGTCATGCTGGAGGAGTGAATCAGGGGCTCAAGTGTCTCTAGCTTGATTGCATTTGATGTGAGAAACAAGGTTCGACTCTAACAGTTTCCCGAAATCCCAAGGATCCCTTAAAATTGGAAGGGACCCCAGCAATCTCAGGCTAGGGATTCCGTCAGGATCCTTCAATATTTCTAATGTACAAGAGATCTTAATGTATTAACTGATGCTGCTGATTTTTTTGTTTGCTTGTTTTATGTAGAAAACATTGCGGATAATGAAGAAATTGCTTGTAACTAGCAATTTCTTCATTTTCCACAATGTTTTCTGAATTTTCTGCTATTGTGTTCACCTTTCATCTGTCGTCAGTCTGTCAACAATTTCTTTAAACGACATCTCCACCCAAACCACTGGACCAATTTGAACCAAATTTGGCAGAAATGTTCCTTAGGTGGTCCCCTTTAAAAAATAGCTAAAAGAATTGAAATTCGTTAACTAGATGGTTGTCCCAGGACAACTGCTGTTGAACCCACAAAGTTTTGTAGGTATCATGCTCCAGATATGCACAGTTTTACTGTTTGACCTTGAGCTTTAACCTTGAAGCTATTAAAAGATTTCTTTCAAAAGGCACATCTACTCATGATGGAGAACAATTGTGCCATTTTATTTTGAAATCCATCCATAATTGTAGGAGAAATGCTCCGGACAAGCACAATTTTTAGTGTTTAACCTTGAGCTGTGACCTTGCATGTGAAGCTATCCAAAAAATTCTTTCAAATTGCACATCTACTCATGATGGAGAATGATTGTGCCAAGTTATTTTGAAATCCATCAATAAATGTAGGAGTAATTGTCCGGACAAATTCGGACGGACAGACGGACTAACTAACGCACATACACCGACTTGTCATAGTGACAACTATGTCTTGCTCATTGTAAGCGGGCTCGACAAAAACTCTGGTTGCAATGGCAACAAAAGTGAAATTTTAAAGTAATCTTTGAAAATCTTCTCCACCTGACCCAGAAGGCTTAGAGCCTTGATATTTTGCATGAAGCATCAGTATATTGACCTCTTTCAAAATAGTTTATATCATGATCCTTGGATCCCCGGGGGCAGAGCCCAAGGGGGCTTGGGTTTATATAAATTTAAAATGACATCTCCTCCAAAACCACTGGGCCAATTTGAACCAAATTTGGTGGAAATGTTCCTTAGGTGGCCCCTTTAAAAATGGCTAAAAGAATTGTAATTCGTTAAAAGCTCTTGTTGCCATGGAAACAAAAGTGAAATTTTAAAATAATCTTTAAATTTCTTGTCCTCCTGACCCAGAAGGCTTAGAGCCTTGATATTTTGCTTGAAGCATCAGTATATTGACCTCTTCCAAAATTGCTAAAATCATGATCCTCAGGTCCTCAGGAGCAGAGCCCCAGGGGGGTGGGGTTTATTTATTGAATAAAGAACAATTTTTAAATGACATCACCTCCCAAACCACTGGGCCAATTTGAACCAAATTTGGCAGAAATGTTCCTTAAGTGGTCCCCTTTGAAAATAGCTTAAGAAATGGAAATCCATTAAAAACTCTGGTTGCCATGGAAACAAAAGTGAAATTTTAAAATAATCTTTAAAACTCTTATCCTCCTGACCCAATAGGCGTAGTGTCTTGATATTTTGCATGAAGCATCAGTTTATTGATCTCTTACAAATTTGCTAGGATCATGATCCTTGGGTCCCCATGGGCGGAGCCGCGGGGATATGTGTGGTCATAGGCATGAAGTGTCAGTTCACAGACTTCTTTCTTATTTCTGAAATTATAACCCATGGATCGAGAGGGATGAAAAAGTTTTATCCTTCTTTCAAAACTGCCCTAAAGCCTTGGAAATTGCAATTTAGGCTTTTGGATCCCCAGGTACATAGTCTTTATATTTTATGTGTGGCCCACTTGTATCTTAATCCTAACCTTAACATGAAATACACTGTTGAAAGAAAAAGAGCCTTTATCTCAGGTGAGCACCCCAGGGCCAACAACCCTCTTGTTTTTAGTTGGACTTAGAAGGGCAGGATTGCCTGTGAATGTGTTACTGTATATCAAGGAGGGATCCCTGATTATATGGAGGAAACCCTGAAGTAATAGGAAGGGATTCCTGTGGGATCCAACTGAAGCATATTTAGTGACGACCCCTGATAAACATTGACAAATACCCCAACAAGGGGCCTTGTATCTGAAGTAACATAATCCGTTCATATAATGCTGAAATTAAAGAAGCTTGAAATCTTTTGAGGTTTTTGTATTTGGAAACTTCAAATTATTTAGTAGACATAGCAAAGAAATGGTTTATTTTGATCAATTCTTCCTTTTGTTAGCTCTCCTATTAGCTGTTGTGATCACTCTTTGTTATCCGTCCATAAATCTTAAAAAATTTCTCTTCCTAAATATTAGATCTCAACAGAATTTTACAAGAATGATCCTTGTGTGAAGGCCTTCCAAAATTCTTCAAGGAATCATAATCAGTTGATAAATCCTGTTGCTATGGCATCTGAAAGGATTTCCTAAGGAATTCTTTAAAAACCTTTCCTCCTAAACCAAAAGGCCTAAAGCTTTCAAATTTGAGGCCAGAGGCAAGGGAGCCATTGTCTTTGTGTCCATCAGGTTGTCTGTCAGTAAACTTTTCCCTTAAAATTTCCCCTCAGAAATTGATTAATCAGCCTGATTAACTTTAAGCCTGTAGGGCTATACAAGTACTCAAGTGTCTAGTTAACTGTAAATGACCTTAAACTTTGCATATTAATGTGGTTTGATATCCTAGTCTAAATCCCTGGTGAAGGTTTAATGGGCAGGGTCACTTATTTGTCAACTCAATGAGGACCCAACATTGAGGGCATTTTTGTGGTATCTTCAAATTGTGGGTATTTTTTTACAGTAAAAAACCTTATAGCCCGTCATAGGAGAGGATTAAAGAATCATGGCTGAATGATTGTTTTCCTCATAACTTCTTGATCTCGGTAGGTTTGTGGTTCTTATTCCTGTTCTCAACTCATTACCAAATAAAATTTAATACTGATCAATTTGACAATAACCTCACAAATTGCTCTAAATTTGAAAGGACAAATAAGGTAGAAAACATTCTTAGAAGAGGAGAAATCTAGTTACAAACAATTTCTCCTTTCACACAAATTTTTTAAAATAACTAGATTTCTTAAGGGCTCTTGCAGATATAGTAAGATTTTATTGATCTCACAGACCGCAACCTCAATATGCATAATTACTTGCTGGACAGATTGTCCTAGGTATTTCTTGTTATATTCCGCTAGCACTTGACTGTAGCACTTATATACTTGTGAAAAAATCAAGAAAAGATTTTATTCATAGGCAATCAATTCATCGCATAAAGTTCAGATCGAGTTTTTTTTTCAAGCTATAGATATAGTAACGGGGTTGTATATGCTGTCCTTGTTTTGGTTTGTTCCTCCATCACACCAATGAGGCCTCTCAGACTTTACCAGTCACATTTTGCATCCAGTCCTTTTAAAACATTGCATGTCTGTAACCCTAAACAAGACAATGTACCCAAGTTTGAGGTCAAATTTTGTTATAAACTTGTGAACTCTATACTGTACACAATTTTTACCTGATCTCTTTAAAACTTTTCATGTAGTTAACCCATTGAGTAACCGTATTTTGATCACTATTAATTTCAATACCACTAAATCAAATTCAGAGATCAAAGGGTCAAATTATGTTTATTTGATACTTCTGTACATATCACTTTGCAAAAAATGATTTCATGCTTTTCACCTCACAACAGATCTGATTGTGTACCTGTATCTTGAAATCTGGTAGTATCATGGAATTTGTTGCCTATTGATTGGCTCATTGTGAAGGGATGCCCTGCTATGTGGTTCTATTGTTTAGCGTTTCATTTTCAACGGATTTATTAGTTCCTTACTGGCAAAGCAGAGGGTGGACTTAAGGATTGCATTCTGTCCATGTCTGTCCATCCAATAAATCATTTATCCAGACTTTTGTGGTCACCTGAGCACAAAGTCCAGCATCCGTTCATCATTCTTTGTTGATCAACAATTTCATTAAACAACATTCCCCCTAAACCACTGGGCTAATTTGAACCATTGGCACAAATGTTCCTTTAAAAATAGCTGAAGTGAAATTTAAATCAGTCTGGCAACAAAAGTGAAATTTTGAAATAATCTATAAATATCTTCTCCTCCTGACCCAGAAGGCTTAGAGGCTTGATATTTTGCATGAAGCATCAGTATATTGATCTCTTTCAAAATTGCTAAAGTTACTACCCTCAGGTCCCGAAGGGTGGAGCCCCAGGGGGTGGGATTTATATAGAAATGAAGAGTGATTTTTCAATAACAACTCCTCTCAAACCATTAGGCCAATCTGAACCAAATTTGGCAGAAATTTTCCTTAGATGGTCCTCTTTCACAACAGCTAAAATGATAGAAATCTAGTGGAAGAACTCTAGTTTCCACACCAATGAAATTTAAATCCTTTCCAGTCCTGACCAAGTTGACCTTCAACCTTGACATTTAGCATGAAGCATAAGTTCATTGACTTTGGTCATATTTCTGAAATTATTACACATTGATCTGAAGGGAGGAAAAAGTGTTCTCCTCCTTTCGCATTAGTACTAAAGCCTTGAATTTGTCATTAAGACTTTTGGAAAATTTATGGGTAATTACAGTCATGTGAACTTTTTTTCTAAATACTGGAAGGTATTGAGCAGATTTTTGGTATGTGAGTCCGCCTTAATGAGTTACAGTGTTCCGGTCCACTGATTTTTTAACAAGATACTGATGTTTCACTAAGAAAATTACTGGAAAATTACAAGATTAATGCTTCTGAAATTGGCTTCACACTTGAATTGTATTACACAACTTCTTTCATTTATCTTGGCACTCTTTACTTATGGAGTATAATTTCGTAAACAACAAATAAGATACAAGTTTTTTGTTTAGCCTTTTTTTTTTTAAAAAGAATTGCACCTAAAGTCAGATACAACATTTAGACTTTGAAGGAGCTCCATTGCAACAAAATAAGGGTCAAGATATAAAGCAAGTAGGGGACTTGGTATTGCTTTGCAATACTTAAGAATGCTGTTTGAATTTCAAACGAGCACCAGACAATATGCTGTTTAGCTGATAGTAAATTTGAAGCTGAAAAAAGAAGCATTATTGTTAAACAAGTGTTTTTAGCTCACCTGAGCACCAAGTGCTCTGGGGGAGCTATTGTGATCGGTCATCGTCCGTCGTCCGTCCGTTCACAATTACAAAAAAATCTTCTCCTCCTAAACTAACCATGGAATTTCAACAAAACTTCACAGAAACGATCCTTAGGTCATGCTCTTTCAAAATACTTCAAGGAATTAAAATCCATGAAGAACTCTGGTTGCCATGGCAACAGAGTGAAAAAACTTAAAAAATCTTCTCCTCTAAAGCGTAAGCCCTAGAGCTTAGATATTTGGTACAAATCATCATCTATTGACCCTCTACCAAAATACTTCAAAGATTAACCGTATTCTGAAAATTAGACCTTTTCTGAGCGATCCCTCATTTTACATAGAAATAAAGAAGGAAATCTTTTAAAATCTTCTTCTCCAGAACCATAAGGCCTAGAGCTTTGATATTTGGTACAAATCATCTTCTATTGACACTCTACCAAAATACTTCAAAGAATTATCATATTCTGAAAATTAGCCCTTTTCTTTGTGATCCCTGATTTTACATAGAAATAAAGAAGGAAATCTTTTAAAATCTTCTTCTCCCAAACCATAAGGCCTAGAGCTTTGATATTTGGTACAAATCATCATCTATTGACCCTCTACCAAAATACTTCAAAGAATTACCATATTCTGAAAATAAGCCCCGTTGTGGGCAATCCCTGATTTTACATAGACTAAAAGAAGGAAATCTTTAAAAATCTTCTCCCAAACCATAAGGCCTAGAGCTTTGATATTTGGTACAAATCATCATCTATTGACCCTCTACCAAAATACTTCAAACAATTATCATATTCTGAAAATTAGACCTTTTCTTTGTGATCCCTGATATTACATAGAAATAAAGAAGGAAATCTTTTAAAATCTTCTTCTCCCAAACCATAAGGCCTAGAGCTTTGATATTTGGTACAAATCATCATCTTTTGACCCTCTACCAAAATACTTCAATTAATTACCATATTCTGAAAATAAGCCCCGTTCTGGGCAATCCCTGATTTTACATAGAATAAAAGAAGGAAAACTTTTAAAATCTTTTTCTCCCAAACCATAAGGCAGAGAGCTTTGAAATTTGGTACATATCATCATATATTGACCCCCTACCCAAATACTTCAAACAATTATCATACTCTGAAAATTAGTCCTTTTCTGTGTGATCCCTGATTTTAAAAAGGAATAAAGAAGGAAATCTTTGAAAACCTTCTCCGAAACCATAAAGCCTAGAGCTTTGATATTTGGTACATATCATCAGCAATTGACCCTCTACCAAATTACTTTAAAAAAATTAGCCCTTTTCAGTGTAATCCCTATTTTTAGTTAGGAATAAATAATGATATCTTTGAAAATCTTCTTCTCTTAAACCATTAGGCCTAGAGCTTTTATACTTGGTATGTATTGATGTCTATACTTCAAAGCATTACCATATTCAGGAATTTTGTGGTATATGGTGGGATCATCAATATACCTAGGATTAAAGGGAAAATCCTATACATCTTCTCCAAAATAATTAGACAGAGGGCTTTGCTAATTTGTTTATATCATAAAGCAATGAACCATCATACTCAGGAGAGCGATTTAGGACCATCATGGTCCTCTTGCTTTTTAAAAAGAATGCCCTGGCAACTAAAACTTTCAGTAACAATGACCTTGACATCTAACCAGAAGAAATGACCATGACATATAGAAATGAAGGGATGTCCTAATATGTTTGTATTTAAGAGTTATGGTCAAGGTCACTGTGTAACATGAGTACACTATGATTAAAAATACTAAAACAGAAAAACAAAACATTAAAGATTTTTACAACAGTTTAAAGGTCACAGGGCAAAGAGGTCAAGGTCATTGTCTCAAATTAAAACCTATCTCCTGATGAATGCATACCTTAAAAATGAGCCCACTAGCTTTGTTATCAAAGAAACATAAAAACTTAAGCCAAGTGTAGATGTCATCACCTATGCTGACTATAACATCTGAAGGTATGACAATAACTCTTCCCAAGACTTTTGTCCAAGGTAAGTTAGCAGGTAACCTGGTTGGTTTCAGACCTTATTGTAACTCAACCTTATTCAATCTGTAGTTAGGACGTTCAGGTGACCAAACCAACAAAAATACTTTCATAAATGTCAAAGTTCAAAGTTCACATGTGGTGTACATATTATTTGATGGGTCAGTAAGTTTTTTGATTGACAGGCACAACCGCAGAAATGATGAATGCTAGAATCTTATCAGTGATTTTAAGCTAAAGGCAACAATGACTTAACTAGATCTGTTTCCTGTAGGGGCTGACGAATACCCCCCACTGCCGCCTCTTTTTAAATGAGGCCAAATTGTAACCATTGAAATGCAGGCCATTCATGTTTTATCAAGTGGACAAATTTCTTTTTACAAATTTTAAGTCAATGAGGGCAATGACTGTGTAAAGAATAGGGATTTTGTTCAACATTGAAGTTGAAAATTATGGATTTCCTGCAACGTCGAACTTTTATTTTTTTAATCTGTCAACCTGTACAGGAGTTCTGATTTATTCTCTATATATTGTATATAAGAAAATAAATCAAAGGGGCATAACTCCTGAAACAGTTGATTAATAATAATGCACAAGTTTTCATTGCAAGGAAGATTTCGGTAAAGTTTCAGCAAAATTGGTCTGGAAATGTGGGAGGAGATGAGGACACAAAATTATGTCCACGGACGGACAGACGTACAGATGGACAACCTGATTCCAGTATACCCCCCCCAACTTTGTAGTGGGAGTGGGAGGGTATAATCATGTCAAGGCAATTTTCAAACTTCAGATATACATAAACCATCCTAGTCTATGTCACTATAGGGGTATGATGATAAAAGACAGTATATTTCCTTGTGTACAGTGAAAATCAACACAATTTGATTTTTAACAATTTTCTTTTAATATTTCAATGTATTTTTTTTTTTTCAAATAAAAGTATCACAGTTGAAAAATAAACGCTTTACATTTTTTATTAATAAAACATGGTAAGTTTCATACAAATGTTCATTTAAAGGCAGTTTAATACAATGCAAATCAAAATATCTTCTGCTCACCGAGGTGGGTTCATTTCAAGCTGTAAAACTCGTGTTGGGGGAACTTCAAGCTCAGCATTTACCTGGAGAAGAAGAAATAGGGATTTATTTACTAATCCTTGTCATGTTTAACCCATTCCTACACCACAAAATTGTAGACTTGTCAAAATTGAGGGAAGTTGCAGCCGGCAATTTAAGGTATAGGAAATTTTAGAATTTTTCAACTTTTCAGGGTAGATAACATTGTATAAATAAGAGCACCGCCCACGGGTGCCAACACTCGGCTGCAGGTACTGGATAATGTAAAATTTCTAAGTTGAAAAGGGGCATAACACTTATAAAAACACTTTTAGATTTATCTCCCTTGATATTCTAGATAGTTTTTGTGATGGTCAATACACATGCGAAGTTTCATGACGATATCTTCAATAACAACAGAGATATGACAAAGGTTAAAGTTTGTCATGCCAACACCAAGGCCAACGCACACAACGTCAAGGTGATCACAATACCTCAGGTTTTCTCCGAAAAACAGCTGAGCTAAAAATGAAGAAATTGCTTGGTTCAAGCAATTTCTTCATTTTCCACAATGTTTTCTCAATTTTTTTCTTGAGGTGCATCAAAAGGCGTCATTGAGAAGAGACGAATGGGTTAGCTTAGAAAATTCCTGTTACGGAAGAAGGTATAGACAATGATCAGCCTACACATCAGTACAGTTTGATCTTAGTCTATCAATCTAGTTCTAAATAACTACTCTGAAATCATGTCATTGAAAAAAATAAGAGATTGCTAAGGGCAGTTAAACTAGGCAAGGCCAAAATAGTTCATTGTTACTACTTTAACCCAAAGCATATAGAAATTCAAAAGTGACCTAAAAGTGTCCCGAACTTTTTAACTAACTATACAGAAAGTGTTAAAGCATCATTTTCTTCTTTCTGCTCTATTTCAACCCTTGTCATGCTGAATAAAATCTGTTCCAAAAAGGTCCATTTGAAACAAAGGACTGGAAGTGCTGGAAGCTCTTAAAGAGAACTAATATTTCTTTAGACAATTAATTTTATGAACAACTCCTACCAAACAGGGACAAGCAGGTGGTGTAGACAAAGATCAGACAGCACATATGTGCAGGCTTATCTTTGTCTATGCCTCCTGCCAAAACAGGAATATTACTGGTTCAACATGACAAGAGTTAAGACAGTACCATGATACAATGATACATTTCTAATTTAACTTTATTCCTCTCTTTGAATAATTGAAACATTTTCATGATAAGAACAAGATGTGTTTGTGAAACACTATGCCCCCGAATCAGGAATTCTTTAGAAACGGGTAAAGGGTTAAAATTTTGACCTTCATGAAATGACCTTCCCCAGTTGCGCCTTGTTGAGACCCATCTATATACCAAATATTAGCATTGTAACTTAATCAGGGTTGAAGTTATAGGAAAATGTTTAGTTGGCAGGTTAAGTTTTGCAGACAGACAGATGGACAGATGGATAGACAGACAGACGGACACCGTTAAAACAATATGCCCCTGATCTTATCAATGCGGGGGCATAAAAAGGTTTATGAAGAAGAGAAAACAATATTAATATTCATGCTAACCTTAGAATTGACATATTGATGTAACAACATTCTTAATTCGGCATTCTGTTGTCGGAGTGCATCTGTTTCTGTGATCAAGCTAGATCTACTGCCAAGAACATCACTGAAATATATAAAACATACAATCTTTGACACAGTCTTTGACAACACAATCCTACATATTGATACATTAACCCTTGTCATGCTGTATAAATTACCTTACTAAAATGCTATCAAATCAAAGGGCTGAAAGCACTGAAGAAACTATTTATCAAAAAATCAATATCTCTTTTAGAAATCAACTTCATAAACAATTCTGGCAGGGAAAGTACAAGCAGGAGGTGTAGACTAAGATCAGCCTGCACATAAGTGCAGTCTGATCTTAGTCTACACCTCCTGCAAAAACCAGAATATTCTGGGTTCAGCATGACAAGGGTTAATAAACATGAGTATCATCGCCACAATATACATTGCCATATAACTGCAATTTTAGTAGCTAGCTAAAAGAAGGAAGGAGTTTGAATTTGTAGCAAACGTTCTAATGTTCATACAATTTTGTCTAGAAAAAGGTAGCAAAAGTTGTGTTTAATCCTTTCCTGTTTTTCAAAATTTAGGTTATGTCCAATTGAAAGAAGTCGCAGACGACAATTTACATTGATTGCAATATGAAAAGAAACCACCCTAAGAGGAAGAAAATATTATGGAAAAAGAAGAAATTTCTTTTTTTTCACAATTTTTCTCAAGCATAATATGACAGTCATGTAAAATACCAGGTTTGTACAATAAAAGATTAAAACGTAATTTTCAGTAAGGTCCCTATTCCTGTGACATTGCAGTTTCACAAAACCTGTTCACAATACCATAGGTCACATGATAACATAGGTTCTGTGAAAATTTCATACAAATTCATCTACAAATTTAGTGGATATTGCATTAAGAAGAAATTTTCAAGAAGTGCCCATTTTCCTAGGCATTTGTCCAAATTGGTCATAAAATGTATGAGTTGCATTCACACGAAATTTGAGACTAAGCCCCAGAATTCTCTCACACAGCTAAAAGTGCCAGATTTGCAACAATTCACATGTTCAGATCATATTTCAAATATGGCTAAATCTCTTAAGATTTGTGTCACATAGGGTAGAAAATGTGGTAAAAGAAGAAAATAAAGGTCACCAGCATTTTCTTCTCTTTCCACAATATTTTCCAGAGCTTTCTACAGCGAGTTAACAAAAATCCTAGGCATAAGCCTAGACAGACAAGGAAAATGTTTTAAAAGCAGATTTAAATTTGAGTTACCTATATTTTTCCAATCCTTCAAGCAGAGCATTCCAAAGCCTCTCTTTTTTATTTGGCATCACCTGTGCATAGTTAGCCCAGTATTCCGAATCACCAGAATTGTCTCGTTCTCCTAAGGACTGGATCTTAAATTGAGATGTCTTTCCTTTCTCTCTGGAAGTATAACATAATAATGAAAGGCATATCGATATTAGCAGACAATATTAACCCATTCCTCACACTGACTCCCTTTAAGAAAAGTAATTGGGAAAACATTGAGGAAAATGAAGAAATTGCTTGCAACAAGCAATTTCTGCATTTTCAGCAAAGTTTTCTACTCAGAAAATTAAGGAAATCTAATAATTTATTAACTTTAAATTTTCATCAAATTATGTTTTTTGGAAAGGGGCTAAACATTACAATCTACAATTATCTAAAAAAAAAACTGTGCTACTTTTTTCTTCCATCATTAAATAGCCAATTCCAAAACAACAAAATCTTGGACTGGTCCCAATTGAAAGAAATTGCAGAAGACATTTCAAAGTGTGTGTAATTTGAAAAATGACGAATGAATATAGTTCAAGCTATTTCTCCTTTTCCACAATGTTTTCTTCAATATTAAAGGTGTTACTGGGTGGTAATGGGCCAACCCTTACAATACAACAACATTAATGATGAAAGAAGTAGATGTCAATCATTAATCCATGAAATTTATTAATTTTTTTTCAATTAAATGACAAATTTCAAGGACTTATATGTTAGGAGGACAACACTTTTCCTCCCCTCTGGATCCATGGGTGGTAATTTTAGAATTTGTTTGCACATGGCCCAGTAGTTTGAGAGGAGATATTGTTTAACAAGCCCCTAAGAACATGAAAGTAATAATTCAGACAATTTTGAAATAGTCAATATTTTTATGTTCCACGTATTGATTGAATGACTGAATGGGGTTTACAATACTTTTAACTGTATTTCAGTTATATCGCTGCAGCTGGTACACCTATGAGCCTTCAGCTGTTCCTCCCTTTGAGGCTTACAACTAACCACTTATTGGTGAGAGACAAATGACAAAGAAGATATTTGCCCCTGCCAGGGATCGAACCTTGGAACCCATGATTAGAAGTCCTACGTACTACCAACTGTGCTTTGGCTTCTGATTTTTATTCAAAATATCAAGGCTCTATGCCTTCTAGCTCAGGAGAAGAAGATTTTTAAAGATTTTGATAAATTCACTTTTGTCAGCATTACATCCAGAGTTTTCAACTAATTTCTATTCTTTAGCTTGTGAAGATAGACTACCTAAGGAACATTGCTGCCAAAGTTGGTTCAAATTAGCGCATTGGGTTTGGTGGGAGTCAATATACTAATGTTTCATGCAAAATATCAGGACACTTAGCCTTTTGGTTCAGGAGAAGATTTTTATTTCTTTCAACTTTTGTTGCCATGTTAACAAGACTTTTCAAGAGATTTCAACTCTTTTAGCAATTTTTAAATGGGGCCAGATAATGAACATTTCTCCAAAATTTGGTTCAAATTGGCTCTGTTGTTTGAGAAGAGATGTCATTTTAAAAAAACTTTATTTCTTTATCAACCCCACCACCTTAGGGCTCTGCATGGATCATCATTTTAGAAATTTTGAAAGGGGTTAATATACTCATGTTAAATGCAAAATTTCAAGGCTCTATACCTTCTGGGTCAAGAGAAGAATCTTTTTTAAAGATCATTTTTTTTAATTTTTACTTTTGTTGCTATGTCAAACAGAGTTTTCAACAGATTTCAATTTTATAGCTAGTTTAAAAGGGGCCATCTTAAGAACATTTCTGCTAAATTTAGTTCAAATTGGCAAAGTGGTTTGGGAGAAAATGTCATTTTAAAATTCCTCTTCATATCTTTACAGACCTGCCCTCTGGGGCTCAACCCCTGGGAACATAAGGGTTATGATTTTAGCACTTTTGAATGATGATGATAATTATACTGATGTTTCATACAAAATATCAAGGCTCTACATCTTGGTCAAAAGAAATTTTTTAAAGAGTTCTTTAAAATTTCAATTTTGTTGCCATGGCAGCTAGAGTTTTAAATTAATTCAATTCTTTTAGCTCTTTTAAAAGAGACTATCTAAGGAAGATTTCTTCCAAATTTGGTTTGGGACGAGATGTACTTGAAGAAATTCTTGTCAGAAGACTGGCGACATATGAAGGATGAACACTGGACCAAAAGTCATCATATTAACTCAACTGAGCACTTTATGCTTGCTGCAAAGGAAAATTTGATATTCCATTAGACCAAAATTTTTCCTCCGCAACTCAAAACAAATACAAGATGTTGCATTGCCATCGTAACATAATATTTCCTTTGTATTTCTAGGTTTAGACCCTAGTAAGCATGCACATTTAGACCAGTTTAATATATGTTTCTGTTCAGATATGGTCTGTTTTAACCCAGTCCCACCTTCTTACGCCCCTCAAGAAAAAAACTTTGGAAAACATAGTGGAAAATGAAGAAACTGCTTGAACAAGTCATTTCTTCCTCATCCACAATATTTTCTATCAAGAGAGGAAAAGATTTTTAAAATTCATCAACTTGGAACTTTTGTCTACAACCTCTTTCAACTTGTACGAGTGTAAATATTGTCGTTTGGCTCAAATTGACAGATGAAGAATAAGACCTCAATCATACTAATCACACCTACTTTTGAGGTTTACGATTGTCATCTACAAATGATCTAAGTGCCTTCAGTACTTCATTGGGATGTATTAACTCTACAGTTTCACTTTTTGACGACTCTGCATCACCTTCTTTTCCTGTCAGTTTATATATCTCTGCATCTATATCATCAACCTCACCACTCTCTGAGTAAAATGTTTTAGATTCCTCATCCTCTTTCTACAATGTTTTGACACAAGATTTATCAGTAAAAGTGCTTTTCAAACAAATATCACATATGATATAACAACATTTCCAATCAATTTTCAAATGAAAATCATTGTCTTTGAGGGGTTATTAACAGTTCAAACTCAAATTAAGTATTTCATTTAGAAGAAATTGCTTTTCATTCCAAAAAAAAAAAAGTTCATAAAACACTTAACCCCTTCTCCAACACAATGATGCTTTTTGACGCCCCTCAAGAAAAGCAATCAGGAAAAACAAGGTGGAATATGAAGAAACTGCTTGTAACAAGTATTTCCTTCATTTTCCATAACATAATATTTTCCACACAGAAAAGAGAAATAATCTAAAATTTCATAAATTTTACATTGTTGTCTGCAACTACTTTCAATTTGGACTAGTTACTTTATTGTATGGTAATAGGCTTTGATAGCTGTTGTTGCTAGTACTTAACCAACTGCCAGACAACAAAGCTTTAGAGGGACTAAAGTGAGAGAAGTTGCAGACAATAACTTTAAGTTCATGAAATAATTTTTTTTTTGTCTTTCAATAAAGAAAACATTGTGGAAAATGAAGAAATTACTTCTTACGCTCAGTTGTCTGATTTTCAACATTGTGTTTAAACACCTTTTCCTTGAAGGTAATATAAAACTGAGATGTTATGGGAATACTTTAATCATTAGATTTCTTGGAGAGTTCTTGAACCTTGTAACTTCTTTTTGAAGCACAGGTAAAATATGAAGTGCTATGTAAAATGTCAGTGTTACATATAGCAAAGCTGATACAGAGGTCTAGATAACTGGGAATACAGCATTTCAAAATCCTCATTTCTAAATGGAACAATATGTTGTTGGTACTCATTTGAGTCGTCTTGATGAGACAATTCAAATGAGTACCTTCAACCTAGGGTTTATGGCATTTTTGTTGAAATATCAAAATTTTAAGTCCAGATAATGCCCTCTATCTGTAGCTCTGCTGGATCAAATACGAGGCTGAAAGAATAAGTACAGAAGTTTTGATGGTTCCCTTGCATTAATTCATCCAATGAAACAATTCTATCAACAATCAAAAATGGTCATTGTTGATTAGGCTAAAAATAGGATTAATGAAAACTGAAAAGAGAGACAGTGCATACCTTTTCTGGTTCTCCCTCTGCCTGTTCTGGCTTTCCTTTTAAATGCATGAAATAACTGGCCAATAAGTGGATATCTTCTTCTGTATCAATATTCAGGGCCTGTAATTGTATAAAAGGCAAATGCTTTAACCAATTACCACACAATGACCCTTTCTGTTGAATAAATACAACCATGGAAAACTTAGAGGGAAAAGCAGAAATTACTTGTCACATGCAATTTCTGCTTATCTCTCAATGTTTTCTACCCTGTTTAGTACTTGTTTCCCAATTTCAGAGCAATTCAAATTGTTGTCTGCAATTTCTTTCAATTTGGATCAGTCTACAAATTTGTTGTCTGGTAATGAGTAAAATAACTGGCTAGTGAATGGATTTTTTCCTCTGTATTTTCCTCTGTAGGTCCAAAAAGAGTTATCCCTCCCTTATAATAAATGAAATTGTAATGAATATTTGCCAAGAAGATGAAATGCTGGTCACAAAGAAATGTACAAAAGATTCAAAGCAATAACATCAGAAGAAAGAGAGTTATCAAACATCTATGACAGTTGCACATAAGGTTTAACCAAAAATTTCTAAGTCCGGAAAGGGGTTAAAATTTCAGAGCAAATAGCACCGGTAGAAACTGAGATATCACACTTGCACATAAGGTTTAACCAAACCATTACGCCGACACTGGCACCTTGGTGACTGAAATAGCCCCCCTATTTCTGGTATAGTCAAGCTAAAAAGTACCTACACTAAAGATTGCATCAAGTTTCATCAAGGACCTCTCATCTTTCTCAAGTGGAGCCAGTAGCTTATTCAGTTTGGATTCTACCAAAAAACCCTGTAAGTATAAATAGATACAAGTTTGATTAATGATAATGATTAATGATTACTAAAGAAAAGAATTTTAGTTTAGGGACATTTTGAAACTTCTTTTTGACACATTTGGAGGAGAAAGGGCCTTCCGGGAAGTTTGGAAAGTTTTTACCCTTATCAGATCGTTCAAGCAGTGCAGACTGACCATGTTGGAAACTCTTTACGCTTGGAGCACTAGAATGGCCATTGTACTTTACTATGTAATTATTTGAAGAATACCACCAGTGGTTGACCTCTGCTGGATCTTTCCCATTGTTCAAATATTAGTTTTATGGTCTAATGGATCACATTTCAGCCTTAGAGAACTATATATATAAAAACCTCAAAAAGCAACATCATGGAGTGGAAAAATTGTACCAATTGAACTGATATCCCTGGAGAAGTGTTTGATATTCCATAAGAATGAACATAAGCAAATCATTAACATTTAGAAGAAAAAAATCACATTTGATATCCCTTTAAAGTCTAGTATCGAATGGCAATTCTAGCTCACTGTGATCATTTTTTGGGACAACTCTGATTAACCCTTGTCATGCTGAACCTGGAATATACCGGTTTTGGCAGGAGGTTTAGACAAAGATCAGCCTGCACATAAGTGCAGTCTGATCTTAGTCTACACCTTCTGCTTGTACTATCCTGCAAGAGTTGTTTATGAAATTGATTTCTATAAGAAATATTGATTATTGAACAACAAGCTATTTCAGTGCTTTCAGCCGTTCGATTTTACAGCAATTCAGTAAGGTATTTTTTACGGCATGACTAGGGTTAATATCTACTGATCCGATCTCTTTTCAAGTTCTTGAATTACAGAGTACCTAGGCACCTCCTTCTCATCCGAGGGCTTTCATTTCTTTTGCAAATATCCTGAGTGGTCCCTTTAGAGCGACACGTCACATCAGGTCACAAATTCATGGTAGTGGAATAAAAAAGTAAAATAATTGTTTGGGACCTAACTGTTGTAGCTACAGTTTGAATAAACTGTAGTTACAACATTTATGTCGCCAAAGCACAAAAATGTTTAACAATGCTAGAGCTCAAAATTCACTGCTGGTCTATTTGAAGGATTTAACCGGTCAACTTAATTTATGATTGACAACAGAAGTCTGTCAATTGAAAAAAAATTGCACCTTCAAATCAAATAATCAGTGGACCAATGAACTCTTTCATTTACACTGGAAGTTAACTTTGAAATCAAGCATTGGTTGCCATTTTTGTGAAGCATTTTTGCTGGTCTGCTGACTTAACCCCTTCCCCGTTTTTGGAAATTTTAGACTAGTCCGAATTGAAAGAGTTTGCAGACGACAATGAAAATTGGATGCCATTTGAAATGAAACCATCCTATGTGGTAGAAAATATTGTGGAAAAAGAAGAAATTGCTTGTTACAAGCAATTTCTTCTTTTTCCACAATGTTTTCTCTAGTATAAAATCAAAGGATCATAAAATCCCGTATTTGAACAGGAAAGGGTTAAACATGGAAACTACAGCTTATTCAAGCTGTAGTTACATCATTTAGGTTGCCAAGCAACCATTCTACTTTTCTTTACATGCTCCTGGCCACAAATTTTGCAAAATAACACTGTTTAAAATAGAAGCTAGACTTCCTGTCAGAGTCAGTAAGCATGGGCAACAACTGGTCAATTGCCTGGATGGTCCCTTTTTCAGTGACTGATCACACCTGAGTAAGTTCAGATACTTACAGATTCATCACACAAGAGCTCTAGGATCATCTTAATGGTCTGTGCAGATATTTTATCTAAAATACTTGTCTTTTTTGGTTTTCTGTCCTCGGGTATATTACTGTCTCCAGACTCTGATTCTTCTTCATCTTCTGCTTGACTCAAAGCTGTGAAATTAAAATACAACATTTCAAAAAATCTTTCAGATACCGTATAGAACTAAATATCTGCGGGATCCAAATCCTGCAGTTTTTCCAAAAACCATGGGGGTTAAATTTACATTCTTCTGTAATCCTTTACCTTTACACAAGAATGACTAAATTTCTGAGTTAAGAAATGAAAACAAAGTACCATGAATTCGATAAAATTCATCTGCTTACTAGGTAAGACTTGCCTAAAATTTTGTTGCTGGTAAAGAAAGAATCAAGCGCAATCAGTCTGTGTACTATTTGGTGGTTCCCAATTCAACATAAACGCTGATTTAACGGCAATTTTTACCATCTGATCTGACTGATATAAAACTAAAACCTCTACAGTGTCACTAAACTAAATATTGTTAAGTGATGATAGTAAAGACTAAGATAACCCTATTTATTATATACTTATCAATGTTTTTAGTAAAATAAATACATTCCAAAATAGGACACCTTTGGTTTCGTGAAATATCAAAATTTATTTCAAAGCAAATACAAGACGTTATATCTTAATGCGTTGTAGGTCAGGAGGAGAAGCTTTTTAAAATTTCACTTTTGGTGTCATGGCAACCAGAGTTTTTTTTAGCTATTTCATACAGGGCCACATGAGTAACATTTGCCAAATTTGGTTCAAACTGGCCCTTTGGTTTGGGAGAAGATGTTGTTTAAAGAAAGTGTTGACGGACAGTGCACAACTAACAACATATGATAGATGGACACCAGACAAAAGGTGACCCATTTGTGCTCAGGAGAGATAAAAAGCTTTGGAAAACATTGTGGGAAATGATTGATCGATTGATTGAATGGGTTTAACACCACTTTTAACAGTATCTAAGTTATAATGCGGTGGCTGGAGCACCTAACAATAGATTCCTGGTATTTCTTACACAAGTACTACCACTACAACCTTTCCTAGCCTCCAGCTGCTATCCTACTTAGGTTTATGGTTATCCACCCATTGGTGAGAGACAAATGTCGGAAAAAATATGTGCCGCCGCTGGGAATTGGACCCAGGACATCCCATTATTGTAGATTAGGAGTCTGACGCGCTACCGACTGCCTCATGACGGCGGCTGTGGGAAATGAAGAAATTGCTTGTAACATAATGTTTTATACCCTAAAAGGTGAAGATTTTATAATTGCACCACCTTTAAATTGTAATCTGCAACTTCTTTCAATTTGGACTAGTTCAAAGTTTTGTTGTGTGGTAATGGGTTAAAGTGACATTATGATAAGCAGAGTTTACAGTACCTGTTGTTTGTCCACCACCGGTCTGAGATAACACCTCCTGTACAACTTGATGTGCCGAAACTCCGGACTTCTTTGAGGCTTCCTCCATTAGTGGTCCTTCATTCTCCATAAATGTACTGAAATATAAACAAATAGATTACTACTGCCTCATGAAGGTTAGAAAATTAATGACATTCATTAATTAATTATACTTCACAAGAAAAGTTTTGACAGGTCGATTTGAAAAGATGTTGGAGACAGCAAATTTTAATAAATGAAATTTTGGACTTACAGTAAAACCTCTGTAGTTCGTAGCGCAAGGGACCGGGGAAAATTATAAGAATTAATCATAGTTCAAACAAAACGGAGGGCAAGAGGTCAACATTTTGAGATACACGGAATCTGACATTGTATTGTTCTGGCCCCCATTTAGGAATTGATTTTAAATTGGTTATTGTTTTCGAATCAAAATCCGCAGGTATTAACTGAGGAAAACTTAACTTACAAATTACTTATCTTGTATTTTTATATTTTTCCTCTGTGTTAATTAATGACATTTTTTAAACAAACTATTTATATCAAATGGTAGACTCCATCAGAGTGATTTCCCTGTACAATACATTGGATCAAATTACTCTGAGTATTCTATCATCAAATTGTAAAATCTAGGACCGACGATTGTAAAGAAAGAAACCACAGAATAAAATTAAGTGGTTAGAATTTCTAAATGACCAGTAACACCGAAACTAATGGGGGGGGATAATTACGAGAATCTTCATCAAATTAATTACCCGCCTTACAAACAAAACAGCCCCTATTTACTAAAAGTACATGAGAACATATTATTTGTCATATAGATCAGCAGGTGTGAAAATCATGGTAAGTGGTGATTGGTGATAACTAGTTTATCACACCTACGAATTAGACATAGGAGTTTGTGCTATAATCATACTTTCGGGACTTGAAATGGCCTACAAACTAACAACCACTGATGTTCGAATTAAACAGAGTTTTATAACAAAGCTAAAGAAGGAAAAAGATCGGGACCGCGGAAAGTATACAAAGGAACACAGACCTACGAACCAGTGACATTCGAATTAACCAGGTTCTACTGTATTTACTTTTGGATTGGAAAAATTATGGATACTCAAGAAATTGCTTGCAACAAGAAATTCCTTCATTTTCCCTAATGTTTTACAAACTTTCTTGGGGGCATCAAAAAGCATCATTGTGCAGGAATGGGTGTCAATTTTTCTGAAACTTTCACGACAGAATTTCTAAATGACTCAAAATACACTCAGACAAGCATTGACTACTAATATATGAGCCAGAAGTTGACTAAAAGTGGCTTTTTGTCATTATCTAGAAAAGGATCAGGGGAAGCATGAGTTATTTTTAGAATTTACTGCATTTGGTTGTAGACATGGCATGACCTCATTTGCATATGACCCAAACTCAATAGAAGGAAACAAAGTGACAATATGAACAACCAAAGATCTATGTCACATAAAGTTGTTAGCACAAAACTAGAGTTGATATTTATATAAACTCTTACAAAAGTTTTAAAATGATCTTTACAGAACCAAAAATTGGTTAATATAACTCCTTGTAACTCCATGATGATGTTGGTTTGAGACAGTTCAAATTAAAAGCATGACAAATATTTTATTCTTTTATCAATTTTTATTCTTTTAACAACTGTTATTTTTTCAAAAACTAAGTTATTTAGGATGATTTTAAAGAAATTGTAGATCTACAGATGATGGACAGTGAGAGATCACAATAGTGCAGATTGAGGACAACAAAGAAAAGGTAAACATTATTACAGATTAGGTTGATTCCATTCCAAGCCCATCTGTTGTGTATGTATAATTCTATCTGCCTCTAGAACTTCCTGAACTAAATCTTTACATTCCTCCTCATTCATACACCAAACATCATGAAACTTGTTGGCATCAGCCTGCATAAAATGTCTGGAAAACATAGAAACACATGATAATGCAGTAAAAAAAACAACAACTTTTGAAACAACAAACAGCAAAAAGAGACAAAATTGT
Organism: Fragum fragum; assembly: GCA_946902895.1. NCBI lineage: Eukaryota > Metazoa > Mollusca > Bivalvia > Cardiida > Cardiidae > Fragum > Fragum fragum. The sequence goes on from OX336382.1 coordinate 2,172,303, forward strand.
CACAAAACCAGGTTTTCTATAGCTTTATTGAAATACGCAGAATTGAAGGAGTATTTTGATAATATGTCTCCTTTTTGCTGACTCAGCACTGAATCTCAAAATGCTTATAGTATGCACAAGTTCACATGAAGTCAAATATTTCATTAACCCTTTCCTGTACAAACCTGTGATTTTATGTCGCTGTGATTTTATACTTGAGAAAAACATTGTGGAAAAAGGAGAAATTGCTTGTTACAAGCAAATTCTTCTTTTTTTACAATGTTTTCTCAAGGGTACAACCACAGTGACGTAAAATCCTGGGATTGTATAGGAACGGTTAAGAAAATTGACAGAGCAGAACACTTTGTAAAAAGGAGAAAAAGCTTGTAACAAGCAATCCCTCCTTTCCTCAAAAAGTTTTCTTTCATTTCAGACCAGTGTAAAATTTTGTGATCAGGTAATGGTTTACCTCCATTAATTACATAGATTCACTTACCTGGACTTTTTCTGTAGATCTCTGAACATCTCTGTTATTCTTTTATAATCCTCAGATAACTGGGCATTTTCATCTTTGTACTGTTTTTCTTGTTTAGCACACTTAATTCTCAAGCCATTCAGGACATCCTGTAATCTACAGTAACAGAAAATCGGTTAAGTTCAGCATTTTATTAAAGCCATAAGCACACAATTCTGTTTCACCATTTAACAAAATTCTACTCAATATTTACTTATTGCACCAATATTTTAAAAGAAAAATACCAATGGACAAATTAGAAGAACTCTGACTTGGTGAGATTATCACCTGCATGGCCGCATAGATCAAATATTGTACTTGGATGAAAAATAAAAGTAATAGGAAGCCATGATGAGGTGAGCAAAGTGTCGAAAAAAATCATGAAAAACAGAGGAAATTTTTGTTAACCCTTTACAGTTTTTCAAAATACATGTATTAGACTTGTCCAAATTCAAAGTGGTAGCAGATAACATTAGAAAGTAAGAAAAATTAAAAAAGTAACCATCTTACATCATAGAAAATAATGTGATAACAGAAGAAATTGCTTATTACAAGCAATTTCTTCTTTTTCCACTATATATTGCAAAGTATAATATCACAGTGAAGTAAATTATGGGATTGTATGGGAACAAGGTTAAACCACAAACAATCAAACCAGTCACAATAAAAATACATTAACCCTTGTCATGCTATATAAATTACCTTACTAAATTGCTGTCAAATCAAAGGGCTGAAAGCACTAATAGAACTTGTTGTGTAAGAATTAATATTTCTTTAAGAAATCAACTTCATAAACAACTCTGGTAGGAAAAGTACAAGCAGGAGGTGTAGACTAAGATCAGCCTGCACATAAGTGCAGGCTGATCTTAGTCTACACCTCCTGCCAAAACCGGAATATTCCAGGTTCAGCACAACAAGGGTTAAAAACATAAAATCTGGATAAAAAAGCTCAGAGGAAAAGAAACATGATACACTTACCTAGTGATTTTTCTTTTCTGTTGTGATTTAGTAATGGTATTTTCTTCATCTCTTTTTTTTAACACCTGGAAGTTGTATTCTAATTTCTCTTGGTTTAGTTGATATGTAGCCCTCATCTGTTGTAACTGTTGCTCTAACAACTGAAATGAAATTATTTTTGTATGGCCCATAGTTGTTCATTTTAGAGTAGAATAAGTTTATCTAGCGATGAGTGAAAAACAGGTCTGAACTAAATGTACATGAGAAGTGTTGTGGTGTAATGTTCAGGTCATAATACAACAAAGGACCTGACTGAAAAACAATTAAGAAACTAAATATATACTCTGTTGTGAGGAGCTTGCTTGTTGGTATCGGGTTTCACCCCACTATAACATTATTTCAGTCATATCATAGCAGCTGCAGCACCTAACTGTGGCTTCCTGTTATTTCTCACACTACATCCTTTCCAAACCGCCATCTACTCATTCCAAGTCAGTTACATTTATCCACCCATAAAAGAATATTTGGCATGACTGGGGATCAAAACCATGATCTCACTGTTGTGAGGGGTAGACAGTCAAGCTTCCCTTATGTATGATATGAGAAGAAACATTAAATATTCTATTGATCAACTCATTTTGAAGAACTCATTTGAATGTATGGGATTAATGGGATCATCCCATTTAGGGGCACTACTTAACATTTACAATTGGTGAGACAACTGATGTACAAAGAGAAAATGTAATGCAGGGTCAGAATAAACATCTATTTTAAACCAGAGCTGCAGATAGAGGGCATAATTTGTATTATAGATTAAGATAATTCACCGATACTGCCACGTTGTAGGTATTCATTTGAATAGTCTTAAGATGATTCAAATGAATACCCACAACAAAAATAGGGTTTCATTGAGAAATAAGGATTTTAGAATGCTGTTACCCCCCTTCTATTAATTGATGCCTACATTATCTTCCTTTTTGCCTCCCTATAAGAAAAAAGCTTTGAAAAGCATTATGGAAATCAAAGTAATTGATTGAAAAAAAGGACCTTTTGAATTTATCTGAGTTAAAAAAAAAATCATCACTGCTGTTCTCAATGCAGGTCATATGTAGGCTATAAGGTGAAGTACTGAGAGTACGTTTGTTGCAAAGTACAACCAACTTACAATTGAACATAAGTTCAACCAATTTCCAGACAACAAAATCTTTAAATGGTCCAAGTTAAAAGAAATTGCAGACGATAAATTATTTTGGATTTTTTTACTTATTGAAAGAAAATATTGTGGATAAAGAAAAGATTGCTTGTAACAGGTAATTTCTTCATTTTCCACAAAGTTTTCTGCAGTTTTTTTTCTTGGGGGCCTCCAAAAGCTTCATTGAGTGGGATGGATCAACCCATTCTCAGCAAACAGAATTTACGACTGGACTCAAATAGATTGCAAAAAAATAATCAAAGTAGAATTATAAACTGAAAATCAGACTATGAATTCATAACCTAAATTTTAACTAAATAGCGGAGGTGTAGTAAGAGAAAGGGATCCTTTTAACAGGAAAAATAAAGGTTTAGACAGACATCACCTAAGGTTATCATTAACTGGTTAACAGATGACAATATTTTTGATTGGTCAAAGTTGAAGGGAGATGCAGAAACAATTTAAAGTTTCTGAAATTTAAGATTTTTTTCTTGGTAGAAAACATTGTGGAAAATAAAGAACTTACTTGTTGCAAGCTATTTCTTTATTATACACAATCTTTTCTATAGTTCTTTTTCTAAAAGGGAGTAAAAAAATATCATTGAGTGGGAGTGGGTTGATAAAGCTTTGAATAAGACTTTAGAATTTCAGTAATGCAGACTTACCTGAACATCGGTTTCCAGTCTAATTTTCACCATGTTGTACTCTTCTGCATCTTGAATGCGTAAATGTTGAAGCTGATTTTCATAATCCTCCACACGTTTATCTCGAGACTTCATATATTCCACTTCCTTATCTCGACGATGTTGCATTCTCTCCTCCCATTTCTTCTTATGAGCCTCCATCAGTTCATTTCTCTCTGCCACAAAAGCCATCTAAATGAAAAAAACGAGCAATGAATTATAAGCAATGCTATTAGATATCAGCTTTATTTTTTTATTTTTGATTCTTAAGTGTGTTCTTAACCCTTCTCCTACTGAGCATTGCAGATATTCCAGATTAAGCAGGTAGCCTGCACATTACCTGCTTTCCAAGCTAACATCTACGAAGTAATATTTCAATAATAATTGGTTATAATTAAATTTGATCCAGCAGTATAAGGATTAAGGTAGAGGAACAGACATGTATATGTTATCAACAACAATTTCGCTGCACTTTTCATAACTTATGTCATTGCAATCTTTTATTACTGATAGTTATTTGAATAAGTTCACTGTTCCATTCTGTTATGTACAAAAGTGATTACCAGACTGTGTAATTTCAGACTAGGCCGAATTGAAAGAAGGTACAGACGACAATTTATAGTTTATGAAACTTAAAGATTTGTTCAAAATTTCTGAGTAGAAAAAATTATGGAAAATGAGGAAATCGCTTGTTGCAAGCAATTTCTTTTACACATTGATTTTTCACGTTTTGTGTGGGAAAAGGTTGAGATTTAATTTGTTTTACTTTGCCTTGCATCGAATTGACCAATTGCTGGCCCCGCCTACCGACTCCTTAAGCCACGCCCATGAACTCCGACAGGGAGTTCCGCTTTGATTTTTAACAGGGTTATTTTGCAAAATTTATGGCCAGTAGCATGCTACAAATTAGTAAAATGGTTGGTTGGTGACCTAAACAGTGTAACTACAGCTTGAAAAAGCTGTAGTTAATTGTTTAAGTTGCCAAACTAATAATAAAGATTAACAAATATTGCAGCCAAAGTTGGAGTTGTAAAGCTCAGGTCCAGACTGAATAAATTATTTGATTTGTCTGTTTATTCCTTGACTGACAGTCACAATTGGTCATTTGAAGTATGTAAGCAATTTCTGTTTCCACCAGTATAAAATATTGTTGTTTAATCATAATCTAAAATGGTTTGTTAAGACATTACACCATTGAGCATGAAATCTTAGTACCTCAATTTCTTTCATTTCTTCCCTCAGTGCTTTAGTAAGATTCTTTATTTGTTCTTCCATTCTTTCTATCATCAGGTCTGTATCTTCACCTTGTTTCTTCAGATCTTTGACATACTGATCATCCTTTGACTTCAACTCCTAAAAAAGTTTGTGCTCAAACATAAATAAGTGTAGCAAATGTGTTTATATATATGCAGATTCCAGATAAAGGGAGTAATTTTCATTTCAAACCGCAAAAATTCATCAACTAAACTAATTGCAATTGTTGGATGGGTTGCACACATCCTGAGCTCCAATAGGAAGTTCCATTTAAATATAAAAGAGCATTATTCCACAAAATTTTTGGCTAGTAACATGTAACATAAAAAGTGATCATTTATTTATTGAATGGGGTTTAACGCCGCTTTTAACAGTATATCAGTCATATCACAGTGGCTGGAGCACCTAACAATGGATTCCTGGTATTTCTCACACCAGTACTACCACAACATCCTTTCCTAGCCCTCAGCTGCTATCCCACTTAGGTTTACGATTATCAACCCATTGGTGAGACACAAATGTCGGAAAGAATATGTGCCACCGCAGGGGATCGAGCCCATGACCTCCAATTATTGAACATTAGGAGTCTGATGTGCTACCGACTGCGCTATGACAGCGACAACATAAATGTAAAATGGTTGGTTGGCAACTTATAACATCATAACTACAGCTTAGATAAGATAATGCATCACATAAATGTCAGCCAATGTTGGAGTTCAAAATTCACTTTCTTTCTAAATAAATGATTTGATTGGTTGATCATTCTTTAATTGACAGACAGGACCGGTCAATTAATAGTAATGCATGTACATGTATGTATTTAAACATGATCATACCTGTTGAAAGTCATTTATTAATTTGTTCTTTTCATCTATCATTGCATCACATGAGGTTTTCTGTTGCATTAACATCTGTAATGAGAATAAAGAAGTATGAATCTCCCTGAACAGTCTATTGCAAGTTTTTAAAAGAAAAAGTTTTGTTTTCCTTGTCCTAAACAAGAAAATTACTGTTGAAAAGAAATAATAAATAGGCACATTTTTTTCCTAAAAGTAAAGGTGATGATATGAAGCTGGAGCAATAAAATTCCATAAAACTTGATCGACCAAAAAGCATTTTCGACACATAGGGGTCAATAATATTCGAGTCCCTTCAACCCCACAGACCAATATCATAAATTCATAATATTGTTTCATTGGGTGGAAGGGACTAGAATTACGGACCCCTATCTCTGGACATAGACACAATGCATCAACCCATTCCCATGCAATCACCCTTTTTGATAACTCTCAAACAGAAAGTTTGAAAAACATTGAGGACAATGAAGAAATTGCTTGTAGCAAGCAATTTCTTCATTATCCACAATGTTTTCTTCCTAAAAAGACAAAGAATTTCAAAATCGAATGAACATAGAATTGTAAACTGCAACTTTTTTCAATTTGGATTATTGTAAAATTGTATTGTAAATTTTATCATATGTGATAATAGCATTATAATATTACCGGTAACAGGTAGTCAAAAGAAATTTGAGTTTGCAGCTATTTATAGAGCTCAAAATAAAGACTATGATAAGATTGTATTGTTGCACAGTCTGATCCAAGCCTTTTCTCAGCCCACTTTTTAACTCTTATCATGCTAGAAAACCTTCTCTACAGAACTGTATTAAACCTTGTCATGCTGAATAAAATCCTTATCTAAATTTGCATAAAATTCAAATACCTGAAAGCAGTGGGAGCACTAGTAAAGGTTCAAAAGATATTTCGAAAATTAATTTTATAAACAACTCTTTGTTGAAGGAGACAAACAGGAGCTGTAGACTAAGATCAGACTGCATCTATGTGCAGGCTGATCTTTGCCTATACCTCCTGCCAAAACAGGAATATTCCGGGTTCAGCATGACAAGGGTTAAAATCAAAGCGCTAAAAGCAATGGAAGCTGTAACTGTCTGAACAATTCTATTACATTACCTCATGAAGGGACTGGGGAATTTCTTTTTGTAAAGCTGATTCCCATTTCTTTGTAATCTGAAAAATAGTACATGTATATGGTAAGGAAACATACAAATAGAATTATTATCCAAGGACAGTTTGTGTCCAGATTGCAAAAAAATTACCTTTACCTTGAACCTACCTAAAAATTGTTGCAAATAATACACTCTGTTCACTCTGAAGGATAATTATTGTGATAATCTATATTGAAATTTATCCATTATTTAAGAAGTATAAGTCTGGACAAAACTTTGACATTGTTCTAAGAACCATAACCTCACATCTAGACCTAGTGTTTCAAATAGCATATCTGCTCATGATCAAGTTGTAAAATAGGATCTAGAAATCTTGCAGACCTGAATTCGATGCCAGGTAGGACCTTAGCTTAACCAAATTTCAAGTCAATGCACTTCATTGTTGCTGAGAAAAATGCGACAAAAAAATTGGTACAGATGCAATCAAGGATGGACAGAAAAGGACAGGTATACATCTCACTTCCTCGAGGTGGGGTATTATTCATCCTAAAACTGTTTTAATCTATGTACAGTAAGAAATGAAATATTAAGCTATCAAACTGAAGCAATGATATACCAAAGGAAAGCACTAGATTGAACTCCTTGATACAGAAGAACCTGTTTAGTTCATTTTTTCATTCCTCTCTCTGCACTCCATCACTTTCCATACCTAGCCTCCTCTTCCTCATTCCTCGACAACTCTCTCCCTCCTCTCACCCCTTTTCTTCTGATCCCATCTAAGACCCCTTTCACCCTGTTTCTAGCCCAACCTCCCCATCCCTGTATCCCTGCCCCTGTCATCCCATCTAAAAGTTGATGTACAAACCTCTTCAAATCTTTCAGCACCAGACTTAGCTTCTTGTTCTAACCTCTCTTTTCTGAGGATAAAAAGAAAGAAAACTTAGTTGGACTTCTTCTAGGAATATTTGTCATTTCATAGAAAATTTGTAATTTTCAAGAAAAAAGAACATTGGAAAATCTGCTGTAACTGTAACAAACCAAGTAGTTTCCCTTGAGCTCAAGCAGTATCAGGTCAACCAACTAGGCACTTGCCATGGCTATAAATAGCTATACATGCTTTTGGACGCCCATCAAGAAAAGTAATTTGGGAAAACATTGTGGAAAATGAAGAAATTGCTTGCAACAAGCATTTTTTTCATTTCCCAAAAAGTTCTTTTACTGAGTAAGTTGAAAAATTAGAATTTCATAAATTTTAAATTGTCATCATTCTGCAAGTCCTTTCAATTTGGACCAGTCTAAAAATTTTCTGTTTTGTAATGGGTTAACACCATTTATGGATTGATAGCCAGGCCATCTGACCTTCAACACCACAGTTTTACTAAAAATGCAAACCATTCTTGGGCAACCTAAATGTCAAAAGTGAGTTGAACATCTTAATTCATGTTTGGCAAAATTTTAAACCTGTCAAAATACAAAAGTTTTGCAGATGAAAATTTAAAGTGGGCTTTATTCGAAAAATAACCGTTCAGTAGGGTAGAAAATATTGTGGAAAAAGAAGAAATTGCTTGCTACAAGCAATTTCTTCTTTTTTCCACATTTTTTTCTTAAGTATAATTTCACATGGATGAAAAAATCAGGGATTGTAAAGGAAAGGTTTAAATAAGTTTAAGTCTCTTAGTCAAAAGTTAGTGATACAAAGTTCCTCTAGATGACTAGAGAATATCCTAAAATCTCTGTGTAGATGTGAACCCTCGTCATGCTGATCTCCGAATATTCCTACTTTGACAGTGGGTTTAGCAGGTGTATGAATTAAGATCAGCCTGCACAGACAAGCAAGTTGATCTTAGCTTACACTACCTGCTTACCTTTGTTGTTGAAAGAGAAGTCTTTGAACACAAGATCGATCTAATTATGTAAAAGTTTTCACATATAGTGAAGACGAAAACATTCAGCAGAACAAGGGTAAGGGCTACTTAAAATTCGATATAAAACTGAATTAAAATCAAAGGCCTGAAAGCACCAGGAGTACAGTACTAGTTGTGGATCAATATTTCTTTTGAAAATTTATTTCATGAACAACTCTGGCTTGAAAAGGTAAAACAGGTGGTGAAGACTGAGATTAGACTGGGATAGTCAGCATGACATGGGTAAGGTAAACGAAAATTTCAAGTTGCTGAAAATGATATAAGGCCAGGCTCTAAACTCTTGTCATGCTGATCCCGAAATATTCCTGTATTGACAAGAGCTGTGGAAGTTGTAAAGACTAAGTTCAGCCTGCACAGATGTGCAGTCTGATCATAGTCTACACAAACCTGTTTGTTCTTTAGTTTTGAGCAAATATTTGAACACAAATTAGATCTATATTTGACAAAAATTCAAAATTTTGTGAAGAAAGGATACATGTTCAGCAGGACAAGGGTTAAAACTATGGCACTGTAACATTTCATTTGTAAACGATGCATATTAAATAAAGTAAAATCAACTGGTTCTGAGCTGACTCATTCAAACACAAACCTACTTTTTTCAAAACCTCACAAGAAATAAAATTGGGAAAACTTTGTGGAAATGAAGAAGCAGCTTGTCATAAGCAATTTTCTCATTTCTCACAATGTTTTCTACTTAGAAAGACAAAGATTTTCAAAATTCCGAAATTGTTATCTGCAACTTCTTTCCAATCGGACCAGTGATAATGTTGTAGTCTTGTAAAGAGTTATTATATACCTTATTCTTTTAGCATCCTCTTCTTCATTTCTCCTGGAGGCCTCCCGTGCATCACCAGCAACTCTGATATTCGTAACAAGCTCAAACCCATCTTGTTTAAGCTTTGTCAGTCTAAGCCTGCTTTCTTCAATCTGTTTTCTGCTTTTGCTAAGTTCTTCTTTGATCTCTTTCTTTTCATTTGGATCTTCACCAAGGGCAGCCCTACAAAAATAAAGAAAGATTTTTTTGAAAGGATTAAGAAAAAGTGGTAACTTTATATATGTGTCTTTATTTATCAGATGAGTTTAAGAATACACTTGACAAAAAGCATAAACAATAACATATCCCTAACCCTTTGTCTTTCTGTCTGAAATGTACTAAAGTAGTGTAGACCAAAATCAGGACACAAGCATGTACATGCCAATCTTGATTAATGTTATTACTCAGTATACTCATGTAGTAATTAGGGCTCGTTTTGACCCTCAAAAATTCTCCCAAGGGGATCTCCTCGAGAGAAATTTCTATGGGTCAAAATATAGGTGTTTTTTATATTTTCAATGGTGAACTTTTGAAAACTAAACAAACTAATCGCCTACACCATATCTTTGCAAGAAATTGCCTGTTGGCACATCAAATTTATACTCAAGCTATTTGTTGTTTTGTCCCTTTCACAATCAAATTTGACTCATAGAATTTCATGGCAAAGAAGTCAATTATGCAATTTCTAACACTACCACGAGCTCTGGTAATTATTTCTTATAAGTCAATGTTGGCTTTCAGAAATATCTGAGGGTTGATGTGCTTTTAACCCTTTCCCTTTTTTAAACTTTAGACTGGTCCAAATTGAAAGAGGTTGCAGACAACAATGAAAAGTTGATGCAATTAGAAATGAAACCATCCAGTGTGGTAGAAAATATTGTTGGAAAAGGAGAAATTGCTTGTCACAGGCAATTTCATCTTTTCCCACAATGTTTTCTCAATAATACAATCACAGCAGTGTAAAATCCCAGGTTTGAACAGGAAAGGGTTAAGGCAAAAAGTTCTGAATATAGCCACTTTTTATTCCTTTTAGTCTGTGACAAATTGAAGGTAATCAAATCATGGTTGGGGATGCTTTAAGATGAAATTGTAGTAACAAATCACAATAATCATCCACAGCAAACTGTTCTCCTAACAATTATGCTGTTTAAACACTATTTAAAAGAAATTTGAAGTAAATGAGCTTGTAAACGCTATGTCTCTTTAAATGAAAAAGAAATAAACATAAACGTTTGACAGTTAAAAAGCAGTTGTTATATTTGACTTGAAAATCGTCATGTGTCAACTAAACATCTCTTACAAGCAAAAGAATACACTGAGAGGTGTTACTGACAGGTAACAGGTGCATATAGAAGGATTTAATGAGAATGAAATGATATGGATGTTACTGCTTAACACGGTTGAATATGGTGTCACTTGACAGTCTGTGTCTATGCTAATTGACAAAATAAATAATTGGCTGGTATACTTAGGTAAAATTGCTAATACTGCTACTAGCCTGGGTTATTCTTATATCATATAAAACTGAACTTAATTTGACAAATTAATTTTGTCGATGTAGCTATGATAATTAAAAAGCTAACTTCAAGAAATTCACAATTAACACGACTGTAATGCTTTGTCTATTTTTAATTATCTACATTGCATTCCATTTACTTAAAGTTCCAAACACATTCTCTTAAACATCTGGAAATAAGAATATATTTTGCTGCTGCAATAGATATACACATCTAAACAAAACATAGAAAGAAAATATTAAATGATAAAAATTCAAAATTTTGGTTTAAAGCTATTTATTTTACATTGATTGGGATACACGTTCTTTACAACTTAGATTAATCCCTCTCAATTCTGCAGTTCACCAGTACTTGCGTTGAATGTATGGGCCAAGGAAAGAACCAAGATCGATATCTCCCGGTAATTGAACTCAGGACCTCTTGATCAAGAAGGCGACGCTCTACCTCTCGACCACGGACACCATTAAATCTGAGCCAATTAACATAGCTATTTTTGCTATTGTAAAAACAGGACCAATTTTTCACATTAAAAGCCTTAAATAATTACCTACTTTTGACTGACGTGCGTACAAGGGGTCATACTAAAACAAGCCCTACAGAGATTTATAGCCCTACAGACGCCCTATGGAATTTGTACGCGCCCTACGAGTATATGAGCGATAATGGTGTATAATTTTTAGTTGATAGGAATGAAATTAACATTTATCTTTATATTTCCAAATATTTTCTGTGAATTTATCTTATTTATGATGATTTTGATGTTTACAATTGCCGGAACCTAACCGGAAGTAACTTAGGGAAACTTCCGACCGTTTAATGAGATACCCCTCAAATCTACAGTCCAATTTCTATTGAAATATTTATCCCCCGTAGTTAGAAAAGGAATCGGTTTATTGTATTACAATTTTTCAGATTTATCTTCAGGTTTTAAACGATTTTTCGAGTCGAAATTGTAAAGACAAGGGAGGCAACTAAATTTAGCATAGGCTAGAAGCCTATAGGATTTAGTTACCAAACGACAAAATTGGAAAGATGTTGCCTTGCCTAAGATAATTCAAAGCTTGTTCAAATTTCAAGTGCCGGATAATGTAGACATTGTGAGAAAAGTAGAAATGATTTGTTACAATAAATTTCCCATTTTCTCACATTTCTTTTTTCAAATGTAAACCCCTTTATATTATTTTAAAACTAGTCCACTATCATTCCCCTTATAAAGCAGTGGCTGTCGCACTAAAAGAAAGGTTTTAACTATGTCGCGTGCCGATCACACAAATATTTCAGCATTAAAGTCTTAGTTAAATCATACTGAATTGTTTAGGAAAACTACAATTAATTTCTGTATTTTAAGAATAAACAATTAAAAGATAGGGCGTTTCGTCAATTACTTCCGGTCAAATTATGTGATATCATAAACATCAATATCATCAGAAATACGTAAAATTCATAGAATTCTTTTTGAAGTAAAAAGAAAAATGTTATTTTCAATCCTTTTAACTAACATTGGTTCACTATTATAGCTTGTATACTCGTAGGGCATGTACAATTTCCATAGGGCGTCTGTAGGGCTATAAATCTCTGTAGGGCTTGTTTTAGTGTGACCGCGTACAAGAACTAGCATCTTCAAATGACAAACATCCTGATTGAACATAGTTTTTGTAGAACCATTTAGCAAAATTTATGTTTCAGATATTATGTGATTGGATAAATTTTCAGTTTTGATCAGGAAGAGGGATAAGAGAATTAATTGAACAGAGTTGAATTCAATGAGTTTTACTAAACATTGAATTTGCTCATACGGAAAAAATTAAATCAGACTTTGTTTTGCTAAAATATAACATCCAAGTTTCTATCAACTAGAACCAGCAAAGGGTAATGCGTTGTTATTATATCATTTGAGATTTCCAATTGCAATCAATTCTGGAAGCAACTTGATTAATCATAGAAAGGAATGGCTATTTGTATAAATGTCTATTTCTTATGCAGTTATCTTAGAACCCCTTAACAAATCCTAGACAATAATTACATTACGAAAATCACACACATCATTGTGTAACGTAATCATAAAGCTGCTAGCTGAAATAAATCGTTGCATATTAAGGTACGAAATGCAGAGAGGGCGAGAGAGACAGTATTGGCAAAAGCTAGAAAAAAACCTTTTTGCAGCCTCTATTCTTTTGCTTATCCTGATCCTACGTGCGGCGATTCTTTCTTCTGGGTCATTAGAATCCACTGAGGGTCCGACTTCTTCTTCTTCTCCACTGGAACTCATTTTTACGACTTTTTAGAGCAATTTCTTACACAGAAAAATATTGTTGTATTTGTTGCTATGTCGGACGAAATCACGTGACTTTAAGTTCCGACGACTGTGAACTTCCTTTTCCGGTTTAAACCGAATCATGGCGGTGTGTAGAAATTCTATGTTGTTAGAAGTTATCTGGCAACATCCAACGAATAATGAGATGATGTGCCTTATCATATCACTAAATGCTATCGATTAAACCAATTTTTAGTCAAACCTAGATTCTCCACGAAATATGACTCGATACTTCCCTTATACGGAAAAAGATAAAGTTGTTTACATTTGACACTTTACTTTGAGCTGCTCGACCGCAGCCATAGCGCAGTGGTAGCGAAGGGGTCCAAATCATAGGGTTCTAGGTTCGGTCCCAGACCGCGAAGATATCTTTTTTGACATCAGTCTCCCATTATAGGGAAAAAGACTTAATTTCAAAAGGGGTCTAGCCTTCAAAAATTCAATATTAAATAGAGGTGTAGGCATTTTTTCAAAAGGTCTTGGGGCCCAAGATCTAGGGGCCATGGGCGACTGGGCCCCTGCTAGTCTTTTTCCCTACATTAGTAGGTGGGTAATTCTAAGTTGGATGAGCAGCTGGAGGCTCGGAAAGGATGTAGTGGTATTGCTGGTGTGATACATACTATGGATCTACAGTTAGGTGCTCCAGTTTTTGCAATATGACTGGAATACTGTTAAAAGTGGAGTCAAACCCTAATCAATCACTTCAGGCTCTGCCCCTGCTAGTCTTTCTCCCTACATTAGTAGGTAGGTAATTGTATTTTAAGTTGGATGAGCAGCTGGAGGCTCGGAAAGGATGTAGTGGTAGTACTGTTAAAAGTGGTGTCAAACCCTAATCAATCACTTCAGGCTCCGCCTGAAAAAATTTTGCGTCCTGCAGATCATGAAAAATTCCTGTGTCCTATTCACTAATTAAATGGTGCATTGAAGGAAAGGGAACAGATGACAAAATTTTAGACTGGTCAAGTTTGAAAAATTAGACAACCCTTGAGAGTGATCTAAATTTTTACAAGTTTGGTTTGCCTTAATTTTGAACCCTGTAAGTGCAAATTTAAGTAAAGAACATTTTTAGAATCTTGGGTAACTGGCTTATTAGGAGCGATTTACCCCTTTCTGCAAAGTTTTTCAGCATCATTTAGTGAGGGCATCTGAAAGCGTTGATGTGCAGCTATGGGTCACGGAAAATCGTGTTTATTACCCCCAAAAAATACAATATTTAATGAAATGGGGTCTATACCAATATGAATAAGTTTTTTCAAAGAAGGCTGACATGGTGAACATAAATGAGGAAAGCAAAGTTTTTCAGCATCATTTAGTGAGGGCATCTGAAAGCGTTGATGTGCAGCTATGGGTCACGGAAAATCGTGTTTATTACCCCCAAAAAATACAATATTTAATGAAATGGGGTCTATACCAATATGAATATGTTTTTTCAAAGAAGGCTGACATGGTGAACATAAATGAGGAAAGCAAAGTTTTTCAGCATCATTTAGTGAGGGCATCTGAAAGCGTTGATGTGCAGCTATGGGTCACGGAAAATCGTGTTTATTACCCCCAAAAAATACAATATTTAATGAAATGGGGTCTATACCAATATGAATATGTTTTTTCAAAGAAGGCTGACATGGTGAACATAAATGAGGAAAGCAAAGTTTTTCAGCATCATTTAGTGAGGGCATCTGAAAGCGTTGATGTGCAGCTATGGGTCACGGAAAATCGTGTTTATTACCCCCAAAAAATACAATATTTAATGAAATGGGGTCTATACCAATATGAATATGTTTTTTCAAAGAAGGCTGACATGGTGAACATAAATGAGGAAAAAAGGAAATAGACTAGAAAAATAACATATTAAAACATTAATGGTCAAAGGAAGACAACCACAGTCCATTAGCACCTTAATCCATAATAGCACAATAATAATTATAGTAGGCTTTGAAATGCACAGTTGAGGAGGTGAGTTTCAAGTTACGAGTTACTAGTAGTTTATATATCTGGCTGTTCATTGATCTGTATTTCGTAAAAGGCG
Source organism: Fragum fragum (assembly GCA_946902895.1). Taxonomy (NCBI): domain Eukaryota; kingdom Metazoa; phylum Mollusca; class Bivalvia; order Cardiida; family Cardiidae; genus Fragum; species Fragum fragum. Next base: position 2,187,441 of record OX336382.1, read on the forward strand.
GAGGCACATATCCTTTCTGACATGTCTCTCACCAATATAAATCAAAGAACATGATTTGATGTGACAATATATTCAAAGTATATAAACAAAATGCGTGGGATTTTTGTTATATCATTATATGCATGATAATTTTCACAGTTTCGTAATCATTTAATTTTTACAATTTTTAGGTACCGAGTTATAACCTACAAAAAAACAGAAAACAACAGAAGATTAAAGTACATGTATATTTCATTATTTTGCAAACCTTTGTTACCGAAAACTTTGGGGAAGCAGTTTATGGGTATTTCTGTCCATATTCACCCTGAAATTAACTCACACGGCCGGGCGTTTGCATGTATACATGAAGTAAGATCTCTGCCTATACCCTCTGATTGTCATTTAATCCTGCATTACAAGGTTTTTTCACGGTATTAATTTTGATTCTTTCAGGACAAAAAGGAAAATGAGCGGATGAACCCAATGAAGGAGCTTCGTATAACAAAGCTGTGCTTGAACATTTGTGTAGGTGAATCTGGTGATAGACTTACTCGTGCCGCCAAAGTATTGGAACAGCTGACAGGACAACAGCCTGTCTTTTCTAAAGGTGCGCATAGAATCAATTTCACAGAAATTACAACAAAGTACCTTTAACCCTTTACTGTTTTAAGCTCACCTGAGCTATTGTGATCATCTTTTGTCCAGCATGCCCATTGGGTTTTCATTTTGGGGGTACATGTACCCCTTAGGTTTTGAAATGGGGGTACAAAGAAAAATCTGAGGGTACAGTTTACCCTTTATTTTCAGAGTTAAGGGTACACCTTACTTAACTGAACCCTTTACCAAATGACAATGTTATAGTTACATCTACTTTGTTAATAATCGGTAAATAAGTGCCACATGTTATCTGCCAGTTTCAGATAAATTTAGAGCAAGGATAGCAAAGCTGATTTTTGACAATTCGCTTTTTCTTAACCCTTGTCATGCTGAATAAATTACCTTACTGAAATACTGTCAAATCAAAGAGCTGAAAGCACTGATAGAACTTGTTGTTCAAAAATCAATATTTCTTTTAGAAATCAGCTTCATAAACAACTCTGACAGGAAAAGTACAAGCAGATGGTGTAGACTAAGATCAGCCTGCACATAAGTGCAGTCTGATCTTAGTCTACACCTCCTGCCAAAACCGGAATATTCTGGGTTCAACATGACAAGGGTTAATTATTGGATTTTGGAAGGGCTGAATGGGACATGAGAGGGATGGTTAAACAACTCTAACAAGTTAATTATGAGGCGGGGGAATGGCATTTTGGAGCAGGCCATACCAGGCATGTCAGCTCATTGTTAGCTCAAACTCTGGTATTAAAACGATTCTGGTACAGAAAATGTCAAATGGCCTTATTACTGTCCAAAAGTCACCATTAAATTTTGTGGAGAAATACAATAGGTTTTTCTATGACATTTTGAAGACGACAAATTACGTAGCTAAAACAAAACTACAACATCAAATAAACGGCTCCATTTTGTCACGCCAAACTTACATGTGCAATGGAGCTCACAAGAGAAACTAATTTCAAAATCAAATTCCATAGTATGAAATCTTGTCAGTTTCATGCCAAAAAACGTAAATATCTTAGATTTTGTTTGAAAAATAGCATGACTTTGAACTTATTTCAAAACAAACTGCAGGGTTCCCATGGTCAGGGAAAAGTCGGGGAAAAATGAAAAAAAATTCAAGGTCAGGGAAAAGTAAGGGAAATTTGAAATTAGTCAGGGAAATTTAAAGATATGGCAAAAGTCAGGGAAAAGTCAGGGAATTTCAGAATTAGACCTAAAATTTTCAAGAAAGTAAAGGAAAATCAACAAGTTTCTATGGCAGTTTCTTCTAAAAAAAGGCATGGGTGTGTGTGTAATTGTATCTCATTAGAAAGCATATTTTATTGGTGTATAAAATTTGTGAACTCATGTCTGATTTGAGTCTCTTTTTAAGAAAGAAAAATGCTTATGAGTCAGTTTTGTTTGACATGTGCAAACACACATTAGAAGAAACTTTGCCCCTTGCCTCCTGCGCTGTTTTATGCATTGTAAATGCGGACAATTTTGGTCAGGGAATTTGAAATTTAGTCAGGGAAAAGTCAGAGTAAAGTCAGGGAATTTTACTTTATGAAGTTTGTGGGAACCCTGAAACTGGTGAGGCCATCAGGATCCGCATTATGCAAACTTTTCCCAACAGCTGTTTCCCCCATTCTCTATATAGATGAAAACAGACAAGAAAGAAACCATGGTTCCTGTCGCATGTAACGGAAATCACTTGCACCCAATCTAATTTTATTAGCTCTACTGGCCAAAGGCCACTAGAGCTATAGCGATGGCTTTTTCCCGTTGCGTCCGTCCGGCGTCCGTCCGCTAAACTTTTCCTCGTTTACGTGATAAAGTCCACAGTTTTCATCGGATTCTCTTCAAACTTTTACAGAATGATTGTACCATCATAAGGATCGTTCCTTTAGAAATTGGGTCAGATCCGTCAAGAAACACGGGAAAAGGGGCCTAATTAAAACTTAATTAAAAAATCTTCGTTTACGCGATACCTTTCATCGGATTCTATTCAAACTTTCACAGAATGATTGTACCATCATAAGGATCGTTCCTTTCGAAAATGGGTATGATCCGCCCAGAAACACGGGAAAAGGGGCCTTATGAAAATTTAATTAAAATTCAATTAAAAATCCTCGTTTACGCGATAAAGTCCACAGTTTTCATTGGATTCTCTTCAAACTTTCTCAGGATGATTGTAACATCATAAGGATCATTCCTTTCGAATATGGGTATGATCCGTCAAGAAACATGGGAAAAGGGGCCGTATGAATATTTAATTAAAAAATCCTCGTTTACGCGATAGAGTCCACAGTTCTCATCAGATTCTCTTCAAACTTTCACAGAATGATTGTACCAACATAAGGATTGTTCCCTTTCGTAAATGGGTATGATCCGTCAAGAAACACGGGAAAAGGGGCCTTATGAAAATTCATTAAAAATTCTTTTATAAATCCTCGTTTACAGAATAGTGTCCACAGTTTTCATCGGATTCTCTTCAAACTTTCTCAGAATGATTGTACCAACATAAGGATCGTTCCTTTTGAAAATGGGTATGATCCGTCAAGAAACACAGGAAAAGGGGCCTTATGAAAATTTAATTAAAAATTAAATTAAAAATCCTCGTTACGCGATAAAGTCCACAGTTTTCAACGGATTCTCTACAAACTTTCACAGAATGATTGTACCATCATAAGGATCGTTCCTTTCGAAAATGGGTATGATCCATCAAGAAACACGGGAAAAGGGGCCTTATGAAAATTTTAATTAAAAAATCCTTGTTTACGTGATAGAGTCCACAGTTCTCATCAGATTCTCTTCAAACTTTCACAGAATGATTGTACTAATATAAAGATCATTCCTTTCGAAAATGGGTATGATTCGTCAAGAAACACGGGAAAAGGGGCCTTATGAAAATTCAATTAAAAATTCCATTAAAAATCCTCGTTTACACGATAGAGTCCACAGTTTTCTTCGGATTCTCTTCAAACTTTCTCAGTATGATTGTACAATCATAAGGATCGTTCCTTTCAAAAATGGGTCTGATCTGTCATGAAACAGGGGAAAAGGGGCCTTATGAAAATTTAATTAAAAATTTTTGTTAACACTCTGGAGTCAATAGTTTTCATCGGATTTCCTTCAAACTTTCACAGAATGATTGTACTATCATAAGGATTATTCCTTTTGAAATTTGGTATGATCCTTCAAGAAACACAGGAAAAAGGGGCCTTATGAAATGTTTAATAAAAAATTCTCATTAATAATCTAGAGCCAACAATTTACAACGGATTCTCTTCAAACTTTAACAGAATGATTGTACCATCATAAGGATTGTACCTTTTGAAATCAAGAAACATAGGAAAAGGGGCCTTATTAAAATTTAATTCAAAGATCTTTGTTAACACTCTAGAGTCCACAGTTTTCATCTGATTGACTTCAAACTTTCACAGAATGATTGTACCATCATAAGAATTGTTCCTTTCAAAATTTGGTATGAACAGTCAAGGACCACGGGAAAAAGGGGCCGGATTAAAACTGGATTGAAAAAGTCCTCGAAAACACAATAGAGTCCATAGTTTCAACAAATTCTCTTCAAACATTCCCAGAATGATTATTACATTAAATAGATTGTTCCTTTCGGAAGTAGGTTTGATCCATCAAGTTTCATGGGAAAAGGGGCCCTATGAAAATTTAATAAAAAAAATCTTAGTTAACATGTAATGGCCCTAGATTTCACCTGATTGACTTCAAACTTTCACATAATGATTGTACCATCATAAGGATTGTTCCTTTCAAATTTGGTCTGATCCATTGAGAAACATAGGAAAAGGGACCTTAGGAAAATTCAATTAAAAAAATCTTAATTAATGCTTGTAAGTCCACAGATGAGATGGGGTTGTCTTTATACTCAAACAGAATAATTATACTTTTGTAAGAAGAGTTCCCTTTGGAATTGGTTCAGATCCATCAAGTAAGATGGGAAAAGGGGTTATATGAAAATTCAATTAATAAAACCCTGTTAACACAATAAAGCCCACAGCTTTGATCAGATTTTGTTGAAACTTTCACAGAATGATTGGAAGGTCATAACTTTCATTCTTTTCATAACAGGGTTTGAACTGTCAAGAAGCACAGGAAAAGGGGCCTTATGAATATACATTTATAAATCCTTGTTACCAAGTCCAGAGCATTCATCGGATTTTCTTCAAACATTCACAGAATAATTGTACAATAATAATGATTGTTGATGTTTGCATTAGACCTGATCCGTCAAGTATCACAGGAAAAGGAGCATTATGAAATTTAATTTTAAAGTCATTGTACCACAATAAAGTCAACAGTTTTCATCAGATTCTGTTAAAACTTTCACAGAATGTTTATTCCATCATAAGGATTCTTTCTTTTCAAATTAGGCGTGATCTGTCTAGTATCATGCGAAAAGGGGCCTTTAGAGAATTTTATCTATAATCCTTGTAACCAAGTCCAGAGCTTTCATTGGATTTTATTCAAACCTTCACAGAATCATTGTACAATAATCACGATTGTTGATGCTGACATGAGACCTGATCCTTCAAGTATCACAGGAAAAGGAGCCTTATGAAAATTTTATTTTAAAAATTTGACACCAAGATAAAGTCTGCAGTTTTCATCAGATTCTGTTCAAACTTTCACAGAATGTTTGTACCATCATAAGGATTGTTTCTTTCCAAATTAGGCCTGATCTGTCTAGTATCATAGGAAAAGGGGCTGTATGAAAAAGTATTACCAAATCCTCATAAACACAACAATGCCCTCAGTCTTTATCAGAATCTCTTCAAACTTTAATAGAATGATTGTACCATCATTTGGATTGTTCCTTTGTAAATTAGGTCTGATTGGATAAGTGACACAGGAAAAGGGATCTTATAAAAATTTTATTACAAAACATCATTATTACAATCAAGTCCCCAGTCTTTATCATTTTCTTCAAACTATCATTAGGATTGTTCCTTTGTACATTGGGTCTGATTTGTTAAGTTTCACAGAAAGAGGGGCCTTATGAAAATTTAGTTACAAAAATTCTTGACACAATTCAGTCCACTGTTTTCATTGATTCTCTTTAACTTTTAAAGAATGATTCTACCTTCATTAGAATTGTTCCTTTTGAAATTTGGTTTGTTCTGTAAAGTATCATGAGAAAAGGGGCCCTATGAATATTTCAGTATAAACTCATTAACACAATAAATTCCAAAGATTAAACTGATTGATTGTACCATCATTCCAATTGTTGATTTTGACAGTGGATCTGACTATAGCAAGGGTCAAATAAAAAGGGGCCTTATGAAAAAAAATTTTCACCGGATTCACTTCAAAATTTCACAGAATGATTGTACAAATACTTAGATGGTTCTTTTCAGAACTGGGTACAATCCATCAAGTATCATGTAAAAAGGGGCCATATGATTTTTTTTTTTTTAAATATTCTAGTAAACATAATGAATTTCCAATAATTCATCGTATTCACTTTTAACTTTCATAGAATGATAAAACCAACAGTAAAATATCACGGGAAAAGGGGCCCTATGAGAACTTGAATTTAATATCTTTGTTAACACAATAAAGTCAACAGTTTTATTGGATTCTCTTCAAAGATGCATGGAATAATTGTGGCATTTGAAACACAGGAAAAGGGGCCTTACAGATTATCATTCAAAACATTCTTGTGTATGTGATGAAGATCACAATCATTATCAAGTTGTCTTTTAAATTTCACAGGACAAATGTCGGATTGTAAGGACAGTTCCTTTTGGAATGAAATTGATCCATCAGAAAACACAGGAAAAGGGGTCTTATTGATTTTCATTCAAAACAATCCTGTTTATGTGATTAAGTCCACAATTATTGTCAGATTCTGATGAAATATTCACAGAATGATTGTAGGGTCATAAGGTAACTTTCTTTTGGAAATGGAGTGGATCCGCCATGAAACATGGGAAAAGGGGCCTTGGTGATTGTTGCTTAAAATGATAAAGGGGATAAAGCCCCTTTTTTTTTCTTTATGCATTCTTCTTTGAGCAATTAACTTCCTTAAATATCAGATTTTTTTAACGGAAAACTTTATAACCAGTAGAGCGTCTCAGGCCCTCATGGGCCTCTTGTTTTACTTTGCTTGCATTTTTTTTTGGTTTTTGGGAAAAAAATACGCGATAGAGTTTCTTGTTTTAATCGCTAATAATTCTAAATGCACACACACATAATGGCATTTTTGTTTCTACGTTCATTTGTTTTTCTGTACTTTCATGCACATCTTTGTGAAAGATTTGTACGTGAACTGACTTAATTGTACGTGAATTACATATTGCAGTATGTAAATGGGCACCCTGTTTATACATAAATATTTACTAAGTTACTGGTAGCCTTGCTCCGTTAAGATTGTCTTTGTCCAGACTTGGTGAAAAAAAGGGGTCATTATACCCCCAAAAACTATGTTTGGCGGGTATATAGGAGTCTGCATGTTGGTAGGTCCATCGGTAGGTCGGTCAGTCTGTCTAGCTTTTTTGTGTCTGCTCAATTTCTCGGCAATAATCAGACGGATTTAATTCAAAGCTCACCGATATAATCAATATCATGCAGAGACGTGCATATTTTATTTTGGTTATGGTCCATTAATTTTTGATGGAGTTATGGCCCTTTGGTGAAAAATTGTTTACACTCAATTTCTAGGCAACCATTGGACGGAATTCACAGAACGACTCGGTATAAGTCAGACATGTGCATATACTATTTTGGTTATGATCCAATTATTTTTTACTTATTTTTGGCCGATTAATTAAGACCATTTTTTGTTTCTGCACTTTGGCGGATAGCACTTGTATATGGACTAGCCCTGTTGGGGGGTATTAGTCTGCATTGCCACAATTTCTAGTTTTGTTTGTTAGGTGGTCATTATGCAATTTCCCCTTCTAAATTGAACAGAATTGTTTGGTGGTTCAGCTAGTGGTCCTGCATGGTGCCTAACAAAATTAAGGTCTTCAAGTTATTTACTTCCTGTTTATTGACTTCGTTAATCTTCTTGACATTGCCTGTTATAGTGATGTATTTTCTTCACACTTTTCTCAACAACTATTAATGGCATGGACTAGAAACTTTATGAAGGTTCAACTAGGATTCCTACATTTCGCCTACTGTATTTAGGTCTTCTAGTTTTCTACTTCCTGAATTACAGCTTGTTTTATTTTCATGCCCCATTATTAGAAGATTGGGGGCATTATTGTTTTACAGCTGTCTTTCTATCGGATTTAACCAAAACAAACTTAACTTTAAGTATTACCTTTTCAATCAAGATACAATGCTCATATTTGGCATGACGATAAATCTCATTAATGTAGATCTGCAGATACCAAGGTCTAGGTCTTGTGACAAGGTCATTTGTCAAGGTCAAACTCCTGCAAAAACTTGACCAAAAACTTGACCCAAAATTTAACCATTTACAATTTCTTCGAACCTATTCAAGTTACAATACTCTAGTCTTATAATAGCACTATGATAGATCTTATTGATTACCAAGCTCAAGGTCAAATTACTGCAAAAACTTAACCAATAAGTGTGCTTTTCCCTAATTCTAGTCTTGATTAGCAGCATCAAATACTTTGAGATAATAATGTAGTTGGATCTTTGCTATTGCTGATAGTTTTATTTACTTTGTGACCAATTTTCAGCCAGATACACTGTAAGATCTTTTGGTATCAGAAGAAATGAGAAGATAGCTGTTCACTGTACTGTCAGAGGGGCCAAGGCTGAAGAAATCTTGGAAAGAGGTCTGAAAGTAAGTCAGACAAAAATCTCAACAATAAGACAAGTATAGTTTTTATCAAGATATACTAAGAGATAAAGTTAATATGCTTACAAAAGGATAAAAATTTATTGAAATTTAAGGTAGTCTACCTGTAGTGCAGTTTCGGGTTCAGCATGTGGTATTTCAGTTTCACTTAAAATGATATAATGATGCATTTACTATATTTTAGATATTGACTGATTTTCAGGTTTTCACATCATGGGATGTCATGGGTTTGATCTCCGGTGGCGGAACATAATCTTTCCGATATTTGTCTCACCAATGGGTAAATAATCATAAACCTAAGTGGGATAGCAGCTGGAGGCTAGGAAAGGATGTATTTGTAGTAATGGTGCGAGAAATACCAAGAATCAATTGTAAGGTGCTCCAGCCGCCGCAATATGACTGAAATACTGTTAAAAGTGGCGTTAAACCCCATTCAATCAATCAGGTTTTCAACACAAGTTACATATTCTGTGGTTTGGTGTGTATGTTTGTGCAATGTGCAGTATTAAAGATTTAAGTGATTACAAGACGAGGAAATTGAAAAATAAAATGCTGATGGCATTTCAAATAAGGTAGAAAATATTGTCAGAAAGGAAAAAGAGAAACAGTTTGTTGCATTCTAATCATGTACAAAGGGAATATTATGTTACAATAGCAATACAACACCTTGTATTTGCTTTGAGCTGCAGAGGAAAATTTTACAGGACCCAAGCAGTGAAATAAAATCTGCATTTCTACAAGTATTTCCCTTCTCCTTTAACCAGTTTACAGAGTTGGACACTAACGGGAGTCCGGGAGTCCGAGACTCCTAAAAAACGGCCCGGACTCGTAGAATTTCTGACTAGGCAGTCAGACGGACTCCTTTAAAATTCACCAGTAAACTTGTTAAAGTGGTGGCCCATATCGTTTGACAAAAATCCTTACAATCATTCTTACTCGTCACGTTTTTCCGCGATCGGAAATTATTTCTGTAGTTCAAATTTTCCAGTCAAAAAATCTACCGGTGTCAACGTAAAATCACTTTAACAAATTAAATGTGACTAAAGGTTAAATTCGGAAACGAACCGTTCTATTTATATCACTCGTAAATATAAACAAACGTGAAATTATGGATCGGTTTTTGATTGGTTTTAGGCTAAAAAACCAAAAGTAGATCTAGACAAGGACAAACAATCAGCAGCGTTGGGGATTACGAGGGAGAGAGCGTTTCAGTCGTCATGGCAGGCATCTAGCTGCGATATCATAGCCCTCTTTCTAATAACCTGCTGGCGAGGGCTACGACATCCCTTCCTTGCTCCTTGGCTGTTTGACAGCGAGATCCAATAGGAACCCCTCTTCAATTCTAGGAGATCTCGGGCTTCCCACCAAAACTATAGCAAATGAAAATCTAGGTCATCATATTTGGAAGACATAGTATGTTTTGAAAATAGGACAGGTCTGATAGAAAATAAGAAAAAAGTGTATGAAAATAATTCACGAGTTTATTGAATTTGATAGAAAAAAAAGATATTGACAATTCAGTATCTTTTAAGATAAAATATTATCATGGTAGGTTAAAAAGGATACTTTGATTTATTACGAACAGCTGACATCAGTAAACAACGTGATGTAATAATAGATCACATGGCCAACCAAATGTCATGGCCGCCAAACAAAGGAAATATTTTATGAACTGAAAAGAAACCGGTATTAAATACTTGATACAATTGATATTATTATTTTGATAGAATTTGTTCATAATATTAACATATGTAAGGAATTGGTCTGTAGAGTGTCGCTTATCACAAAAACATACAATATTAGGACTTGCAACAAAGCGCAAAGAAGGTGGTAGTCGTAGTCCTCGCCAGCAGATTATCAGAGAGGGCTACGATATCGCAGCTAGCAGTGATCTTACACCTGTCTTATGTATGACGGTGCGAAAAATGAAATGTAATGTTTGTACTAAGTATGAGTACTTTGGTAGTTTTGTAACAGGTTGCAGCAATTTTAGAGTTGAGGCAGTGAAGAGGCACAATACCTTCCAGAGTCACATTGACAATTTAACTAAAGAGAATGCTAAATGACACACAGAGCTCAGCCAATCGACTGCTGGTCGTTCATTACTCCAACTAAATAAATCTATTTTTGAAAAACTTCCAAAGCCTGGCAAGTTATTAAATTCTAGTGCATTGATTGAGTATTCTCATCACTGTCTCTTAAAAAGTGGTTATTTTGATCAATATTCGTGTAAAAAGATAAGATTTTTCTAGTGTACATTTTCAAATTAGCAAATTATATTTTTATTAGGATATGGAGATAAGCAGTATCAAATGATCATATACCAGTTTTGATGATGAATAAATTAATACATGTTTATAAAACAAATTAATTTAAAGACAATTTTCAGAATTTTATTCGGACTCCTTGATTTTCCTCCGGACTCCCTGACTTGTTAAGTTAGGAGTCCGATGGACTCCTTGCTTGGAGAAGTTAGTGTCTAATGCTGGAACTTTACTATGTTAGCAGCATGCCCACTGGGTTTTCATTTTGGGGGTACATGTACCCCTTAGGTTTTGAAAAGGGGGTACGAGGAAAAATCTGGGGGTACAGTGTACCTTTTACTTTCAGAGTAAAGGGTACACCATACAAATCTGAACCCTTTACTAAATGACAATGTTTGGGTTATATACTTTGTTAATAATCAGTAAATAAGTGAGTGCCACACATCATATGCAAGTTTCAGATAAATTTAAATCGAAGGATAACAACCATTTTTGAAAAGCTGAATTATAACATTTCACTTTTTCTTAACTATTGGTTAAAGTATACAAATTTAGTGTTGTTTTTGTTTGTCAAAAATTTACTTTTCAAATTTATCTTCTTTTCTTTTGCATGTGGTACTTTTTAGTTACTTTTTTTTTTGCACCCAACATGACCATAGGTGTCAACAGGCCATAAACACCATTCATTCTTAACTATTGGATTTTAGAAGGGTTGAATGGGATATGAGAGTGATGGCCAAACAACTCTAACAAGTCCATCTTACATGTACAACGGCACTTACAAGAGAAACCATTTTCAAAATCAAATCTATAGTTTATGTATAATGAATGTTTTTTCAGTTTCTCGCCAACAATACGTAAATATCTTGCATTTTGTTTGAAAAATAGCGCAACTCGAAACAAACTGGTGAGGCCATCAGGATCCACATTATAAGAACTTTTCCAACTGCTAGTTCCCCCATTCTCAAGATGAAAACAGACCAGAAGGAATTGATGGTTACATTGCATGAAAGGGAAATCACTTGCTCCCGATGCGATTTTGTTCTACTTTGCTTACAATTTTTTTCATTTTTAGGAAAAGATTCCGCACATACAGTTTCTCATTTTATATGCTAATAATTTTAAACGAACAAATACGTAATAGCATTTTTTGTTTCTACGTTCATTTATTTTTGTGTACGTTCATGCACGTCTTGGTGTAAGATTTGTGCGTGAACTGACGTAATTGTACGTGAATTATGTACTGCAGTATGTGAATGGGCACCCTGTGTTAGTCACATAATGACGTCATCTACAGAATGACAATATCTTTACTCGCGTTATGACGTCATCTAGAGAATTAAAATGATGTCTCTTTAGACTTCCTTATATGGAACTGAATTTAATACTGTCAGATACAGATTTTTTTTTCTGACAGGTCTAATTTTGACTGCTTGGAATGTATATATTTTACTTGAAATATTTGTTGGCTAAAACTTAATGTATTTATTTTTTTCCACAGGTGAGAGAATATGAATTGCGTAAAAACAACTTCTCAGAGACTGGCAACTTTGGGTTTGGTATACAAGAACACATTGATCTTGGTATAAAATATGACCCTAGTATTGGTATTTATGGTATGGACTTCTTCATTGTGCTGGGACGACCTGGTGAGTGGCAAATTTCTGTTGTAATCTAACACTTCCAACTTTGTTTTTCATCCCAAAAAAAGAGAGACATCTAAAATTCCACCTACTTGAAATTTTTGTCTGCAAATTTTTCTGCCCCAGCATCGATATCGGTGTCTGTCTGTCTGTCTGTCTTCAAAACTTAACCTGCCAACTAAACATTTTCGTATAACTTTAACCCTGATTAAGTTACAATGCTAATATTTGGTATGTAGATAGGTCTCAACAAGGGGCAACTGGGGAAGGTCATTTTATCAAGGTCAAGGTCAAAATTTTAACCCTTTTTCCTAAAACAAAGAAAAAATAACAATAAAAATCATCCGTTTCTAAAGAATTCCTGTTTTGGGGGCATAGTGTTTCACAAACACTTCTTGTTTTAATTTGGATTAATCTAAAAATATTGGTAATTGCTCTAGCCTCTTAAATTGCTCCATGCTTAACCAATTGATACACAATCCACCATTTTGACACATTTAAGAAAAAATTTACAGAAAATTTGACAAATTAGAAATTTGCCTGTAGCAAGCTATTCTCCTTTTATCCCTATGTTTTAGTACAGGAAAAAGCTAAATATTTATTTATTCAAATCTACTTTAAATTGACCATTGTTGTCTCATAATATCTTACCCCATATCCAAACAGTGACGCTTTTTGGCACCCACTCTTGAAAAACTGGACATTTGTCTCTCACCAATGGGTCAATAATAGTAAACCTAAGTGGGATACCAGCTGGAGGCTAGGAAAGGATGTAGTTGTAGTACTGACGTGAGAAATACAAGTAATCCTTTTTTAGGTGCTCCAGTCGCCACGATATGACTGAAATACTGTTAAAAGTGTTAAAAGCCCATTCAATCAATCGATCAATAAAGAAAAATCATTTGAAAAATAATAAGTGAAATTAAGAAATAGCTTGCATCAAGCAATTTATTCATTTTACGCAATGTTTGCTTCCCAGAAAGTTGAAAAAAAGTGTCCCTTAAATTTTATAATGGCATCTGCAGCTCCTTTCAATTTGGACCAGTCTAATGGGTTAAGAACTAGGATTGGTACCACATGATTAAGATCTAGTAGCAAATTAAATGAATGAAGTTACTGATTTATATTTACTGATATAACCTGTCAAAAGTGACCCTTGAATAATCCCATCACCTGCCCAGTACAGTAATCATTCACAGTCTCTGCCATTCCTCTTTAATTTTCATTATTCAACAATCTTCAAATTCCTATCAGATATGTTTCACCGAATTGGACTAGCATCTTGCTACACTAATCTTAGGAAATACAGGGAAAGGTGCTTCAGTCACTTCAATTTCAAAATAAAATACAGTTCAATATACAGATGAAGAGAATGTTTTTTGTGAATAAAATGTTGTTACAATGTTTATATCTATAAACCAACAATAATGCTTGACAGAAATGACGAGATCTAAAGTCACTTCGTGTCTCAATGAATGTTTTGATTAGTCCATCGTATATATTCAAAAAATTTAACTATTTTTCAGGCTTCAACATTTCACAGAGAAGACGAAAGAAGAGCAAGATTGGACCACAGCATAGAGTTACAAAAGAGCAGTCAATGAAGTGGTTCCAACAGAAGGTACAATATCTGTTATAATCAATTACCAGTCTAAGTTTATAGCTCACCTGAGCACAAAGTGAACTTTTGTGATCACACTACTTCTTCACGATTCTGTATAAGATCGACTCCACCAAAACCACTTAAATGAAAGAAGTTGCAGATGCCATTTCAAAGTGCGTTACAATTTGAAAATGAGTGCCAAATAAGGCAGACATTTTTTAGAAAAGGATAAATTGCTTCTTACGAGCAAAATGTTGGAATAATTAGGAATTGAATTTTTTATTAAAACTCTGGCTGCCATGGTAACATTAAAATCGAAACTGAAACAAAGGAAAAACCTTCTAAAGTCTTCACCTGACAAACAATAAGGTATAGAGGTTTCATGTTTTGTATGTTGAATAATCTAATGACCCTCTACAAATGTTTTAATGCCTCTGGTGTCCTGATTGATCTGCTCTAAAGCACAACCTGTTTTAATCCATGTAATGCTGAACCCAGAATATTCCTGTTTTGGCAGGAGGTGAAGACCAAGATCAGCCTGCACATAAGTTCAGTCTGATCTTGGTCTACACCCCCTACTTGTACTCTTGAGTTGTTCTTGAAATTGATTCGTAGAAGAAACATTGTTTTTTTTTAACAAAAAGTTCTATCAGTACTTTCAGCCCTTTGGTTTTACAGCAATTCAGTAGGGTAATTTATACAGTATGACAAAGGTTAAAAAAGAAAAGGGATGGAATTCTTTTAAAAAGTTTTGTCCAATACAGATGGAAGTAATGAAAAATCTCCTGATAAACAAGGTCAAGGTCAAAATTTTAACCCTTTTCCCTAAAAGTTACTCAAAAACTTAACCTGCCAACTAAACATTTACCTATAACTATTGATCAGATGGCAGTAATGAATTATGGGCAGGGCTAATTTACCAATATAGAATATATAGTGAAATATGTAGAAATGCTCAGAAGCTATCAAGTGTATTTGAATTGAAAATAAGTGAGAAGGTAGAAAACATAGTGAGTTAGAGTGCTTAATCCTCCTTTTCTGACAATGTTTTACAATGCAGATTCTGAGGAGCAAAAAATGTGAGATTGTGATCCTAGGTTAAAGTAGTAAATTCAGCTTGAACAGATACAGGTTCTCAGTTACCTAGTTGTTAAAAGAATGTGACTTATTTAACCCTTTCCTGGTTAAACCCTGGTTTTTACGTCCCTGTGATTTCATAATTGAGAAAACATTGTGAAAAAGAAGAAATTGCTTGTAACAAGCAATTTCTTCTTTTTCCACAATATTTTCTACCCTACTGAATGGTTATTTTTCAAACAAAATCAGCTTCAAATTTTCGTCTGCCAAACCTTTGAATTTAGACGGGTCTAAAATTTTACAAAACAGGAAAGGGTAAACCTAATTTTGATCCCGCCATGAAATAGTGATGGGCATCTGGAGTTACATTGTTCTGTGTGTTTATGTGCTTTATTGTGAGATTCGATTCTTGTGTGAGTCATATCTTCTATATTAATTGATCGATTTCAAAATAACAGAAACAAAACCTTTGTTTATTACCTTGATTGGCAGAGCAGCGGCCATAGCCCAGTTTGTAGCATTTAGGACTCCTAATCATGGCGTCCTGGGTTTGACCCCCTGCTGCGGCAAATATCCTCTCCGACATTTGTCTCTCACCAATGGATGGATAATTGTACACCTGGTTGGGATGAGCAGGGGGAGGCTTAGAAAGGATGTTGTGTTTGAGAAATACCAGGAATGCATAAGGTGCTCCAGCCACTGTAATATGACTGAAATACTGTTATAAGTGGCGTTAAACCCCATTCAATTGTTTAGCAGTTATAAGATTGTTGCATAATTCAAATCTTCTTTGCTTGTGCAGTCTCTTGAATCCCATAACCAGGTCACTAGTTTTAAAATTTCAACCTCTTTATACAGTTTCTGCATTTAATTCCATTGTTCAACACAGAGACGAGTTAAAAAGTGGAAAGGGAAACTTTTTAATTGTTACTAAAAATAGATACAAATATTGGGATTGATAGAATAACACTACTGAAAAAAAAACAAACTGTGTTATTTAGCTTAAGTTTTCTTACTAAGTTATATTTGAAATGAAATAAATGTCATGAAATTTATAACTATTAAAAGAAATCATTACAATAAATAAAATTCGTTTTATTTTATTGAAAGTCTAAAAAAGAAATCTTTATAAAATATATTAACAAATGTTGAATTATGTGTTGGCCAAGAAGCTGGCTACCATAAAGCCAAAATGGCTAAAGAATTTTTAAATTGGTGGAAAGGTTGGTTAAAAGAATTTTTGTCTAGTGCACACCCTGGTTATGACAAATAAGCTAAATTTAATCTTTACAATGCAGGATTTAATTGTAATTTTTCATATCTTTTTCAGTATGATGGTATAATCCTACCTGGAAAGTAAAGTGTTACAGACTCTAGTGAAATGTTATGTGAAAAAGAAAAAAATTAAAAATAGCTTCCAAAGAGTTGTTATTATTCGCCCAAAGGATCATATTATGTTATGGGTGGGTCTTCCAGCCACCTGTCTGTCCATTAGCAAGTTTTAGCTCCACTAGCTGAAAGTAAGTGGGCTATTGCCATGACATTGTCTTTAAACTTTTACTTGCAAAATCTTCTCAGAAAGTACTGCACAGATTTCAACCATTTTAATCAACGGGAATGATTCAAGGGTGACAATCAGATTCCCTCAAAGAATCTGATAGAATTAAAAACATGGGTTTGATGTATTGTGGTTACTTTAAAAATCTTCTCAGAAAGCAGTTGATGATCAAATTTCACATGAATGTTTCTAGGGTGACCCTTCATCAGATTTCTTAAGATAATTATACCCCCCAAAACTATGTTTGGAAGGTATATAGGAGTCAGTTTGTCTGTCCGTCTGTCGCTTTTTCGTGTCCGCTGAATTTCTCGGAAACTATTCGAAGGATTTTATTCAAACTTCACTGATATAATCAGTATCAAGCAGAGATGTGCATATTTTATTTTTGGTTATAGTCCACTTATTTTTGACTAATTTTCAGCTCAGCTGTTTTCGGAGAAAACCTGAGGAATTGTGATCACCTTCGTTGTCAGCGATGGCGTGGTGTGACAAACTTTAACCTTGGTCATATCTCTGTTGTTATTGAAGATATCCTCATGAAACTTGGCATGTGTATTGACCATCACAAGATCTATCTAGACTATCAAGGGGGATATCTCTAAAAGGGTTTTGTAAGAGTTATGCCCTTTTTTGACTTGGAATTTTTGCATTATCCAGCACCTACAGCTGAGCGTTGGCACCCGTGGGCTGTGCTCTTGTTGAATATACATTCTTTACTTATAGCACTTGTATATGGACACGTGCTATTGGGGGGGGGGGGGTATTAGTCTGTTTTACAACAATTTCTAGTTTTTATGAACTCTTTGTCATGGGGTCCGGGTTCAATCCCTGGCCGCAGTGAATATCCTTTCTGAAATTTGTCTCCAACCAATGAATGAACAATCGTAACCCTATGTAGGATGATAAGCTGGACTCTCGGAAAGGATGTAGTGGGAGTACTAGTGAGAGAAGTACCAGGAATCAATTGTTAGGTGCTCCAGCTGCCAGAATATAATTGAAATACTGTTAAAAATGGCATTAAATCCAATCAATCAATAATTTCTATGTATAGTATATAGTGAAAATCTTCTTGGGATGGATTTCAACTGAATTTCAAAGGAATTATCTTTTTGTTACCCTTTATCAATTTGTTGGAAGAAATTTTAATATTATTGCCAAAATGGTCAAGATAAATGGTAAAGATCACATATTTATGCAAGGGAAATAATTTCAGCAGGGTGTGTGTGTACTGATTTACCTCATCTTTGTCTGTAACCAATAGTTTTCATTATATTTCTCACAGTTGCCACTAATGAAATCAACTTGAAACTTGTTTTTGAGGTTCAGCAGTGGGTCCTACATTTAGGTCCACATGTTATCTTGTTCTGATTTGAGACTTGCAACATCTACATTCATGTATGAATTTCAAAAGAAATTTTCACAGAATATTCCTATTCACTTGACCTTGGGCATATTGTTTGGGTTCCATTTTTATATGCCCGTCGAAGATGGGACGTACATGTATTATCGGATCACCCGTGGTGTCCGGCGGGCGGGCGGCCTGCACTGGATCTTTTCTGGAGTATATCTCTGAAAGAAAAAAGGCTATGATTATGAAACTTCATGGGTAGATAGATCTCATCAAGGGGAAGTCCAGTGCACAAGAACCATAATTCTACCTGGCTTATTTTTAGCTCACCTGAGCACAAAGTGCGAGGTGAGCTATTGTGATCGGTCGTTGTCCGTCTGTCCACAATTTCTTTAAAAATCTTCTCCTCCTAAACCAGAAGGCCAATCAAGCTGAAACTTTGCAGGGATGTTCCTTGGGTGAAGTTCTAAGAAAGTTGTATAAAGAATTTAATTCCGTCAAAAACTCTGGTTTCCGCGGCATTTGAAAATGGGAATCGTTAGTAAATCGTTAAAAATCTTTAAAAATCTTCTACTCCTAAACCATTTGGCCAATCAAGCTGAAACTTTGCAGGGATGTTCCTTGGGTGAAGTTCTACAAAAGTTGTTAAAAGAATTTAATTCCGTCAAAAACTCTGGTTGCCACGGCATTTGAAAATGGGAATATTATGGAAATCTTTAAAAATCTTCTCCTCCTAAACTAGTAAGCCAATCAAGCTGACACTTTGCAGGGATGTTCCTTGGGTGAAGTTCTACAAAAGTTGTTAAAAGAATTTAAATCCGTCAAAAACTCTGGTTGCCGAAGCATTTGAAAATGGGAATCTTTAGTAAATTTTTAAAATCCTTTAAAAATCTTCATCTCCTAAACCATTTGGCCAATTAAGCTGAAACTTTGCAGGAGTGTTCCTTGGGTCAAAAATGGCCCTGCCCTTTAGGTCCAAAGTTTGGAAAAATGCTTAATTAGAGCAATTTCAAAAGACTTCTCTTAAACTATTAGGCCTAAGATATTCATATTTGGTATGTAGCATAACTAGATGGTTTTGTACTATATCGCTAAAAGTTGTCTTCCTTGGGTAAAAAACTGCCCTGCACTAGGGGTCAAAATTTGGGAAAAACGCAAAATTTGAGTATGCTAAAAAAAATTCCTCATTTTATGGAGGAGGGCTTTTATATTTTGAGTGTGGCATAGCCTGGCTGTTATCTATCAGTTTTGATTAAATTATGCCTGTAGGTTAATAAACACTACTTCCCTGGGTGTCCAAAGTTTGTAAAAATGCTCAATTAGACCATGTTCAATAGTCTTTTCCTCCCAATCTACAAAGTCTGAGGAACACATATTTTGTATATAGCATTATCCAGATGGTTCTCTACCATGTTAGCTAAAATCTTAGCCCTGGGATGAAACATGGCACTGCCCCAGAGGTCAAAAATTTTGGAAAACACCCAATTAGAGCAACATCAAAAGTCTCTCCCTTCTGAAATATAAGGTGATGGGCATACATAATTGGTATGTATCATGACTAAGTAATTTTGTACTATGTAACAGGAAAATATGCTCTTGGGATAAAAAATGTCTCCGCTCCTGGGGTCGAAAATTGCGTAAATTGCATTGAAAGAATTCTTCTTAAATATAGGTTCTGGAGCATTTACATTAAAAACATAGGATAGCATTATTGTTATCTACCATGTTTATATCCTTTGGACAAACATGGCCCTTCCCAAGGCATCCAAAGATATGAAAAACGCTCAATAAGAGCATGTTCAAATATCTTCCACTCCTCATGTATAAGTTGTAATGCATTCATATTTTGATTTATGGTACATCCAGATTGTTCTCTACCAAGGTTGCTAAAATTACACCCATTGAAGTATCAGACAGTAATCAGAGTTTGTTTGTAATCTAAATACAAAGAATTCCAGGTAGAAAATACTGTGAGAAATGGATAAATTGCTTGTCACTCCCTTTCTCACTAAGTTTTTTTCAAACCTATTTTCCCTGAGAGTGACAAATTCTTGGATAGTTTGGTAATGGATTAAACTATAAAGCCAAAGGAATTCATTCTTATTGTAAAGCATTACTGGATTGTTTTGTACAAAGCCCAAAATCTTATATTTGTTTTATTTATTTTGCTCGAGTTGTGTCTTTTTTATACTAAAAAGTACTGTAATTTGCAGATGCCTCGGGTGAGCGATTTAGGACCATCATGGTACTCTTGTTTGAGTTATTGCCCTTCGTTATTTTTCATACTTGGATCTTGTCCGGAGCATATCTCCAAAAGTATATAAGCTATGATCAGGAAACTTCAATTCTAGATAGATCTCATCAAGAGGAAGTTTAGTGCACAGGAACCATAACTCTACCTGGCTTATTTTTGAGTTATTGCGCTTTGTTGTTTTTTCATGCTTGGATCTTGTCCAGAGCAGATCTCTAAAAGTATTCAAGCTATGATCATGAAACTTCATGGGTAGATAGATCTCATCAAGGGGAAGTGCAGTGCATTAAAACTATAACTACCTGGCTTATTTTTTTTAGTTATTTCCCTTTGTTGTTTTTTCATACTTTGATCTTGTCCAGAGCATATCTCTGAAAGTATAATAGCTATGATCTTTAAACGTAAAAGGTAGATAGATCTCACAAAGGAGAAGTGCAGTGTACATGAACTATAACTCTTCCTAGCATACTTTGAGAGTTATTGCCGTTTGTTGTTTTTCAAACTTTGTTCATACTTGGATTTTGTCTTGATTATATCTCTGAAAGTGTAATAGCTATGATCATAAAACTTCATGAGTGGGTAGATATCACCAAGGGTAAGTGCAGGTCACAAGAACCATAACTCTACCTAGCTTATTTTTTGAGTTTTTCCCCTTTGTTGTTTTTCACACTTTGATTTTGTTTCAAATCTCTTATAGTATAACAGCCTATTGTTTCCAAAACCTCATGATAACAATAAAAACACCAGAACCATAAGTTGTCTTTGTGAATTGCTACGCTTTCTTGAAATTTGACTTAAATGTTAATCCTCTTGCCCAGTCAACAATCAGTAGTGTTGCGGGCGCATTTCGTGACAATTTGCCACCTTGTTAAGCTGTGTCACATAAAAAGTGCGTTTAATGGAAACACATGTTTATGGACAAATTCCAATGAAATTTTACAGAATATTCCTAGTCCCCTGACCTTGACCATATTGTCCTGGTTTTGCAAATCTAGGCTGCATCACAGAGAAAAGGGCAGGGGAGGCTAATGCAAAATTTCTTTTTAACACAGTCATCTTCATTTAAGGAAGAATTTCAATGAAATTCTCGCACAATGTTCCTCGTCACCTGATCTTACTCATATTGTCTGGGTTTTGCTTAACTCACTTTGTCACAATGACACTTTTAAATGCACCTCAATATGAAAGCTTTGATAAATATAGTGGAGGTAGAAAATATTGCTTGTTACAAGCAATTTCTTCAATATCCTCAATGTTTTCTACCCCTAAAGACAAAGATTTTGAAGATTTCATCATCTTAAAATTGTCGTCTGCAACTTCTTTGAAATTGGACTGGTCTAAAATTTCATTATGTGGAAATGGGTTAATGCAAAATTTCTTGTCTTGGCTAGTTGTTCCCCATGGTGTATCCATGAATTTCTACTCTTATATGAGCCTATGTGTGACATTTCCAACAATTTCGCATGTGCGCGACTCGCACACATTGAGCAACCTGGACAGTCATTTGGGGGCAATTAGAATATTTCCTGAATGTTTAAAGAAGCTTTGGGTCAGTATCTATCTACAGATCGCAGAGTGAAGACTCTGATCAGACTGTGTGGATGCACAGGCTGATCTGAGTCTTTACTTGGCGCACATGTGTAATTGTCGGAAATGTCACGCATGGGCTCATATCTCTATAGCTACCTTCTGAAAAAGCAATTATGTGGCGACATATTGTGACAATGGAACTCTTGTTGGTCATATGGCCTGGTATAGTGGTCTATGTTTGTCATGTTGTTCTCATTTACCTCATAGCAGCAACTTGAAATAAGTTTCAACTATGCCTAGCATCAACTTGAAATTTGGTATGGAAGTTCAACTAGGTAACCTACATGGCACTTATTATCCCCCGCCGATGAAATCATCGGGGATATTGTTTTTGCCTCGTCCATCCTTCCTTCTGTCCATCCAAGTTTTGTTTCCACCCTATTTCTTGGAAACCATTGACTGGATTTCAATTAAACTTCGTGGAAAGCTTCACTAAAGAGAGGATATTTGCATATGGCTGGGGTTATCCAGCTCGACTATTTAATTCAGAGTTACTGCCCCAGATTGGTGAAGCTATAAACATACAAATTAATATTTGTTTCCGCGCTATTTCTTTGAAACCATTGACTGGATTTCAATGAAACTTTGTGGAAAAATTCACTACAAAGAGGAGATGTCCATACAAGTTTTGTTTCCATGTTATTTCTTGGAAACCATTGACTGGATTTCAATTAAACTTTGTGGAAAGCTTTACTATAGAGAGGAGATTCGCATATCGCCGGGGTTATCCGGCTCGACAATTAAATTTAGAGTTACTGCACCCGATTGGTGAAGCCTTATACATACAAAGTAATATTAGTTTCCACGCTATTTCTTGGAAACCACTGACTGGATTTCAATGAAACTTTGTGGAAAGCTTTACTACAAAGAGGAGATTTCCATATCGTTGGGGTTATCCGGTTCGACCATTAAATTAAGAGTTACTGCCCCTGATTGGTGAAGCTATAAACATACAGGGTAATATTAGTTTCAGGGCTTTTTCTTAGAAACCATTGACTTGATTTCTATGAAACATTGTGGAAAGCTTCACTACAAAGAGGAGATGTGCATATCATCAGGGTTACCAGGTTCGACTATTAAATTAAGAGTTACTGCTCCTGATTTGGTGAAAGCATAGACATACAGAGTGATATTGTAAGATTGATATACTGCATTGACAAACAAAATATTTTCGGCGGGGGATAAAAATTCAATGAATTTTTTTGTTTAAACTAGACCTTGTTTAATCTAACAGTGCCTGGTATATTTGATTGTCATTTTTCTCAGCAACTATTCATAGCATTCTGTTGAAACTAAGTGTGGTGGTTTACATGGTGTTTACTGAAATTAGGCTCATTGGCTTGCAAGTAATCTACCTTCTGTTGTTCAGACCTCATATAGTGGTATACTGCCATTACATGTGTAGCTCAACTGGCTGAAAGTAATAGGGTTATTGTCATGGCATGGTGTCTGTCTAAACTTTTACTTTATAACAAGAGCACAGCCTACAGTGCCTATGCTCGGCTGGATTGTGGATAAAAGCACAAAAATGCATCTAGAGTTATCCCCCTTGAAGTATAGGTTGCTCTTTTTATAGTGAAAAAGTGTGCCAAGTTTAAAGTGAATGCTGTTAGTAGAACCAGAGATATCACAAAATGTCAAAAAATTTTCGAGCAACGACAACGTCATAGCTATAGCAATACCTAGGGATTTTCTCGGGAAAACAGCCGAGCTAAAATATTTTTCAGAAAGTTTTTAACAAAATCCATCCAAATTTTACATAAATGGTCCTTGGGTGACAATCAGATTCCCTCTAAGAATTTTTTATTAGATGAACAAGAGCCATGTCGGACATGGCCATCCCCCACCGTAAAACTTGATAGTAAACTGAGTTGCGATTCTTGTACACTGCACTTCTCCTCAATGATATCCACTTATGAACTTTCAAATTGGTAGCAATTATACTTTCAGAGATTTGCTCCGGACAAAATGTAAGTGTTTAAAACAACAAAGGGCAATAACTCAAAACTTATGCAAGCAAGAGTCGTGGTTCTTGTGCACTGCACTTCTCCTCAATGAGATCTATCGACCTATGAAGTTTTAAGCTGATAGCAATTATACTTTCAGAGATATGCTCCAGACAAGTTTAGTGACGGAATGACGGACGGAGACCATTACTATATCCCCTTCTCTGAAACGGCGAGGGATAAAAACATGGGTTTAATGGGCCATGCTAATTTCCATATATGGTAAAAGGTGTGAAAATCATCTTCTCAGAAACAAGTTGATAGATTTTGATCAAATTTTACGTGAAATTATCCTTGTGTGATCCCCAATCAGATTCCTTCAAAGAATTTAGATTGTATGAAAACTATGGCTTATATAGGTAGGGCTTATTTCCATATACATGTTGAATGGTGTAAACTTAAAAAAAAAATCAGATACTAAGAGATTGATTTTAACCAAATTTCACAGGAATTATTCTTAGTCAAATAAACCTATGGATGAATTATATCCAATTTCACAAAAATGATCCTTGGGAGACCCTTAATCAGATTCCTTCAAAGTATTTTGATCGGATGAAAAACATTGCCTTAATTGGCTGTGCTAATATATGGTAGAACATTTAAAAATATTCTCAGAAACCATTTAATGGATTTCAACCAAATTTTACCAAAATGATACTTGGGTCAACATTTATTGGATTTTTTCAAAGAATTTTGATTGGATGAAAAACATGGCTTTAATGGGCGGGTCTAATTTCCATATATGGTGAGAGCTTTGAAAATCGTCTTTCTCGGAAACTAGTAGATGAATTTCACAGAAATGATCCTTGGGTGACTTTTTATCAGGTCCTGTCAGAGAATTCTGATCAAATGAAAAACATGGCTTTAATGGGTGGGGCCTATTTGGTAAAAGCTTTGAAATTCTTTGTCTCAGAAACCAGTCGGATGGATTTCAACACAATTTTACCAAATTGATTGTTAATGACTCTTTTATCAGATTATCAAAAAGAATTTTTATTGTAAGAAAAATATGGCTCAAATGGACAGGGCTTATTTCCAAATATGGTACATACTGAAAATGGACTGTTGATGGATTTCGACCAAATTTCACAGGATTGATCCTCAGACGGCTGTTTGTTGGATTCCTTCATATTTTTTTGTTTGGTTGAAAAGCTTGGCTATTATGCTTGTGGCTTATGTCCATATTGATATACAGTGAAAAATTTTAAATGTTGTTAATACGTTTTCATCTTCCCAAGTGAATGAACTATACATAACTTTACTTTTGTAAAATCAATGAAAAAGTTGAAATACTTCTCTGGAACTATTTCAAAGATTTCAGTGACTTAGATTTATTTTCCTTATATCAGTTTATTTTGATTTAATGAAAACTTTTCTTAGTCAGTACATTCATGCCTGTGGAGCAATACAGGCACTCAAGTGCCTCTAATTAATACTGTTAAACAAGAGGACCATGATGGTCCTAAATCGCTCACCTGAGGCATCTGCAAATTACAGTTCTTTTTTTTAGTATAAAAAAGACACAACTTGATTTTGGGCTTTGTACAAAACAATCCAGTAATACTTTACAATAAGAATGAATTCCTTTGGCTTTATAGTTTAATCCATTACCAAACTATCCAAGATTTTGTCACCCTCAGGGAAAATAGGTTTGAAAAAAAACCATAGTGAGAAAGGGAGTGACAAACAATGTATTCATTTCTCTACCTGAAATTCTTTGTATTTAGATTTCAATCAAACTCTAATTACTGTCTGATACTTCAATGGGTGTAATATTAGCAGCCTTGGTAGAGAACAATCTGGATGTACCATAAATCAAAATATGAATGCATTACAACTTATACATGAGGAGTGGAAGATATTTGAACATGCTCTTATTGTGCGTTTTTCATATCTTTGGATGCCTTGGGAAGGGCCATGTTTGTCCAAAGGATATAAACATGGTAGATAACAATAATGTTATCCTATGTTTTTAATGTAAATGCTCCAGAACCTATATTTAAGAAGAATTCTTTCAATGCGATTTACGCAATTTTCGACCCCAGGAGCAGAGACAATTTTTATCCTAAGAGCATATTTTCCTGTTACAAAGTACAAAATCATTTAGTCATGATACATACCAACTATGTATGCCCATCACCTTATATTTCAGAAGAAGAAGACTTTTGATGTTGCTCTAATTGGGTGTTTTCCAAAATTTTTGACCTCTTGGGCAGTGCCATGTTTTATCCCAGGGCTAAGATTTTAGCTAACATTGTAGAGAACCATCTGGATATGCTATATACAAAATATGATTGCCTTAGACTTTGTAGATTGGGAGGAAAAGACTATTGAACATGGTCTAATTGAGCATTTTTACAAACTTTGGACACCCAGGGAAGTAGTGTTTATTAACCTACAGGCATAATTTAGTCAAAACTGATAGATAACAGCCAGGCTATGCTACACTCAAAATATAAATGCCCTCCTCCTTAAAATGAAGAATTTTTTTTTTTTTAGCATACTCAAATTTTGCGTTTTTCCCAATTTTGGACCCCTAGTGCAGGGCAGTTTTTGACCCGAGGAAGACAACTTTTATTGATATAGTACAAAACCATTTAGTTATGCTAAAAACCAAATATGAATATCCTAGACCTTATAGTTAAAGAGGAGAAGTCTTTTGAAATTGCTCTAATTAAGCATTTTTCAAAACTTCAGACCTCAGGGGCGGGGCCATTTTTGACCCCAGAGTTTAAATATTTAAACATTTGGTAGAGAACCATATGATTAAGCTCTATATAAAATATAAATGCCTTTGGCCTTGTAGTCTGTGAAAAAAAAGTCAACAAAGATTTTCTAAAATTTCCCATTTTCATATGCCGCGGTTACAAGAGTTTTTCATGGAATAGAATTATTTTAACAACTTTTGAAGAGCTTTACCCAAGGTACACTCCTGCAAAAATTCAGCTTGATTGGCCTACTGGTTTAGGAGGAGAAGATTTTTAAAGATTTCCTTAAGATTCCCATTTTCAAATGCTTCGGCAACCAGAGTTTTTGACAGAATTAAATTCTTTTAACAACTTTTGTAGAACTTCACCCAAGGAACATCCCTGCAAAGTTTCAGCTTGATTGACCCACTGGTTTAGGAGGAGAAGATTTTTAAAGATTTCCTTAAGATTCCCATTTTCAAATGCCACGGCAACCAGAGTTTTTGACGGAATTAAATTCTTTTTACAACTTTTGTAGAACTTCACCCAAGGAACATCTCTTCAAAGATTTAGCTTGATCGGCTTACTGGTTTAGGAGGAGAAGATTTTTAAAGATTTTTAAAGATTTCCTTAAGATTCCCATTTTCAAATGCTGCTGCAACCAGAGTTTTTGACAGAATTAAATTCTTTTAACAACTTTTGTAGAACTTCACCCAAGGAACACCCCTGCAAAGTTTCAGCTTGATTGACCTACTGGATTAGGAGGAGAACATTTTTAAAGAAATTGTTGACGGACAGACGGACGGACTGACGAAGGACAACGACCGATCATAACAGCTCACCTCGCACTTTGTGCCCAGGTGAGCTAAAAACACAGCGTTATTGTGGTGGCTTTTGCTCATATATGATATACAATGAAAACTTTTAACCATTTCAACTTGACCTAGTAAATGAATTTTACCTAACTCGACTTTTGTTAACTATTTCAAACATTTCAGTGACTAGATTTATTTGCAGGATATTTTCATTTGCAAAGATGATTCAGTTTATACTGAACTTCTGAAAAAACCATTTGCTTAATGATTTGCTTAACCATTTCCTGTACAATCCCTTATTAGCTCCACTGGCTGGAAGCCAGCGAGCTATTGTCATGGGGGCTGTGTTCGTCATGTGTGTGTCCATCTGTAAACTTTCAATTAACAAATCTTTCCCTCAAGAAGTACTAAACAGGATTCAACCAAATTTCAAACAAGGTGCCAAATTGTCACAAGATACGCCCATCACACTGCTTAATATTAACTGGGGGTTTGAAGGAACTAAGGTTATTTTGAATGATTTTTTTTTGTCAAACAAAGTATGAAAAACAACAAAGGGCAATAACTCAAAATATACACTAGGTAGAGTTATGGTTCTTGTACACTGCACTCCCCCTTGGTGAGATCTATACACCCATGAAGTTTCATGATTCTAGCTATTATACTTTTAGAGATATACTCTGGACAAGATTCAAGTATGAAAAACAACAAAGGACAATAACTCAAAAAATAGGCTAGGTAGAGTTATGGTTCTTGTACAATGCACTCAAACTTGGTGAGCTCTATCCATCCATAAAATTTCATGGTTCTAGCTATTATAATTTTAGAGATATACTCCGGACAAGATTCAAGTATGAAAAACAACAAAGGGCAATAACTAAAAAAAAAGGCTAGGTAGAATTATGGTTCTTGTACACTGCACTCCCACTTGGTGAGCTCTATCCATCCATGAAGTTTCATGATTCTAGCTATTATACTTTAAGAGATATACTCCGGACAAGATTCATGTATGAAAAACAACAAAGGGCAATAACTAAAAAAATAGGCCAGGTAGAGTTATGGTTTTTGTGCACTGCACTCCCCCTTGGTGAGATCTATCCATCCATGAAGTTTCATGATTCTAGCTATTATACTTTAAGAGATATACTCCGGACAAGATTCATGTATGAAAAACAACAAAGGGCAATAACTAAAAAAATAGGCCAGGTAGAGTTATGGTTTTTGTGCACTGCACTCCCCCTTGGTGAGATCTATACACCCATGAAGTTTCATGATCCTAGCTATGATACTTTTGGAGATATACTCCGGACAAGTTTTAAGTATGAAAAACAACAAAGGGCAATAACTCAAAAAATAGGCTTGCTAGAGTAATGGTTCTTGTACACTGCACTTCCACTTGGTGAGCTCTATCCATCCATGAAGATTCATGATTCTAGCTATTTTACTTTTAGAGATATACTCCGGACAAGATTCAAGTATGAAAAACAACAAAGGGCAATAACTCAAAAAATAGGCTAGGTAGAGTTATGGTTGTTATACACTGGACTCCCACTTGGTGAGCTCTTTCTATCCATGAAATTTCATGGTTCTAGCTAGTATACTTTTAGAGATATACTCCGGACAAGATTAAAGTATGAAAAACAACAAAGGGCAATAACTCAAAAAATAGGCTAGTTAGAGTTATGGTTCTTGTACACTGCACTCCTACTTGTTGAGCTCTATCTATCCATGAAATTTCATGATTATAGCTATTATACTTTTAGAAATATACTCCGGACAAGATTCATGTATGAAAAACAACAAAGGGCAATAACTCAAAAAATAGGCCAGGTAGAGTTAT
Organism: Fragum fragum; assembly: GCA_946902895.1. Lineage (NCBI taxonomy): Eukaryota > Metazoa > Mollusca > Bivalvia > Cardiida > Cardiidae > Fragum > Fragum fragum. Next base: position 2,216,515 of record OX336382.1, read on the forward strand.
GGTTCTTGTGCACTACACTCCCCCTTGGTGAGCTCTATACACCCATGAAGTTTCATGATCCTAGCTATAATACTTTTAGAGATATACTCCGGACAAGATTCAAGTATGAAAACAACAAAGGGCAATAACTCAAAAAATAGGCCAGGTAGAGTTATGGTTCTTGTGCACTGCACTCCCCCTTGGTGAGATCTAAACACCCATGAAGTTTCATGATCCTAGCTATAATACTTTCAGAGATATACTCCGGACAAGATTCAAGTATGAAAAACAACAAAGGGCAATAACTCAAAAAAATAGGCCAGGTAGAGTTATGGTTATTGCGCACTGCACTCCGTATTGATGAGAAGAATATAACTGCCAAGTTTAAAGTCAATCGGACTTACGGTGACAGAGTTATGCTCCGGACAAAGAAGTGGACTCCGCCGGACGCCCGGACGACCGGACACCACGGGTGATCCCATAATACGTCCCGTCTTTGACGGGCGTATAAAAATTGGTCCTTTGGTGACCCTTTATCAGATTCCTTTATAGAAATTTGATCGAATGAAAAACATTTCTTTAATGGGTGGGGCTAATTTCCATATATGGTGAAACCTTTAAAAATCTTCTTCCCAGCAACCAGTGGATGAATTTCAACCAAATTCTACAGTAATGATCATTGGGTGATTTCAAAAAAATGGTCCTTTGGTGACCCTCTATCAGATTCCTTCAAAGAATTTTGATAGGATGAAAAACATGGCTTTAATAGGCATGTTAAAATCCATATATTGTGAAACCTTTCAAAATCTTCTCAGCAACCAGTGGATAGATTTCAACTAAATTCTAAAGGAATGATCATTGGGTGAACCTCTATCAGATTCCTTCAAAAAATTTCAATTGGATAAAAAACAGGGCTTAAATGGGCGGGGCTTATTTATATATATGGTGAAAATTTGGAAAATCAGAAAATCCGGTTTCTGAGAAGATCTCTTAACGGTTTCACCATATATGGAAATTAGCAGCGCACATGAAAACCATGTTTTTCATTCTGTTCAGTACTTTCTGAGGAGAAGATTTTTAAAGTAAATGATTATGGATGCATGATGGACACAACGCCATGACAATAGCTTTTACAGCCAGTGGAGATAAAAATTGACCAACCAAATCAATCATTTAGACTAGATGAAAACTTTGAAATCCAATATTTAGGTTATTCATTTCTGTTGAGTGGCAACTTATAAAAAGCGGTTACTACATTTATGTCGGCAACCAACAATATACCTTTAAATTCATGTATGTGATCAAATATTTCACAAAATTTTGTCTTTTAACAATTTAACCCTTTCCTGTTCAAACCCGGGTTTTTACGTTGCTGTGATATTATACTTGAGAAAACATTTTGGGTAAAGAAGAATTTTGGTTGTAACAAGCAATTTTTCCTTTTTCCACAACATTTTCTACCACACAAAATGCATTCATTTCAAATTGCATCTATTTTTTATTCTGGTCTGCAACTTTTTTCAATTTCGGACCAGTCTCAATTCTCAATAACCAGGAAAGGGTTTACCAAGAAATTAACCCTTGTCATGAAGAATATTTATCCTCTTTACACTATATTTTTTAAAGAATCACATTTAGACTGATGTTGGTTCAAATATTTTTCTCAACACAACAAGATTGATTGATTGAATTGGGTTTAACGCCACTTTTAATAGTATTTCAGTTATATCGCGGTAGCTGGAGCACATAACAATTGATCTCCGGTATTTCTCACTCCAGTGCTACCACTACATCCTTTCCTAGCCTCCAGCTGCTATCCCACTTGGGTTTACGAATATCCACCCATTGGTGGACACAACAAGAACAAGCAAGTAGTGTAGGCTATGATCAGACTGCATGTCTATGCAAGTCGGTGTTAGTCTATACACCTGGCAAATACATTGTCAAATCAGGAATATTCTGGAATCAGCATGACTAGGGTTAAAAGATAAGTATGCATGTTTTGTTCATAGAGTGAAATAATACCATAAACATTCAGAGTTCAATGTTTGAAAAATATAAATCGTTTGACAACTTTTATCATAATGGAGTAAAAAAAAAAAAGAATATAACACAAATCCTACTTTTGTATCACTTTATTTTCTGTGGCTGTATGTTCATAAATTTATTCACATTGTCAATATGTATAGCCTGAGCTGTTAAAGTTGGAGGTACAGCTTGCATTGACTGTAGCGAGATTTGCGCAGCCAGAAGACCAGCCTTGACCGCGGTGTCTAAAGCTTCACCCTCTAGAATGTAGGAAACCATTGCTGCTATCATACTGAAATGAAAAACATTGCTGCTATCAGGCAGTGTTTAACCCATTACCAGACAACAAAATTTTAGACTGGTCCAAATACAAAGAAGTTGGTGATATCTATTTTCAGTGGATGAAATCTTAATTTTTTCTTTGCTGCTCAACACATTGTTGATAATGAAGAAAATACGTAGTTGGAGATATCTATTTTTAGTGGCTGAAATTTTATTTTTTCATTTGCTACTCAACACATTGTTGATTTTGAAGAAATTGCTTTTGACAAGTAATTCAATGTCCACAATACATTCCAAACCCTTTTTTCTTTTGGGGCATGAAAAAGGGTTATTGTATGGGAATGGGTTACCTGTATAACACATTCCTGCATTTTGACACACTGGAGATGGGAATTTCTTTAAAACGAAAGAAAACAAGAATTTGCTTTAAATAAGGAATATCTGCATTTCTCCTAATGTTGTTTTTTTTTACCCGAAATGACACTTATTTTTATTATTCACTTTAAATTGCAACTTTTCTTCATTTTGGACAAGTATAAAATGAGGTCTTATGATAAAGAACATAGAAACTATAGAAATGCAGAAAACTATCCAATGCTTCATCTACCTGATAGTTAGGTAAGCTAATCCTCAATATCATAGAGGTTTTCTTTTTAAATCTGGTAACTGCAGCTTGACTCAAGCTGCAGTTACAAGGTTTTAGAAGAGACCTACATTATGCACTTTATAATGAAAGAAGAGAGCCTTTACACTTTAAAACAAGAGCTGTTGAAGATATGCTTAATTTTAACACTTGACCTTGGAGCGTCAGCTAGATTAGCTCAGTTGGTAGAGCACTTGACTTCAAACCTCAAGATTAAGGGTTCGAGCCCTGGTCTGACCATATCAACTAACAAATTAATTGTTCTTCTGATGAGACGTTAAACCGAGGCCCCGTGTGACGGTGCTATCCACCAAGCACGTTAAAGAACCAGGCGGAGCTCTCAGCAGTTTTGTCCTGTATCCTTGCACTATCCCGCGTAACAATTAACCGTCTTCTTGGGGCGTCGCTCATATGGGCATGTGCTACGGTAGCAACATAAATAAACGGAAATACACACACACACCTTGGAGCTATGTGATTGTTTTTTCAAATGGCACATCTACTTATGATAGAAAACAATTGAGCCAAGGTACATTGAAATCCATCACTAGATAAAGGAGATATGCTCTGGACGTGCTTTATTCTAACCTTTGACCTTGAGCTGTGACCTTGGAACAACATCTATCTAAAATTTGTTTTATTCAATTTTGGAAGTTATGTTCCAGACATGCTTAATTTAAAGGTTTGATCTTCAGTAATAACCTTGACCTTAGAGCTTTCTTAATTTTTTTTTTTCAAATACTACATCTATTCATGATAGAGAACGATTGTGCCCAGTAATATTGAAATCTATCTATAGCTCAGCTCTAGACGAGCTCAATTACGAAGTTTGACATTGCTTTTTTCGAGCTATCCAAAAACCAGGAAAATGCAACGGTTCAATTTGACAAAAGGACCATGATCCCAAATTTTAAACCTCTGGGGCAGGGCCATGTTTTGTCCCAGGGCTATGATTTTAGCAAACATGGTAGAGAACCATCTGGTTATGCTATATAACAAATATGAATACCTTAAACTTTGTAGATTGGGAGAAGACTGTTGAACATGGTCTAATTGAACATTTTTACAAACTTTGAACACTCAGGGAAGGGGCGTGTTTTACTGTACAGACATGATTTAATCAAAATTCATAAAATAGATAACAGCCAGGCATAAAATTCGTTAAGAAACTCCCAAGTTCATGGTCACGACTGAAAGTCATGTGTCAAGCAATTATACAGGGCATCCCTGTCCGTCACACATTTCTAGTCAGCAATGGATTTAGTCAAGACAGATTTATACAGAGAGGTCCATGGTCAAGGTCTTAGCTCAAGGTCAGACATCAAGATTAAGCATCATTGGAGCATAGCTCCTAAAGTTATGGATGGATTTCGAAATAACTTTGGACAGTTGTTCTCTGTTGTGAGTAGATGTGCAATTTGAAACAAATTTAAAACAAATTTCTACATTGCTCCAAGGTCAAGGTCACAGCTCAAGGTCATACATTAAAATCTTGCATGTCTGGATGGGGAATGCATATGGCCATATCTTGGTCTATCGGTCCATCTGAACCCTTTTCCTGTTTATTTTATACTTTTTGTGACAGAGCTTTTTTCGGGTAGCTTAAGTGTCGTCTGTAACTTCTTTTAAATGGACTAGTCTAAAATTTTGTTGTCTGTTAACCCATTCCCACACAGTGAAAATTTAGACTGGCCCAAATTGAAAGAAGTTGCAGACGACAATTAAAGTTAATGAAATTTTGGATTTTTCAACTTTCCGAGTAGAAAACATTGTGGAAAATGAAGAAATTGCTTGTAACAAGCAATTTCTTCATTTTCCACATTGTTTTCCAAAGCTTTTTTCCTTGGGGCGTTTATAGGCGTCACTGAGTGGGAATGGGTTAAGTCTGTTAACCCATTACAAAACAGCTAAATTTGAGACTGATCCAAATTGAAAGAAGTTGCAGGAGACAACTTAAAGTGTATGAAAATTTGGATTTTTTTTAACTTTCTGGGAAGAAAATATTGTGGAAAATGAAGAAATTGCTTGTCACAAGCAATCTCTTCATTTCCACAATGTGTTCCTAAGCTTTTTTCCTTGGGGGCGTCTAAAGGCGTCACTGAGTGGGATGTAGCCAGACTGAAACCTACCAATCACCGGCTCCAGAGACACTGACTATGGGTAGAGGACCACTGATGGGTGATACAGCTGGGTAATACTCCATTGTGACTTCACCCTCTTTCTGGAATAATAGAGTACAAGAAAATAAGACTTAACTCATTCCCTAGCCTGGATACCCGACTCTTCTTGACCCTTTCCCGGTTATCAAAATTTTAGACTGGTCCATACTGAAAGATGTTATAGACAACAACAACAATTGGATGCCATTTGAAATAGGACCATCCTATGTGGTAGAAAACATTGTGAGAAAAGGAGAAAGTTAAAATCAAAGTGACATAAAATCCTGTGTTTGTACAGGAAAGGGTTAAAGGGAATTAAATCTTTCCTAGGTTGAAGAAGGATGTCAATTAAGTCCCTTGTCTCTAAAAAGAAGTTTTTGTTCATCACAAGTGGCAAACATAAACTTACATAAAAGGTTAAAACAAAAACGACTGCAGCCAGTCTAGCCATTTCCACACAATTATGCATTTTGATGCCCCTAAGAAAAAAGCTGTGAAAACGTGAAAAATCATTATGCACAATATTTCTACCCCTAAAAGCAAAGACTATTAAGATTAGCATTTCAACATTTCAACAACTAAAAATAGTTGTCTGCTATTTCCTTGAATTTGGACCATTCTAAAATTCTGTCATCTGGTGATAAGTTAACAAAATTTTAGACTAGTCCCAATTCAAAGGAAGTTTGCATTGGCCACTTAAACCCATTACCAGACAACAAATTGTTATACTGGTCTAAATTGAATGTTATAAAAGATATTTCAAATTGTGCTAAAATTGGAACATAAGTGCCAAATAGGGAGCAAAGCATAGAAATAGAAGAAGAAATTGTTTGCTACAAGCAATTCCTTTTTCCCACAACTTTTTAGCTGGGCTGTTTTTGGAGAAAACCCGAGGTATTGCTATAGCCTTGGTGTCTTGGTTGTTGTTGTTGTTATCGTCATGTGAAAACTATGAGATTTTGTGATATCTCTGGTGCTACTTCAGGCATTCACTTGAAACTTGGCACTTGTTCACTATCAAGAGCAACCTATACTATAAAGGGGGATAACTCTAGATGCTTTTTGTCCACCTGTAGGCGGTGCTCTTGTTCCATCTTATTTCTTCAAGGTGTCAGAAAGCATTTTTGTATGGGATTATGTTAAAGTGGCTGTAATGTGAAAATAACTAATATTTAGAATAGAAAACATCATAGACAGAGAAGAAAATGTTCGTTTTCTAGTACAGAATATCTGAGGGTCATTCAAAATTTGAATTGTCTTTAATGGAATAAAATGGTTTGGAACAATTTCTTTAGTTATATTGTGGACTATGACAATAATGCAGTTGGAAGCACATAAGGTTGCGAATTATCGTGTCAGCCCCAACTTCAGCCAACATTCTTTCCGATACTATGACAGTCATTTGTCTTTCACCAATGCCTGAATTGACAAAATTGGATTTAGGCTAGAAGTTAATCCTTTCCAGTTTTTGGAAATTTTAGACTTGTCCCATTTGAAAGAGGTTAGAGACGACAATGGAACTTGGATGCAATTTGAAATTAAACCATCCTATGTGGTAGAAAATATTGTGGGAAAAGAAGAAATTGCTTGTTACAAGCAATTTCTTTTTTTTCCACAATGTTTTCTCAAGTATAAAATCACAGCAACGTAAAACCTCGGGTTTGTACAGGAAAGAGTTAACGTTTAACTCTGACATTTGCCGCCATTTATGTGAAGTGGCTTTAACCTCATAAGTACAGCTTATTCAAGCTGTAGTTATTGTGTTTAGGTCACAAATCAACCATTCTACATGCTTGTTACATGCTACTGACCATAATTGTTGCAACATAACGCTATTTGAAATCAAAGTCAATGGACGGGGCCAACGAAGTTAGTGGGCAGGGCCAGTGACTAGTCAATTAGAGGAATAGCTAGTTGATGCCTCCGATAGGATGTGTTAGTAATAAAGGTGTGAGTAATAATACTAGGAATCGATGGTTAGGTGTTCAAGCCATCGCAATCTTAAATTTTGCTATCCTGAAATGGGTTAACCCTTGTCATGCTGTATAATTACTTACTGAATTGCTGTAAAATCAAAGGACTGAAAGCACTGATAGAACTTGTTGTTCACAAATCAATATTTCTTATAGAAATGCGTTTCATTAACAGCTCTGGCAGAAAAAGTACAAGCAGGAGGTGTAGACTAAGATCAGCCTGCACATAAGTGCAGTCTGATCTTAGTCTACACCTCCTGCCAAAACCGGAATATTCCGGGTTCAGCATGACAAGGGTTAATATCTAAGTGTGTTTTAGACTGTTCTCAAAGCCCAAATCTAGGTGCAAAACTGGTGATGAATTTCCTATTATTTCACATCAAGACACTCTCTAGATGAAGAATTTTCTTTGATAGATTTTGCTTTCATATGGTATGAAAAAAACAACAACAAATCATACTGTATGAATATGCAAAGTGGATTCATACATGCTTCATTAAGTGTGATTAGGTTTTTCAATTCATTCCTAAAATACAAACATAAAATATTCTATTCACTTCTTATAATCAGTGAAAAAAACTAATATTTTCCAAATTTTAATACTTTTTTGTATGGAACTATTTTTGGGTGGAAGTGTACCAAATAATGGCGTGCTAAAGATTTTGTTCATGAAGGTATGAATATTTTCTTTGGCCAATCAGAATGCTTGTTTTTGATAGACAAAGCTAAAAAAATAAATTATTTCTATTATGACTGTTAACAGTGATCTTTACAGACTAACAATACCTATTGATAACAGGAATATATACAAATGTATTTGAATATAAAGGTTGTACCTCTAATATGACAACTCTTCTGTCAAAACCACTTCGATTTAATGATTTGACAGCTGAAGTTAGACAGCATGCTAGAGGAAAATATTGAAATTTAATCCATTAATCAAGCAAAAAAAATATTACTAGACATTGTCGCAAAGCGGACTAATACCCCAAACAGCGCTTGTCCATATACATGTGCTATATCCGCCAAAGGGTCAAAACAAAAAACTGACTTTTTAATTAATGGGCCACAACTCAGTCAAAAATCAATGGACCATAAACAAAATAGAATATGCACATGTCTGACATATACCGAATCTCTCTGTGAAATTTCAATCAAATCCGTCCAGGATGGTTTCTGAGAAATTGAGCAGACACGATTTTTTACCAAAGGACCATAACTCCATCAAAAATCAATGGACCGTAACCAAAATGGAATATGCACATCTCTGCTTGATACTGATTATATCAGTGAAGTTTGAATCAAATCCGTCCAAAGGTTGCCGAGAAATTGAGCGGACACGAAAAAGCTACAGACAAACGGACCAACAAGCTGACTCCTATATACCCCCCAAACATAGTTTTGAGGGTTATAATGATTGATACATTGTTAACACAAATCATCAAAATCATTCCCTTTGGGGTATAAAATCAACGAAGCAGGTGCAAAGCTATCCATGCATATTAAGTTTGATTAAATGCATATAAATATTCTCTTAAAAAAAACCAAAATATTTAATTCTAGAAACAAATAAACCCATGCATATACATGTACTCCAATTTTGAAACAAATAAGATCAATGACTTTCAGTACAATTACATCAAAAAGCTGAATGTTTTCTGGATTAGAGCAAAACTATTGTTAGTGACTACAGTTAACATAATGAATTATAAGATATCTTACATTAGTCGGACACTGAGAATACTATAATCAACAGTTGTTACATTTTCATTCAAAAGTAAAATCACTATAGTTACTGATAACTGAAATTAAGCAAATACTTGTCAAATACAAAACTAAAGGTTGCTCATACAAAACTTCTAGAGGATCAATAAATGCTTAGTTTGAGTTACATGATTATAGTCAGTTTCTGTGGTTTTGTATATTCATCCAACTTCTCATTTGATCTCCCCCCCCCAAACATTGAATTGCAAGTCATCTAATAACTTATGGTGCACTTGGCAGCCACAGCAATTGGCATTTATGCACCTAGTTGGAGAGAAGCTATGCTAGTTAAATTTTTGCTCAGAAAAATTATCAAATTAGACAATATTCAAACCATGGACCCTCCGATCCAGAGGCCCATGTCTTACCACTAGAAAACAGACCTCATAATAATCTCATGAGCACTATAATGATCCAATATATCTCAAATGAGTCTCTAAATATGACCCTCTGGGAATAAATGATCCTAATGATGGTACAATCATTCTGTTAAAGTTTGAACAGTATCTGATGAAAAAACATCGACTTTATTGTGTTACCAAGGATATTTAGCTCCACTGGCTGAAACCCAGAGAGCTATTGTCATGGCATGGTGTCCATTGTGCGTCTGTCTGGTCCGTCCATCCATAGACTGTTACTTTAAAAATCTTCTCCTCAGAATGTAATGAACAGATTTCAACGGAATTTCACAGAAATGATCCTTGGGTGAATCTCTATCAGATTCCTTCAAAGAATTTTGATCAGATGATAAACATGGCTTTAATGGGCGGGGCTAATTTCCATATATGGTGAAAGCTTTGAAAATCTTCTCCTCAGAAAGTACTGAACAGATTTCAAACAAATATCACAGAAATGATCCTTGGGTGACCCTCTATCAGATTCCTTCAAATTATTTTGATCAGATGAAAAACATGGCTTTAATGGATGGGGCTAACTTCCATAATCTATATGGTGAAAGCTTTGAAAATCTTTTTCCCAGAAACAAATGGATGGATTTCTAACAAATTTCACAGAAATAATCCTATGGGAACCTCTACCAGAGTCCTTCAAAGAATTTCAATCAAATGAAGAACATGGCTTTGATGGGGGGGCTAATTTGCATATATGACGAAAGCTTTGAAAATCTTCTTTCCCGAAACTGATGGTTAGATTTCAATCAAATTTCACAGAAATGATCCTTAGATTAACATTTATTGAATTGCTTCAAATTATTTTGATCGGATGAAAAATGTGGCTTTAATTGGTGGGGCAATTTTCAATATATGGTAAAAGTTTTGAAATTCTTCTTCTCAGAAACCAGTCCCTGGATTTCAACCAAATATGACCAGATCAATCCTTTGGTTACCTTTTATCTGGTTATAGAAAAAGAATTTGGGTTTGATGAAATGTATGGCTTTAATGGGCAGGGCGAATTTCCAGATATGGTATATACTGAAAACTTTGTAAATTTCTCAGAAACCTGTTGATGGATTTCAACCAAATTTCACAGGAATGATTCTCAGATGATTGTTTGTCAGATTCCTTCATATAATTTTGATTGGTTGAAAAACATGGTTATTATGGTAGTGGGTTATGTCCATATATGGTACACAGTAAAAATTTTACATAATGAATTTTACATAACTTGACTTTGGTAAAAAAAAATGAAAAGTTTTAAATGGTTCTCTAGAACTATTCAAAGATTTCAATGACTTTATTATTTTATTTTCCTTATATTCAGTTTATATTGAATTCATGCAAAATTTGCTTAATTAGTACATTCATGCCTGTGGAGCAATACATGTGCTCAAGCGCCTCTAGTTATAAGAAATTCTCACAAGGCCCCCTTTTCTTTCTTGATGGACCGTACCCATTTTCAAAAGGGAACAATTCTTATGATGGTACACTCATTCTGTGAAAGTTTGATGAGAATCCAATTAAAACTGTGGACTTGATCCCATTTAATGAGGATTCAGTTATAAAATTTCATATGGCCTCTTTTCCCTTGATACTTGATGAATCGAAACCATTTTTAATAGGAACAATTCAAATGATGGTAAAATCATTCCATGAAGGTTTGAAGAGAATCCAATGAAAAAGGTGGACTTTATTGCATCTAGGAGGATATTTTTAATGAAATTTTCATGAGGCCCCCCTTCATGTGTTATTTGATGGATAAGACCCAGTTTCTAAAGAAAGTATCCTTATGATGGTGGAATCATTCTGTGAAAGTATGAAGATAATCTCATGAAAAATTTGGACTCAAGAGTATAAACAATGAAAAGTCAATGGGCAAATGCACATATGCCAAAAGGGAAACATGCCATCGCTATAGCCCTTCTGGCGTTTGGCCAGTTGAGCTATTAATTAGAACAAATTTATAAGACTTAACCCAAGGAATATCCCTCATCCTTCATTTTGGGGAAGAAGATACGGGTATATAAGAAAATTGACAAATTGTGATGTCAATCAAATAACCAGTCGACCAATGAAATCATTCATTTTTTGGGAAGAAGATATAGGTTTATAAGAAAATTGACAAATCGTGATGTCAGTCAAATAACCAGTCGACCAATGAAATTATTCATTTAGACCAGAAATGAGTTTTGAACTCCGACATTGGCTGCCATTTTAGTTAACCTTTTTTGGTTTGTTTGGCACCTTAAACGTCTAACTAAAGCTTATTCAAGACATTTAGGTCGCAGACCAACTATTCTTATTTTTTGTTGCATGCTAATGGCCATAAATTTTGCAAAATAACGCCTGTAAAAATTAAAGCGGGACTTCCGGTCGGAGTCAATGGGCATGGCTAAAGGAATTCGTGGGCATGGCCAGTGATTGGTCAGTTGTGGATGTCACAATGGAAATCATGGATGATCCAAAATATTGTTCAGTTTGAACACTTAGTGTACAGTTGAGATAAAAAATAAAGGTTATACATATAGGTTAAGTATTTCAAGAAGTGAAACAATAAAATATTAATAAATGCAGTATTACACCTAAGTGTTACATACAAACTCTATTAAACTAAGATACTTGCCTACTATAAATTTGACTGGAATATGAATTTTACTGTTAAATATATTAACAAGATTGTTGTGAAAAAAAAAACAGGAGCACCGCCTACGGGTCCTACGCTCGGCTACTGGGTGCTGGATAGTGAACAAAATGCATCTAGAGTTATCCCCCTTGATAGTGTAGGTTGCTCTGTTGATAGTGAACAAGTGTGCCAAGTTTCAATTGAATGCCTTTAGTAGACCCAGAGATATCACAAAATGTCAAAGTTGTCGCACGACAACAACGACGACATCAAGGCTATAGCAATACCTCAGGTTTTTCTCCAAAAACAGCCAAGCTAATTAATTATTAGGACAAGAGTTCAATGATGGTACTAAATGGCTCATCTGAGTCTTTTTGACCCAAGGGAAACCACATGGACAGAAATGGTGGAGATGCTACATAACCTTCAGGCCTCCTAGGAGGCCAAAACAAAAATTTTTTTTTTTTATAAAGGCTCCAATGGATGAAGGTAAAGATCTTTTAGTGTAATATATGAGAAAATAAAGAGTAAATAAAGGCTATATTTTTATTATTTCTGTATTTAACCCACAGTCATACCAAAGTCATTTTTTTAATGTTATATACTGTTTGAATAATGCAATGTATTACATACCTTATTTAATGTGTATTACTATTTTCTGATTAATTACACATAAAAGAAGGGAAATGCATAACAAAATCCATTCCTTGCTTTAAGCTAGCTGGCAACCAGTCACAGCAAATATAAAGGTTTTGAGTGAGAATTAAAGGCTATTTTGGCGTTTTAAAGGTTTTCTGGAGAAATGTACAGGTTTTAAAGGTTTGCTCTGAAATTAAAGGTTCTAAAGGTTTCTCTAGGCGGCCTGACCCTTATCAAATATCTGCTTTCAGAGAAAATTTCTTAATATTTCCTTCTTTGGTTACTATTTAAAAGGGGAAACTATTGTGGAGCTATATTCAGGTCCATGGTCATGATATGAACACAGAGATGCACTTAGAAGATGCTCCATTCCAATATGAATACTCTAGGCCTTCAGATACAGATTAGGTGCATTGTAAAATTTTCCTTCTTGAAGAAATTGCTTGGATTGTACATTGTAGGAGGAGAATGTGACACAAAAATACTTGAATGAGCCTTGTTTATGAAAGAGTATCTAAGTTCAAGGGGAGATAATATCTACCGGGGGAGAGAATAATCTGTAAATCTTAAACATGTGATCAATGTATGTATAAATTTTATCATTTTTTAAGCAAATTGAAGGATGAGTTTGTAACAGAAAATTAGTTGAATTTTGTATAAAGATGGATGGACACACAGAAGGACAGACAGGCTGATTCTATCATACCCCCCAAAACATTGATTTTTTTTTTTTTGGGGGGGGGTAACCCTCTCTTGTATAGCAAAAGTTTAGACCTCTCCAAATTCAAAGGTTTTGCAGACAAAAATTTAAAGTGGATTTAATTTAAAATATAACCATTTAGTAGGTTAGAAAATATTGTGGAAAAAGAAGAAATTGCTTGTTATAAGCAATTTCTTCTTTTTCTATAAATATAAAATCAGAGGGACATAAAAAACCAGGGACTGAACAGGAAAGGGTTAAAATCAGTACATATGTACAGTCTGATCTTAGTTTTCACCACCTGTTTGTCACCCTTGAGCCAAAGTCATCTATGAAAATCAATTTTCAAAAGTAATATTGTCCCAGAATAAAGCCCAACAGTGCTTGCAGTCCTTAGAAGGCATTCTTAGGATATCTAATCAACATAACAAGGGTTAAAATATTCAAAGGTCCCTTTTCTAGTATTGAAGGAAGTGACCTTATGACAATTGAAGATCACTTCCATGGTATAATCATTCTGTGCCAGTTTGAAGATAATCAGATGGAAACTGTGGACTTTTTTGCAATTCTGAGGGTGATATCTGTAAATATGCTTTTCCCATAGAACTAATAAATAGAATTGATTAAATTCTCCAGGAATGATTTTTATGATACAATCATTCTACAAAAGTTTGAAGAGTATCCAATGAGAAGTGTGGACTTCAGGGTGATAACACATTTGTGTAAATCAAATTTCAGCAATGCCACTTTACTTATATTGTTCAAAGAAACTGAGTTTAATGTTGAAAGGAACAATCCTTAAGATTGTACAATCACTAATTCAAGTTTGAAGAAAAACTGATGAAAATTGTGAACCTGATTGTGCCAACAAGCTCATTCTAATTTTCATAAAACCCTTTTTCTCCTTTGACTTGACCCAAATATCCTAATTTGAGAGGAACAATCCATATGATTCTAAAATCATTCTGTGCAAAGAACAAATATCACCAAGCTTTACATTACCTTAATTTCAAATGGCCTTGACATTGAATCACAATGATGACACAGGACAACACCATGTTTACCTAATGTAACCATAACAACAGGGATATGGTTACACACAACATCTAGCAATGACACACACTCATGGAGAACCACATCATGGTCAAGGTCATCTGCTGTTACTAAAAATAGAAACCACTAGTGTAACATACTAATCTAACCATAACAACATGGATATGGCAATGACATGCTCATGGAGAGCCATATTAAGGTCAAGGTCATCTGCTGTTACTAAAAGTAAAAATCACTCTGGTAACACAGGATAACATTATGTTTCCCTAATGTAACAATAACAATAGAGATATGATCATATACAGTGTCTGTTAATGATAACAATTCACGTAAGACCTCAACAAAGTCAAAGTCATCTGCTGTTACTAAAATATATATATATCATTAAAATGCAATCAAAATTAAAATAAGATATTTCCATATTTTTGATTCTGCTGGAATATGTTTAACCTTCTTTTGTACGTTGTATGAATGAATAGTGTTTTAGGGAGAGTTTTAAAGTCTCTGTGGTTCTTTTAGGGACTAAATTTTTACCAAAAGGAATCCTAAAATACTCTTGAAAATTATGTACAGACCCATCTATCAATAATTTTGGAATAGGTAAAGAGCCTGCAATAAAAAGTTTTACTAAACAGAAAACAAAATAAATTTCAAAACTATATGTTGGCAACATACACTAATTTTGAAGATCTTTTAGTTTTCTGTTTGGCAGAGCTTTCTATAGCAGGCTTTTGACCTATTCTGAAATGGAGGGGTTTGTAAACAATTTTGAAATAGATTTCATGACTCCTTTTTGTCAGAAAATTTGTCCCTGCAAGAGCCACAGGGAAAATAGTGTAAAATGAAAAAAAAATGTTTGAAATCAGCTATTTCTACAATGTTATCAACCCAAAAATTGAACTAATCTGAAATTTTATAAACTTAAATAGTTGTCTTCAACTCCTTTCAATTTGGACCAGTCTGAAAGTTTGCCATCTGGTTATGGGTTAAAAAAGTACAAAAACATACCATGACCAATATTCAGGATATTTTTTTTCTAAAACAATTGGAAAAAGAATGGTGAAATGGGCATCCAAATTGATGAATACAATGTATATGCTAAATGAGTTCAAAATATATGAGAAGAGGAGGAACTTCCAAAATTAAATTTTATTGATATTTTCTTCGATGTTTCAAAATGTGAGATGTTTGGATATCAAAACAAGACATAGATATGTCTTTCAATGTAAGATGTTCAATGTAAGATGTTTATCTCATTTTTAGCTTTTCCAACACAAAGGGTATAATTCATGAACAAACAATCCCAATTTTTGAAGGAAATGCTTAAACTAGAGGGCTGTCCCAGGACAACTGCTGTCGAGCCCGCAAAGTTTTGTAGGAATCATGCTCTAGATAAGCACAATTTTAATTTTTGACCTTGAGCTTTGACCTTGAACTTGAAGCTATCCAAAAAATCCTTTCAAATGGCACATCTTCTCATGATGGAGAACAATTGTGCCAATTTATTTTGAAATCCATCCATAATTGTAGGAGAAATTGTCCAGACAAATTCGGACGGACAGACTAACAGACTAACGCACATACACTGACTTGTCATAGTGACAACTATGTCTGGCTCACCGCAAATGGGCTCGACAAAAATGCTGCAAAACATCACATAATGAGAAAAGATGAAATGACTCTCCTTTTCTCACAATGCTTTTGAATCTGGCATATACATGTAGTTTCATTTTTAACACACTTTTAAATATCATCTGCAACCTTTTTGAATTCAGACAAGTCTGAAATGTTGTTTCTTAAAGGGTCAAAAGAAGGAAATCATTTAACTCTCTTCTAGTCATCTCGATCAGCTGAGATGGTTAAGCATTTGACTTCAGACCCTTAAGTTGTGGGTTTGATGCTGAGCTGTCAACACCAGCAATCTCATTATCTTTCCAATGAAATTTATACAGAGGCCTCCTGTAAATTGCTAAAAACCAAAGAGGTACAAGAAAAGGTCTGGGTAGCTGCGTTCTGTATGCTTGCACTATCCCCTGTCACTAACCTCTTTTGTTGGTAGGCTTTTAGTCTGATATCATCAAATTTTGGTCCAGGGGGACCCAAGCCATTGGCATAAGGGTTCTTGCTGAAGATTAGGGAACCCCTGATTTAACCCTTACCACTCAATTAGATTTTAGACTGGTCAAAACTGAAAGAAGTTGCAGACAACAATTTAAAGTTGGGTAGAAACCCTTGTGGAAAAAGAAGAAATTGCTTGTAATGAGTAAACCTAACCAAAGCTTTTGAAAAGCAATTACTCCTGAAAGGTCAACTTTAGAAAAGGATTGACAACTGCTTTCAAATATTCAGTTCTTTTCTGAAGTCTTCAATTTTTTCTGAAGTTGAGCCTAAGAGGGTCCATGGGACTCCCATTAGGTATTTCTGAAAGTTCTGACTACTTTTTATGTGAGTCTTGTGTCTTCAAAAACCTGGGTTCTTTAAATCATTCCAACACCAGCTTGATTTTTTACCCCACTGGAGATAACAAGAGGACCATGAAGGTCCTAAATCGCTCCCCTGAGTATGATGGTTCATGGCTTTATGATATAAACAAAATAGCAAAGTCCTCTGTCTAATCATTTTGGAGAAGATGTTTAAAGATTTGTCTTATAATCCTAGGTATATTGATGATCCCACCATAAAGCACTAATTTCCTGAATATGGTAATGCTTTGAAGTATAGACATCAATACATATCACATATAAAGCTCTAGGCCTAATGGTTTAGGAGAAAAAAGTTTTCAAAGATATCATTATTTATTCCTGACTAAAATTAGGGATCGCACAGAAAAGGGCTAATTTTCAGAATAAGGTAATTCTTTGAAGTATTTTGGTAGAGGGTCAATAGTTGATGATATGTACCAAATATCAAAGCACTAGGCCTATTTGTTTGGGAGAAGACTACTTTAGACGATTTCCTTCTTTATTCCTTTGTAAAATCAGGGATCGCACAGAAAAGGGCTAATTTTCAGAATAAGGTAATTCTTTGAAGTGTTTTGGTAGAGGGTCAATAGTTGATGATATGTACCAAATATCAAAGTTCCAGGCCTTATGGTTTGGGAGAAGAAGACTTTAGACGATTTCCTTCTTTATTCCTTTGTAAAATCAGGGATCACACAGAAAAGGGCTAATTTTCAGAATACATTTATTCTTTGAAGTAATTTCGTAGAGGGTCAATGGATGATTATATTTACCAAATATCAAAGCTCTAGGCCTTATGGTTTGGGAGAAGAGATTTTCAAAGATTTCCTTCTTTATTCCTTTGTAAAATCAGGGATCGCACAGAAAGGGCTATTTTTTAAGAATACAGTAATTCTTAGAAGTATTTTGGTCAATAGGTGATGATACAAACCAAATATAAAAGACCTTATAGTTTATGAGAAAAATTTTTTCAAAGATTTCGTTCTTTATACCTTTGTGAAATCAGGGATCGCACAGAAAGGGCTAATTTTCAATGCATGATAATTCTTTGAAGCAGGGCTCCGGAAATTTGGAAATTTAAATTGGTCCGGGACAATGCAAAAACGAATACAGCCCCCCCCCTCTCCGCCAGCAAAAACGAATACCCTGCCTTTTTCTCCTTATGCGTACGTAAAAGGGATCATCATTCATTCAGTCGTTGCCTTCTTTTTCAATCTTCAACAAGTGGAAGATTGATGAAAACAACTGACAGATCCTACTTTCATTTTGTTTTTGAAAATTTGGCAGTGTATAAATTGCAAATCTGGCAACGTACGGGAATTCACGAAATTCCAATATATTGTAAAATTAGATAGACAAATAATTTACATTATTAAAATATCCCGGTTTTACAGAATATTTCCGTAACGAACGCTTCAAAACCCCTCCACCCCCCAGCCCCGCGAGTACCGCCGATTGAATTATAGTAACGATATACTTTTTAATAAGCTAGATAACCAAAGTTCTGTTCATAGCGATTTTCTCTCAACAAGAGCCTCTGTTGATGGAAAAACACAGCTGACGTCACAAAAATGTCGGGTCAGTCCATTCTACTTCATGGGATCGCAGAGTCGTGACGGACATCAAAAAGACTGACGAGTGGGTCGCCCACGAGTTGCACTATTTTCCAAGAGTAGAATTTGTGCGCAAATCTCTGTCACTTATGAATTGTAGTTGATTTGCGATTTATTATTCGGACGTTTTCCACCCCTGAAGTAAGATTTCATGATTCGTAGTTTCTTTAATTTCATGGACGGCGGCGATAATACTAAGCAGTAGTTTTCATTTATATTCAAATTATCTTCATCTGTGGACTTCCACTTATTGTTTGAATTCTATCGCCTACGTGTTTCCCTACCGTGAATGAAAAACTATAAACATTTATTAACGACGTGACTTTTTTTATACAAATTTTAAACTCGGTCTCACGCGCTTACTTGTGATAAATTAATTTCACAAAAGCGTTGTGCTGAGCTATTCTGACTTTATACGAACGGCAAATGAAGTCTGTTCATGTCTCGATTTATATACACATCCCATATTTGATTATAGTAAAAGAAATTTGTTTCACTAGCAACGGCAATTTAAATTGAGGCAGTATTAGATGTCCATTCTGATAAGACTTCGAACTTGTGTAGTCAAATCGATTCTCTATTGCAAATAATTTACAAATCTCGATACACGAAGTTCGGTCAAGCGTGAAGCTGTGGCTAAGGGCAAATTAGGTCCACGTGCAGATGGGCACTTGACTGGCTGGCGGCAAAACTAAGTATTGATTTTTGGCACTTATGTTAATCCTTTAATCTGCAGGTAACGTGTAAAACCCTTGAATTCTTACGGTTTCAACTGGATTTTGATAGACGATGGGCGAGTTTATCGATATTTCAACGTGAAATTTAATGAAAATTTTTGGACCGATTTTTTGGTTTTATTTTGGGTCTTGGATCGGTCTGGCAATTCAACATTCGGTCCAGACCGGCAATTTATCAGATTTCCGGAGCCCTGCTTTGAAATATTTTGGTAGAGGGTCAATACGTGATAATATGTACCAAATATCAAAGCTCTTTGCCTAATTTTTAGGGGGAGAAGACTTTTTAAAGATTTCTGTTGTAAAATTAGGAATCACACAAAAAAGGGTTCATTTTAAGAGTACAGTAATTCTTTGAAGTATTTTGGTAGGGGGTCAATAGGTGATGATATGTACCAAATATCAAATCTCTTGGCCTTATTGTTTAGGAGGAGAAAATTTTCAAAGATTTCCGTTGTAAAATTAGGAAATGCACAAAAAAGGGTTCATTTTAAGAGTACAGTAATTCTTTGAAGTACTTTGGTAGAGGGTCAATAGGTGATGATATGTACCAAATATCAAAGCTCTAGGCCTTATGGTTTAGGAGGAAAAGATTTTTTAATAATTGTTTATGGACGGACAGACAGACAGATGCTGGACAATTTACGATCACAATAGCTCACCTTGAGCAAGTTGTGCTCAGGTGAGCTAATAAGTTTAGGAAGTTTATGTAATAAGCAATTTACACTCTTCCCACAAAATTTAATCAACCAAAAATTTAAAACGTGTACAATTTCATTAACTTTAAATTAATGTCTGCAACTTCTTTCAAAATGCACCAGTCTAAAACTTTATTTTTCGGTAATGGATTAACACATTCCCACAAAATGACTCTTTTTGACAACCCTCAAGAAAAGCTTAAAAGAACATTAAGGACAATGAAGAAATTGCTTGTAAAAAGCAATTTCTTCATTATCCAGAATGCTTTCACCCCATAACGCTGAGACTTTCTTAATTCCCCTAACTTAAAATTGCCGTCCACAACTCCTTTGAACTCGGAAAAGTCTAAAATTCTATTGTTTAGTAATGGGTAAAAACACTATTTGTGTGTATCACTCAAATAGATAAACATTACCATGGCAACATAAAATAAATAAAGACAAAGCCGTACCTTCTACTGAGATTTTTTCCCCTGCTATATGGCCAGCCATCATTCGCAGTTCATTAAAATTAGGAGTCACAAATGAAAGTCCTTGGTATGCAGAGGTCAAAAAGGGTTTGGATGCTTTATGGAGATCAGCCGGATCAAACAATACTGAAATTATTGTTTGATTAAAATTTAACACATTACATGACAAAAATTTTAGACTTGTCAAAATGCAAAGAAGTTGCAGACGAGAATTGGAAGTTGGTTAAACCTTTGCAGTTTAGGGAAGAAAAGATTGTGGGTCATGAAGCAATGGCTTGTGAGAAGCAATTTCTTCATTTTCCACAATGTTTTCTTACAGTTTTTTTCTTAAGGGGCCTTAAGTTGGACTGAGTAATAATGGTTTGCTTAATAGTGAATTAAGACATTCCCAAACAATGAAGCTTCTTGTCAAGAACCTGAAAAAAAATAAATGGGGAATCATTGTGAAAAATTTCTTCATTTTCCACAATGTTTTCTACTAAGAACGATGAAAATTCTAAAATTTCAAACCTACTCCTTTCAATTTGGACTAATGAGTTAAGAAAAGTGACTTTTATGAATATAAATACTAGTTACTTAGTAAACACATATTCTGTCTCCATGTAAATTTCATTTAATATTCTGTCTTCATCTA
This sequence comes from Fragum fragum, assembly GCA_946902895.1. Taxonomy (NCBI): domain Eukaryota; kingdom Metazoa; phylum Mollusca; class Bivalvia; order Cardiida; family Cardiidae; genus Fragum; species Fragum fragum. Next base: position 2,237,362 of record OX336382.1, read on the forward strand.
AAATTCATTTAATATTCTGACTTCATGTAAAATTCATTCAATATTCTGACTTAATGTAAAATTCATTCAATATTCTGACTTAATGTAAAATTCATTTAATATTCTGACTTCATGTAAAATTCATTTAACTCTTTCCAACACATTACTGCATAAACCCAATTTTAACAACAGAAAAGTATAGCTATGGGAAACATTGTGACAAAAGATGAAATTCCATGTAACAAGCAATTTCTTCTTTTCTAACAATAAGTTCCTCCTCATATGGTATATTTTTCAATTAAAACAAATTTGTTGTCTTCAACCTCTTTCAATTTGGACCTATGTAAACTGTCATGTGAGAATAGGTTAACTATTTCACGAAATTCACTAAAATTAGCTAATTACAAGCAGATTGTTTATTAACAAATATGATGACTTTTCTTTTTTCACTTCTTATTGTTCTCTTGTAGCAGAATTGTCAGATCTCAATATAGCAAGAGCTTCGCAGAGCGGCGCATATACGCCCGAAAGGGCTTGTCAGTAACCTTGCTTTGTCAGTTATATCAGCTTGAATGACAGCTCATGCATTTTATCAATAGAAAGATCTTGTTACCTGAATAATATTGAATACACTTGAAAACATGACAACTTTCAAAACCATTGTTAAATTCTATGATATATTGAAACTGTAGGATACATTGTGGCAAGTTTCTGAAACCCTATATAAAATGTAAAATGTCAATTTAAGCTATTTTATTAAGTCAAGGGTAGATCATTCAAACTGGAAATCATAGAGATACATTGTGGCCAGTTTCTGTTAAATTCTATGTAAATTGTAGGAGTTTTGTACAAAATTAAATAAATTGAAGCTATTTTGTTAAGTCAAGGGCAGATAATTCGGGAACAACTTGACATTTCAAACAAATTCTAGTCCTAAGGACAAGTAGACATCACATAAAGTCATTGTAGCAAGTTACAGTTCATTCCCATTCAGAATGTAGGAGAAGTTGTGCTCACAAGAAATACAGTGATTTTCATTCAATACAAGGGCAGATAATTCAAGATGACTCAAGAACAACTGGAATGATTAGAATTTCAAAGGTCTTATGCACAACAACACATCATAGAGACTAATTGTGGAGACTCTCAGCTCATTGCCATCAAAAATGTAGGATTAAATGTGCATACAAGACATTAAGTGTTTTTCGTTCAATTCAAGGGCAGATAATTCAAGATAACTCAAAAATGACTGGAAAAATTTGAATTTCGAAGGTCTTATGCACAACTAGACATCATAGGGAGTAACTGTGCAAAGTTTCAGCTCATTCCCATTGATAGTTTAGGAGGAGTTGCGCACACAAAAAATTGCTAACAGATGGACAGACAGATGGACAGACAGACGGACGGACTACCAGGGCCATAACATAATTTGACCCTTTGGGCTTATAAAAGATTGATAGACCAATCAAATCAAACATTTATAATTGAACTTTTAACTCAAACATTAGTTGACATTTATGTGAAGCTTTTTTGTTGATTTGGCCATTGAAACACCATAATTGCAGCTCTTGTTACATGCTACTGACCATAATTTGTTCAAAAGAAAGCCATTTAATATCTAATTCCAACTTCCTGTTGGAGGTAGTGGGCGTGGCCAACCATTCATCAATTTCAGACTATCTATCTCTATCGAGATGCAAAAGAGAGTAAATTTAATGCGGAGTTAAATGGATTAAACCCATTCCTACACAGTTAGCTTTTAAATTCCCTTCAGTAAAACAATTGGAAAAAACATTGTGTAAAATGAAGAAATTGCTTGTTACAAGCAATTTCTTCATTTTACACAATGTTTTCTATTCAGAAAGTTTAAAAATCTTGAATTTGATAAACTTTTAATTGTGATCTGCAAATCCATTCAATTCGGAACCAGTCAAAAATTTTGCCGTCTGGTAATTGATTAACATAGCACACTAATGTGCATCATTGCAGATGGATCACATTGATGTCGACACATTCCCACACAAAATGCATTTTTTGACCCTTCAGGAAACACTTTAGAAAACATTGTACAAAATGGAGCAAACAATTTCTTCTTTATGCACGATACATTTATTTTTCTACCCCAAAACAAAGATTCTTAATATTTCATCAAACTAAAAATGATGTCTGTATCTTCTTACCAGGTACTTGACTCTGTTGGCAATAGTTACAGATATATTCTAGTGTTCCTTCTGGCAAATTTCCATCCACACAGACTAGAGAACTCGCTGTTAATGTGTCCTCATACTTTGAAACCTTGAACAACACAAGAGCTATCAGAGGCATATTGTATCTGTTCTTTACAAAGTGTAGAAAAAGTCAATAACCGATTCCCAAATATCCACACTTTCTGACGCCTACAAGAATCAAGAGGACTATGAGTATCCTATATTGCTCCTCTGACTATGATGGCTCAAGGCTTTATGATATATACAAAATATCAAATACCTATGCCTAACTATTTTGGAGAAGACGATTTTTCAAGATATTCTCCTATAATCCTAGATATATTGAAGATCCCATCATGTACAGCTTATTTCAAGAATACGCTAATTCTTTGAAGTATTTTGGTAGAAGGTCAATAGGCATTGATACATACCAAATATCAAAGCTCTAGGCCTAATGGTTTTGAAGGAGAAGATTTTCAAAGATATCCTTCTTTATTTCAATCTAAAATTAGGAGTTGCACAGGAAAGGGCTAATTATCAGAATACAGTACTTCCATGAAGCATTTTGGAAAAGGGTCAATAGGTAATGATTCACACCAAATATTAAAGCTCAAGGACTTATGTTTTGGGAGAAGAAGATTTACAAAGATTTCCTTCTTTATTCCTATTTAAAATCAGGGATCACACAGAAACAGGCAAATTTTAAGTGAATGGTAATTATTTTGAAGTATTTTGGTAAAAGGCCAATAGTCATTGAAACATACAAAATATTAAAGCTCTAGGCCTTATGGTTTGGGCTGAGAAGATTTTCAAAGATATCCTTCTTTATTTCTATGTAAAATCAGGGATAGTACAGAAAAGAGCTACTTTTCAGAGTACAGTAATTCTGTGAAGTTTTCTGGTAGAGGGTCAATAGATGATGATTTATACCAAATATCAAAGCTCTGGGTCTTATGGCTTGGGAGGAGAAGATCTTTTTTTTTCTGTGTTGCCATGGCAACCAAGGTTCTCCATGGATTTCAATTAAAAAGTATTTTGAAAGAGCTTGAACAAAGGATAACTGCTGTGAAGTTTGGATTTAAATTCCACGGTTAGATTAGTAGGATAAGATTTTTTTGTAACTGTGAACAACAGACGGACAGGTGGACAGACGGAAAGATGCAATGACCAATCACAATAGCTCACCCAGAGCACTTTGTGCTCAGGTGAACTAAAAATAGTTTGTTAATAAAATTTATTCATTACCTTTGTACTTATTTTTAGAAATTCTTGTGGGCTTTTATTTTACGTATATGTGTGTTTGTGGTTTTCAATAGTGGGTAGCTTCCTTCCGCGCTAATTTTTTTTGTAAGGTCAGAGCAAATTTAAATGATAAAAAATATGCACCGATCAAACTCAACCAAGGTGTGGGGGCAGTTGCTACCAATAATAGAAATCTATAGAAACTGAAAGAATCTCACAATGGACATACATGTAATAAGGATAAACTTTGTGGGTCTGGTAAACTGGAAGTGTTTCATCCATATCTCCTATACTAAACAAGATGTGTTTGTGAAACACAATGCCCCTGCTAAGCATTTGACCATGATATGTGACCTTGACCTTATCACACGACCTTGACCTTGTTCTTACAATCATTGGTCACAATGTTTTCTATCCAAAAAGACGATTTTCTTAAAAATTCTATCAACTTGAAATTGTCATCTGCAACTTCTTTCATTTTGGACCACTCTAAATTTTTTCTCATCTAGAATGGGTTAATATATTTCACTATTTCTTATACTATATAACAGTTTTCCTCTGTGACCTAACAATGCACTATGAGCGATTATTTCTTAACAATTCTGGTGTTATCTATACATGATTTTTCATACCTCCTCTACCAAACAACACTTCTCCAATCTGACTAAAAACTGTAGAAAAAAGCATTTATTTCTTACCAGTTCTGGTGTGATTTGTTTATGAATTTCCATATCTCCTATACCAAACATCAGTTCTCCACTCTGACCTAACACTGCACAATAAGTTGCTGTGGATTCTCTATCTAGTCTTTGTACAGCAGATAAATCCTATAGGAAGATAGTAAACTCATCAGGAAATGTCAGATGGCTGTTGTGATTTCAAAATTGATTTGCAAATGAAATTGTTTAATATATACAAGAAGTGAATATTGAACTCTTACATTTCTGTCATACAATTTTGTTGGTTTGCTGACTTATACCATTCATATACACATAATCCTGCTTAATCTGGCTACAGGAAATTAACATTGAAAAACATTGTGAAAAAAGGAGAAATTGCTTGTCACAAGCAATTTTTTCTTTCTTCACATTGTTTTCTACACTATTTGGTACTTATTCTTAAATTACACAAGCTTTGAATTGTCATCTGCAAAATCTTTGAATTTGGAATAATCTAAAATTCTGTTGTTGGTTATAGGATGAAAATTGTAGTTACAACTTATTTTTGGATGCCAACCATTGGCCTTTCTTTTCATGTTCCTGGTTGTTAACTGTTAACCCATTCCTGCACAAGCCCTCCTTTTCGTGCCCCTCAAGGAAAAAGCTTTGGAAAACATTGTGGAAAATCGAGAAATATCTTGTATCAAGCAATTTCTTCATTTACCACAATGTTTTCTATCCAAAAAGACGAAAACATTTAAAATTTCATCAACTTGAAATTGTCTCTGCAGCCTCTTTCAATTTGGAACAGTCTAAAATTTTGTTGTGTGCGAATGAGTTAAAGGAGCATGAGGCATTTAAGTATTAATCCTGATGTTGTGACATTGAACCTCCAACTCATTCTTTCCAACAACAAACAAGATTCAAAGTGACAAACTTAGCCCATTACCAGATGACAGATTTTTAGAAATTGAAAAAAAGTTGCAGACAACAATTTCCTGTTAAACATTTTAAATAAATTTTGTCTTCAGGTAAGAAAACATAGTGGGATATGTAACTATCGCTTTTAACAATCCATTTCTTCTTTGTCCACAAAGTATTCCAAAGCTTTTTTCTTCATGGAAGTAAAAAGGCAGGATTTTGTGGGAATGATCTAATTTTCCTTTTACATTTATGTTTGAAAAATTGTATGCTTCGATAGAATCTTGTGGTTGCACTGGTACAATCATTTGCAAAAAGTCAATAATATAAGTCCTTTAACCCACACAAGCAAATTTTAGACTGGTCCAAATTGAAAGAAGTTGAAGACAAAAATTTAAAGTTTATGAAATATTAGATTACTTCAACTTTCTGAAGAGAAAACATTGTATAAAATGATGAAATTGCTTGTGACAAGCAATTTCTTCATTTTACGTAATGTTTTCCCAAAAATTTTTCTTGAGGGGCGTCTAAAAGTGTCACTGTGTGGAAATGGGTTAAACCAACTGGTTTGACTGGAAAATTTTTCAAACAGAATGTTTAAATTCAGTGACACATGACAAATTCCAGACATGTCCAAATAAAAAAAATTGTTAATGACAATTTTCAGTTGTTGTAAATAAAAAGACTTTATCTTCTTGTTTTGTACTCAAGCTTTAGAACTTGGAAGTATCTAAAAGAACTTTATCAAGCTGTGTCAGGTTATTTTGAACCCACCAATTAATTTAGAAGATATGTTCTGGACAAGAACTGAACACACACACTACACACAAGTACAGATGTTTATTCTATATGTATGCCACCATAGGTCTACAAAAAAATTTAACCCACCATATGACTACAGTAGCTTTCAAAAGCTGCTCTATGGGAATCACATCCTATGGCGGAGATAAAACAGGTATCCACACCAAGTCTACAGAGTCCGTCGGCAATGTTTCGACCAACTCCACCAAACGTCTGCTTCACTTTACCAGGATATGTAGCACCATTTACCTATAAAACCCTTCATATTAAATAGCCTACTACATGGGAACAAACGACCCATTGAAAAGGATACACAAATGATCTGAGGTCTATGGACAGACCATATGTTACTGGAGAATACAGTTATACAATTTTTGCTACATACCAATTTGATTCTTTCCTGCCAAAATATAAATCAGAACCAGAAGCTAGCATAAATAATCAAAATGGATGATGAAACAAATCAGGTTAATCCATAACCATACAGCAAAATTTTAGCCTGGTCCAAATTGAAAGAAGTTGCAGACGATAATTTATAGTTGATGGAATTTTAAAACTTTAGCGGAAGATAGCCTTGCAGGAAATGAAGAAATTGCTTGTAACAAGCAATTTGTTTATTGTCAACAATGTTTTGAAAAAGCCTCTTTCTTAGGGGCATCTAAAAGTGCCAGTGTGTGGGAATGGGTTAAGGACTAAAGAAAACATATTATGAAAAGGATACTTGCACTTTTCTTTATTATTTGCTTTTGAACATTGAAACTTTAGCCATGGGTTGAAATTATATTTTTCATGAAAATATCAAATCTTAAATCTTCATTCTGCAGATTTATTAATATTGATTCCTTTTTTTTGGGGGGGTGGGGGGTGGATGGGGATTGTGGAAAGGGAGAGGGGAGAGTGTTAATACATCCAAGTCATACCTGAAAGTCCTTAGACATCAAGTTAGCATAGAAGTCTACTATGGAACCACCTATCACAGTCTGGAATAGAAAACGTGCAAGTATAAATCAAAATCATTTCCCATCAAGAGATAATTATCACAATATATTTTACCACAAAAATAAAATTGTTGACTATGAATCATATTACTCTAAACAAGGAAATTTAACCTTGTTTTCCTCAAGACTCTCTTCAGGGGTGTAAAAAAGCGGGATTGTGTGGGAATGGGTTAAGGTTGATTGGTTGAGATTTAGTTCAAGAACATCTCACGTTCAACATGCAATTAACCCATCCCCACTCAGGAAAATTTTTAGACCGGTCCAAATTGAAAGAAGTTGTAGATGACAGTTAAAACTTTATGAAATTTTAGATTTTTTTCAATTTTCTGGCTAGAAAACAATGTGGAAAATGAAGAACTTGCTTGTTGCAAGCCATTTCTTCATTTTTCCATGTTTTCCGAAGGTTTAGTCTTTTGGGGCGTCAAAAAGCGTCATTGTGAGGGATTGGATTGGATTAACCTTTTTAATAACCATGTGATGCCTCCACCAGTGTCTGCATGCATGCTACAGATTTCATATTGTCTATTTCTAATCAAAGTACTGAAATTACTGTAAGCAAGCAAGGCATTATATTGTTAAGGATTCTTCTTTACCAAAGGTTATCATGATAAATAAAGGGGTAAAATTAAACCAGGAGTAACTCAGAAGTTACCCCATTACAGTGTGACAAAATCTTAGACTGGTTTGAATTCAAAGAAGATGATGATAATTTCAAGTTGGTTGAATTTAGAAAATCTTTCAATTGTTGGGTAGAAAACATTATGGATAATGAAGAAATTGCTTGTTACAAGCAATTTCTTCATTGTCCATAATGTTTTCCAAGGCTTTTTCTTGAGATGCTTAAAAAGCAGAATCGGGTGGGAATGGGTTAAATAGCATGTTTTTGAAAGAGTTCTCCAAAATTTGAATAGAGTGTGCAATATTCCTGAAACACTTTAGAACTACTATTATGGTGTAGTCAATCAATGGATTTAAAGGTTAAGCCGCCAGTGGCAGTTTGCACTCATTGAACTTTGAGACCACCTCAAAAGTTTTTTTGTTAACTTCAGCTGTCAAAGCTGACACTTTGCTTTATGCCCCAAAAGACAAAGATTTTCAAAACTCTATTAACTTGAAATTGTAGTAGGCAACTTCTTTGAATTTTGAGCATTGTATAATTCAGATGTCTGGGTATTGGTTAATTGATGAATATAATCATTTTGTGATGCAAACAAATACAGGTCTGTCTAGATATGGATTCTCTTTAACCCTTGTCAAGCTGAACAAAGACACCCAGAACTGAATCAAAATCAAAGGGCTAGCAGTACTTTAATGCTATCTAGTTGCGCGTCAATTTTTCTTTTCATATTTTTGATTAATAAACAACTTTTAAATTTCAAACAGCCGTTATAGATTTAGACCAGAATAACTTACTACTTTTTTCTTGTTGGAAGACAAGCCTTCTCCCTGTGTCTTGCTACAATTTACTGATGCTCTCTTGAAATGTACATCATTATTTATTCTTCCCGACCTTTCACCTGTCTGCTGAAGTTTTGTTAACTCCACAGCTATCTGGCTCCCTTCTATAGCATTGTTTTTCACCAAGTGAATATCTAAGTACATTGGGTTATGGACAACAGTTACTTATGTAAACAATGCCTAATAAATGGCATCTTTTCATTGATTTGTTCAGAGTTTGGGCTTTTATTCAATTTTTCATTAAGCTGATGATAATTGCAACTTCTATTGTGCATATTGGCCCTTTCCCACACAATGACACTTTTTGACGCCCCTAAGTAAAAAAACCTGGGAAAACATTGTGAAAATGAAAACATTATTTGTGACAAGTCAACGACATACACTGACTAATCACATAAGTTCATCCCTAGCACCTTGTGAGCACTTTGTAAGCTTAAGCAAGAGAGCCATTGGCCAAAGGATATTTAACTTTGAATATCTAAGTTTAATGTTAAAGGAAGAATAAATATGTAGGCCTGATCCCCTAGTGATTACAGATCTACCCCTAAGGACCAGAGGGTGATGTTGCTAAGGGAACCAGAGATTTTATTTCATTTCTTTTAGCTTTGATTCCTGTATTTATTTATTGATCTGAATTTTAACAAGATTTCTTTTCCTATTGTAGTTTTTAATAGGGATAATAGAAGAAACTTTCTTGCCAAAATTTGTTGGAATTGGTAAAGCAATTAAGAAGAAGTTGTTTAAAGATGCCCCTCAGAAAGACAATTTAGAAAAGCTTTGTGGAAAAAGAAGAAATTGGTTGCAACAAGCAATTTCATCATTTTCCACAAATGCTTTCCACCCAGAAAGTTGAAAAATCTTAAATTGTTGTCTGCAACTCCTTTTATTTTTGGACCAGTCTAAAAAAATTCCATCGGGTAATGGATTAATTCATCAAGCCATACAATAAAGCATTACATTACATGTTCCTCTATTAAACATAGCCAACAGTTTATTATGTAATCACTTTTACCTGAGCAAGGGGACAATCTGGCAAAATACAAAATATTTTAACCATAGTTAAACTACACAAATTGATCTTTCAAATACTATCTCTGAATGACATCTGCTTGATCCCTTTCCAATTTCATTTCAATACTTGTTCTGTGGAATTCCTGGATAGCTCCATTTAACCCATTCCAACACAGTGGAATTTTAGACCGGTCCAAATTGAAAGGATCTGCAGACGACAATATCAAGTTGATGAAATTTTAATTTCTCGACTTTTTGGATATAAAACATTGTGAATAATGAAGAAATTGCTTGATACAAGCAATTTCTTCATTTTCCACAATGTTTTCCAAAGCTTTTTTGTTGAGGGGCGTAAAAACGAGGGATTGAGTGGGAATGGGTTAACCTGATGGGTCAATAGTAACTAGATATGACAACAAAGGATACTAGCTTCCAGTGATTTTCCTTCTGTCCTTTCATTCACTTTACTAAGAATGTACGGTGTAATATCTTTTCCCTGTATACCTGAGTCCCTGTAAACATAAATGTTTGTGTAAAATTCCTTTAATTGGCCATGGGTAATGCATGATTGATACCTCCAAAAGTTGTTAGTGGTTACAGGAGTACTGCAAGTACACAGAAATGTAACTAAAGAAACCTCCGTCTGGATTTTTAATTTGCTAGGTGAATTGAACTATCAGGTCATGGTTCAATGTCTTATCCAACAATTGGTTTGTCAATTGGATTGTCCCAGGTCCAGAACCTGTAACATAGAGGTTTGAAATAGAAATCATACCACCTTTGTTAAATGCATGCACAAAAAAAGAGACTGATTATGCTCCCCGATTATAAGCCTGTCACAAAAATTACAAAAATAAACAGGGAAAGGGGTTCCGACCGACCAACAGTCTAAGATGTGGCTATATGCTTGCCTTTTTCTAGACAAGCTAAATTGTAACATACAATCTTGAGTTGTGACCTTAATTGAAGTAGCTATGCTCTGGACAAGGTCAATTTTAATTATTGACCTTGATCTAAGACCTTGACTTTGGAGCTTTCAAGCCATTGGGAAAACGTGTCAGCACAATATCATAAGGAAATTACATGTTAATTTTCATCCAATTTGGTACAGGGGTTGTAGAAATATCAAGTTGGACAGACGGATGGATGGAATGACAGATGGAAGGATGGACAAAGTGGCAGCTATATGCTCTCCCTTGGGGGAGCATGAAAACAGAAATCTACTCTATATCTCCCAATAGTATATCTTCCTGGAATTTAATGAAACATGGGAAGGGGGCTTTTATTTCACCTTAATTCATAAAATTTTGATAGGTGTTTCTTCTTTTGGACTGAATTGTACTTTTTCAATTCATCACAATTTTTTAGAGAAAAAATCTTCAAATTAGAGGAAATCCTGATGGATACTACAAACTAAGCTGATCCGTTCAATTGAAAGTATGTAGCTGACAGTCAAATAATGAAAGAAATATCAATCTCACATTTAAAACAAATGATGATCAATTTCTTTAATGCATATTAAGTCATTCCCACACGAGAAAATCTTAGACTAGTCCAAATTGAAAGAATATTCAGATGACAATTTAAGGTTGATGAAAATCTAAATTTCTTTGTCTTTTGGGGTAGAAAACATTGTTGATAATAAAGATATTACTTGTATCAAGCAATTTCTTCCTTTTCCACAATGTTATCCAAAGCTTTCATAAAGAGAGGCGTGTAAAAGTATCATTGTGTGGGAATGGGTTAAGGACAACACATGTATTTTTTACAATATCACTAAAAAGGGTTTCTTTTTGCACATGAATTACATTGCAAAATGATGAAATCAACAATATCTTTTGTCCCTCTGAGATGATGTTCAGAAGCCCAAGCACAGGTCTTGCCCATTCAATGTTTAACTTTGAGCAATCACCTAGACCTTGGAGCTATACAATAATTTATTTTGAATGGAACATCTACTCATAATGGAGAACAACTGTGCAATGTTTTTCTAAATCCAACCACAAATGTAGGAGATATGCTCTGGACAAGCTCAATTTAAATATTTGACCTTGAGCCATGACATTGACCTTAAATCTATTGGAAAAAGTGTTTAAAATAGAACATCTACTCATGATAGATAATAGTTGTGCCCAAGAGGGCTTGGCATCAAAAAATGTGATAGTTACAATCACAGTGTTTAGGCCAGGATATTATATTTGTGATATTTATCAATTTAGCCCATTACCAGACAAAGCAATTGGTCATTTTTCATAATTATGGGCCAATAAAATTAGAGAGCAATCAAGCTGTTTCAATTTGTACTTCCTAATATCTACACAATTTAAGAAACCCAACCTGCTAGAATGAACAAACAATGGCATTTTGATCACTTCTAGCTATTTGACAGGTTATGATACACTTTTGTTTGACTATGCAGTGCCAAGTGTAAGTGTTTTCTTATCATCTGACTGACGCAAAGAAAAGAGCATGCAATTTATTATTGTAAGTAAACCGCAGGCAAAATGACAGCACTAGATGCCTTTATTGTAGATAACTAATAATTTTGAAAATTTATCCTATCAGAAACTCTGGGTTAAAGAAACAATGAGGCAGTGTAGACTAAGATCAGGCTGCACATATGTGCCAAAACAGGAATATTCTGGGTTCAGTTTGACAAGGGTTAACCTTGCCAAATTATTTTGATAAAATGTAAACAAAGTTTTACACACCATGCCTCTACTAAAACAGACTGTATCACAGTTTCTATTTCCTGTCCAAGGGTATCATACTGTTCTGGAATGGGTACTGCAATCAGTGCACCAGAATGTAGTCCTAGTTGGTGATTACTGTCTGAATGAATTAAACAAAATTAGATAACAGACTGTATCACAGTTTCTATCTCCTGTCTACGAGCATCATACTGTTCTGGAATGGGTATTGCAATCAGTGTACCAGACTGCAGTCCTAGTTAGTGACTACTCTCTGAATGAATTAAACAACATTAGATAACAGACTGTTTCACTTCTATTTCCTGTCACCAATTCAACCCATTACCAGACACTTTTTATAGACTTGTCTTAATTGAAAGAAGCTGCAGACAACATTTTAATGGAATTTCGTCTGTTTGGATAGAAGGCATTGTGGGTAAAGAAAAAGCTGCTTGATACAAGCAGTTTCTTTATTCTCCAAAATGTTTTCTGAAGCTTTTGAGGGGTGTTAAAAGGAGGAATTGTGTGGGAATTGGTTAAAGGGACAACCTTTTTTTCCTTATGAAAGACTTTGTCTTTGTATCCACATACCTCCTTTTTTTAACATAACATAATCTTATTTCTCCAAGGTCTAATGTTTTGTACAAAATTAAGTATCATGAATTCTCTCTGTTTTTGGGCACCTAGCAGAGATGGGCCAACCATAACCACTTGTTTGTCAAGCAGTAAATAATTTGCCTGACAAGTAAGCTTGCATATAACATGACCTACAACTTGGGGGTGTAATAAAACCTGTTGAATATTTTTGATATCACATGGATGATGCAACACTAGTGGAATAACCCTGTGATATTATATTTGTGAAAAGATTGTGGAAAATGAAGAAATTGCCTGTAATAAGCAATTTCTACTTTTTCCGCAATGTTTTTTATCATATGGGATGGATTTTTTTTAAAATTTTACTTACTATGTAATATTACCTGCTAGCCCATTTAATTTGGACAAGTCTAAGATTTTGAAAAAAGAGTTATGTGTTAATAAATTCCATAATTCATAACCACTCAGTCAATATCCTCTAATTATCATACCAATTAGCTTCGCAGCTGCAGCAGGTGTCTCTGTTCTGTAAGGTGATAAATGTCCACTTCTTCTAGAAAAGAAGGCTGGAAATTCATTGGTTTTGCCATATGTAGCTACACAAACTCCTTCTGTCTCCTGCAGTGAAGCAAAATGTCTTCATTTAACTTATTAACTGGTCCATTTGGAAACTTTCTGGATAGAAAACATTGTGTAATAAATGAGATGTTACATGTTACAGGCAATTCCTTCATTTTACACAATGTTTTCCCAATCGCTTTTCTTGGTTGAATGATTGAGTGGGGTTTATCACCACTTGTAACAGTATTTCAGTCATATCGTGGTGGCCTAACCTAACCATGGATTCCTAGTATTTCTCCAACCAGTGCTACCACTACATCCTTTCCAAGCCTCCTGCTACTCATGCCACTTAGGTTTTCGATTATCCACCAATTGGTGGAAGACAAATGACGAGAAGCAAATATGCTGCAACTATGGATCAAACCCTAGACCCCATGATTGAGAGTCCAATGTGCTCCCAACTGTGAAATGGCCGCAGCCTTAGTTTGTGTTTGAATAAGTTGATAGTGCCAATAAGCTGTCTTTGTAGCATTACAATCTCTTGAATGTAAAGCCATAAGACGACCTTGATGGTCCTTAATTGCTCATCTAGGTAACAATCTCATAAACTGACATAATGGCCTGAAGAATCATAGCTGTGCTAGAATGGAGACCAGATGAAAATTCAGAATTGTTATTTAACCCATAACCACATGACAATATTTTAGACTGGTCCAAATTGAAAGAAGTTGCAGACCACAACTTAAAGTTTATGAAATTTTAACATTTTAACTTTATAGGTAAAATGAAGTAATTGCTTGTAACAAGCCGTTTCTTCATTTTACATAATATTTTCCCATTCTTTTTTTTTCTTGAGGGGCGTCAAAAAGCCTCATTGTGTGTGAATGGGTTAAGCTATTACATCACAATCCCACATTTTATGTCCTGAAGAAATATAGATACACAAAAACTTGTGAGAAAAGAAGAAAACACTTATAAAAGACAATTTCTCCACTTCTCTCAATGTTTTTACCTAGCATGGCAATTTTCTATTTAAAATCACTTTATTTTGTCTGCAACCTGTTTCAATTTTGACCATTCTAAAATTTTGTTGTGTGGCAATGGGTTAAACAAGTTTTGTAGATAGTGTTGCTTTATGCAAAATACAAAGCCATTAGCCTATGGGATTGTCTAGAAAAGGTTTTAAATATTTCTATTTATATTTCTAAGTAAATAGGTCCCAAGGGGGATTATCTTTACCCAATACTACACAAAGATGCTTTTCTGATGCCCTGGAGAAATACAATCATGGAAAACTTGTGTAACAAGCCATTTCTCCTTTTATCACATTTTTTTTTACCCTATTTGGCACTTATTTTCCTATTTTAGCACAATATCAAATGTTGTCTGCAACTTATTCCAATTTGAACCAGTCTAAAATTTTATCATCTGATAATTGGTTAAGAATAGAAGATGGCCATCAAGTGATGACACTTGCAAAGTATTAAACCTTTATGCCTGTTTATCTTTATTTAAAATAGAGTGTACCAGGGCCTTAACCCTTGTCATGCTGAATAAACGCATGATTGAGAATTACATGAAAATCAAAGAATTGAAAGCACTGTAAGGCTTTAATTACGGGTCAATATTTCTTTTGACGAATGACTTTATAAACAATTCCGACTTGAATTTAACAAGCAGGTGGTGTATACAAAGATCAGACGGCACATTTGTGCGGTCTGATCTTTGTATATACCTCCTCCAAAAACAGGAATATTCCGGGTTCAGCAGGACAAGGGTTAATAGGACCAGATGGTATATTTTAACAACTTTTGTAAAAGCCTCAAAATATAAGGTTGTCAAGCTTAACCAAGACAAAATTTTAGACTGGTCCAAACTGGCTTAAGTTGCAGATGGTATTCAAGTATGTATCGCTCCACAGGCATGAATGTTCTGATTAAGCAATTTTTTTCATGAATTTAAAATAACCTGAATATAAAGAAATAAATCTAAATCATTGAAATCTTTGACATAGTTATAGAGAACCATTTCAAACTTTTCATTGTTTTTACAAAAGTCAAGTCAAGTTATGTAAAATTCATTAGTAAAATTTTCACAGTATACCATATATGGACATAACACACTACCATAATAGCCATGTTTTTCAACCAATCAAAATTATTTGAAGGAATCTGACAAACAGTCATCTTAGTTATCATTCCCATAGAATTTAGTTGAAATCCATCAACAGGTTTCTTAGGACATAAATTTCAAAGATTTTACCATATATGAAAAAAGCCCCACCCATAAAAGCCATGTTTTTCACCTGATCAAAATTCTTTGAAGGAATCTGATACAAGTTCACCATAGGATCATTTCTTTGAAATTTGATTGAAATCCATCGACTAGGTTCTAAGATTAAGATTTTCAAAGCTTTTACCATATATGGAAATTAGCCCTGCCCATTTAAGCCATGATTTTCATCCTATCAAAAATCTTTGAAGGAATCTGATAAAGGTTCACCGAAGGATCGTTTCTGTGAAATTTGGTTGAAATCCATCAACTGGTTTTTGAGAAGATTTTCAAAGCTTTCACCATATATGGAAGTTAGCCTTGTCCATTAAAGACATGTTTTTCATCTGATCAAAATTCTTTGAAGGAATCTAATAGAGGTGCAACCAAGGATCATTTCTGTGAAATTTGATTGAAATCTGTTCTGTATTTACTGAGGAGAAGATTTTCAAAGGAAAAGTTTACGGACAGAGGGACGGACGACCAGATGGACGCATGCAAGACAGACACACTGCCATGACAATAGCTCTCTGGCTTTCAGCCAATGGGGCTAAAACAAAAGACAAATATGGTAGAAAATATTTTGAGATAAGAGAAATTTACAATTTCTTAATCCATAACCAGACAACCAAATACATGTATTAGACTGTCCCAAATTGGAAGAAGTTACAGGAGATCATTTTGAATTGACCGAATTTTAAAAATCTTTTCCTATTGCGGCAGAAAACATTGTGGATAATTAAGAAATTGCTTGTAACAAGTAACTTCTTCATTTCTCACAATGTTTTCTAAAGCTTTTCCCTGAGGACCACAAAATGTGGGTTCGTGAGTTAAGATATAAACTGCCTCTTCCTCTAGGTACATTCAACCATCTTAACACAATGTAATTGTTACATTTTCTTCTTGAACTCAGAATGGAGATTTGTGTGGTGATAGGTTATATTTAGCCATCTAGCATATTGATGGATAAAAACTCAATCAAATTTAATTCAATCTAAATACCAGGTATTCCAGAGTTCTGCCAATATCCAATATTGACTTAACACCAGAGGATATTACAGCAACTGGTGTTCTGCCCAACTCTCTTAGGTCAGCACTTACATCAAGGGCTGAAATGATGAAGTTAACCCATTGTAACCCTTCTTTATAGATATCTCAAGAAAAAAGCTTAGGAAAACATTGTGCTAAATGAAGAAATTGCTTGTATCAAGAAACTTCTGCATTATCCACAATGTTTTCTATCCAAAAAGATGAAAATATTCAAAATTCCATAAACTTGAAATTATCGTATGCAGCTTTATTAAGTTGGACTAGTCTAAAATTTTGTTGTGTGGGAATCGATAAAAGTGTGGGTGTTAAGTCAGGTATTATATGACACATTTAAGAGAAGAAAGATGGAGGTGATAGTTTGCTCCAAAAAATTTCCACCATCTGGGTAGGATTAGAAATAGGGATCCAAGCTTTGATTCCAAGTCAAACATCCCAGAATTGTATAATTGATGTTCTTTAACCCATTTCCAGACAACAAAATTCTTGACAGGTACAAATTCAAAGGAGTTGCAGACGACAATTTCACGTTGATGAAATTTTAGATTCTTTCTACCTTCTCGGTAAAAAAAACCATTTTATAAAATGAAGAAATTGCTTGTTACAAGCAATTTCTTCATTATGCACATTGTTCTATACTACAAAAATAAGAATTTTAAGATTTAATCAATTGAAAATTATCATCTGCTACTTCTTTCAATTTGAAACAGTCTAAAATTTTGTCGTCTAGTAATTGGTCAAGGGACTACTCAAGGGACAGCCAAAATGTTGTCTGTTTAGAGGAATCTACTTAACCCTTTCCCACACAGCAAAATTTTAGACTGGTCCAAATTCAAAGGAGGAGCAGATGACAACTTAAAGTTGATGAAATTGTAGATCTTTTCAACTTTCTCAATAGAAAACATTGTGGAAAATGAAGAAATTGCTTGATTCAAGCAATTTCTTCATTTCCAACAATGTTTTCCAAAGCTCTTTTCTTGAGAGGCGTAAAAAGGAGGGCTTGAGTTGGAATGGGTTAATAAACTTTTTTCTGACATGCATGAGGGATCGTTTCGATTGCATACACAAATTATTGCAAGATTCTCCCTTAATCCTATATTGATGGAACTTATTACAATCATCTCATTGAGATACATAAACATAGGATTTAGTTTTGATAATTTTAATTATTTGCAAAAAGTCTTATGTTTTTGGAAAAGAAACTTTCCAAATCCCACACAGCAAAATTTTAGACTGGTCCAAATTGAAAGAAGCCTCAGATGACAATTTCAAGTTGATAGAATTTTAAACTTTTTCATCATTTTGGGTAGAAAACATTGTGGATAATGAAGGAATTGCTTGATACAAGCAATTTTGTCATTTTACACAATGTTTTCATGAGCTTCTTTCTTGAGGGGCGTATAAAGGAGGGATTGAGTTGTAATGGGTTAATTAATTGATAGAGATGGTTGCTTGAGCAAGATTGACAGAAATGACTTTAGCTTTGATCTGTACAAAGAAAATCAACAACTTTGACTGTATGATACAATAACAAACAGTGTTGTGCTATGCAGAGCAACTCTATCTAACATCACATGAACACAACAATCGTTATAGTTGCAACTCACATATTTCTCCACCTCTGTGTACCCCACCTATACCCCCAGTAACAAACAGTGGTATCCCTGCCATGTGGGCAATCACCATGGTGCCGGAGACTGTGGTCCCTCCATGCAGCTTCTAAAATCTCAAATCAAGGGATTAGTACAACATGGTTTTTAAGTGTGTTTATAAATATAGGGGCTTACAACAGTGTTATTCTTGAAACATAGTCTAGATAGGAGAACTACTTTTACCTTCAAAATATTTGTGACCTTTAAGTGAAAAGAAATCATGAAATCAACCCTAGTCAGAATGTGCAAATAACAAAGCTGACCTAGGTTCCCAAGTGGTATATTTTCCAAACCAAGAATGGTCAATCTTCTTAACTATATCTTTCATAAAATTATCTATGATAGTCTTTTGCTGAATCTGAATGTTCTATCAAATCTTTATTTCTAAAGGTCTTCAAAGGTCATATTCACCTAACTGACAAATTACTGACCTACTGTACTCCAACATGGCAGTTCAAATAAATAAGAAACAACAATACTTTGTACTTAACCCATTACCACATGGCCAAATTTTAGACTGGTCCAAATTGAAAGAAGTAGCAGACCACAATTTCAAGTTGGCAGAATTTAGAATGTTTTTGCCTTTTAGGGTAGGAAACATTGTGGACATTGAAGAAATTGCTTGCCACAAACAATTTCTTCAATGTCCACTATGTTTTCCAAAGCTTTTTTCTTGAGGGCGTCAAAAAGCTTCACTTTGTAGGAACTGGTTAGATGAGTGGTCAGGCACATAAGGCAAACCGTTGCCTGGCAACCTTAAAATCATAACTACAACTTGATCTAGAGCTATCACTGAATGTGATTTATTCCTAGCCACAAGACTGACATTCTTTCATCGTAATTATGCATTTTACAAAATACAGACTTAACCATATGAACTAGTCCTTCTGAATATTGCACCAAATCAAAGCCTGAAATTGCGATAGCAATCTGAGGCTAAAGTTAGCATAGTAAAATTCCAACACATAAAGAGTTTAATTAAAAAAAAATACAATGCAGTTAATAAATCTTTTACTACATGAAAAGTAGATCAGATCGGATTATACAACTTCAAACTGCCAGACAGAAAAATCTCCCTACCTGAGATATAATATAAGCCAGATCTCTCCTAGAAATTTTGGTGGATCGTGTTTTGGGATCTGCAAGAAATTCCAGCTGTGAACCGTTCAATCCTACAGATGAAAATTGAAAAGTAGTTTTACTGTCAGTAAATAAACTGCTGTCAATCAATCTCTGTTATTCTGTGATTCTTATGTTCATGGATTCATTACTATGCTCCTTTGATACTTGCCCAACATTGAATTCTGTCACAAAATAGGTACCCCCATTGGTCATGGATAACATTTGAATAAAATATCATGATACTGGGTCAAATAGCTCTTGAGTATGAATACATTTTTCATATAAAGCTCATCTGCAATCTTCACATTTGACACATTAAATTAAAGTCAATAGAAAGCTTCCCTTGGGTCATGGACATCATGTGCTTAGAGTTTCATGATCCTTGGTCATATTGTTATTCAGTGAGAGCCATAAAATAAAGCAGTCTACAGTCTGGATGGAAAGATAGACATGGTGAAAATAATTTAACCAATTCCCAATCAATCCTGCTCGTTGAAGCCCTCAAGAATAAAAGGCTTTAGAAAACATTTTGGAATTTCTTCATTATCCGCAATGTTTTCTGCCTAAGATGACAAAGATTTTTAAAATTTCATCAACATACAAGGTGACAAATTGTCACAAAATACGCCCGCAACACTTCTGGTTGTTGACTGGGGAAGGGGATTAAAATTTAAGTCTAATTTCAAGAAAGAGTAACAATTCACAATGATAAATTATGGTTCTAGTGTTTTTCTTGTTATCATGATGTTTTGAAAACCATAGACTGTCACACTATCAGAGATTTGAAACAAAATCAAATGTGAAAAACAACAAAGAAAAAGTCAAAAAATAAGCCAGGTGGAGTTATGGTTCTTGTGACCTGCACTTCCCCTTGGAGATATCTACCCACTCATGAAGTTTCCTGATCATAGCTATTACAATTTCATGGAGTTATGGTTCTTCTGCATTGCACTTCCCCTTTATGAGATCTATCTACCTACCTGAAGTTTCATGATCATAGCTTATACACTTTACGAGATATGCTCCGAAAAAGATCAAAGTATGAAAAAAATCAAAAGGGCAATAACTCAAAAATAAGCCAGGTAGAGTTATGGTTCTTGTGCACTGCACTTCCCCTCGATGAGATCTTTCTATCCACGAAAAT
Organism: Fragum fragum; assembly: GCA_946902895.1. Taxonomy (NCBI): domain Eukaryota; kingdom Metazoa; phylum Mollusca; class Bivalvia; order Cardiida; family Cardiidae; genus Fragum; species Fragum fragum. The sequence goes on from OX336382.1 coordinate 2,257,722, forward strand.
TCAAAATCTTTGCTTGAATACTTTTAGAGACATGCTCCCGACAAGACCAAAGTGAAAAAACAACAAAGGGCAATAACTCAAAAAATAAGCCAGAAGGAGTTATGGTTCTTTTGCAATGCACTTCCCCTTGATGAGATCTATCTACCCATGAAGTTTCATGATCATAGCTCATATACTTTTAGAGATATGCTCTGGACAAGATCAAAGTATGAAAAACAACAAAGGGCAATAACTCAAAAAATAAGCAATGTATAGTTATGGTTCATGTATACTAAACTTCCCCTTGATGAGATCTATCTACCCATGAAGTTTCATGATCATAGCTCATATACTTTAAGAGATATGCTCTGGACAAGATCAAAGTATGAAAAACAACAAAGGGCAACAACTCAAAAGATAAGCCAGGTAGAGTTATGGTTCTTGTATACTGCAATTCCCCTTGATGAGATCTATCTACCCATGAAGTTTCATGAACTAAGCTTGAATACTTTTAGAGATATGCTCCGGACAAGAAACAAGTAAGAAAAAAACAACAAAGGGCAATAACTCAAAAACTAAGCAAGGTAGAGTTAAGTTTCTTGTGCACTGCTCTTCCCCTTGATGAGATCTATTTACCCATGAAGTTCATAATAATAGCTTGAATACTTTAAGAGATATGCTCCAGACAAGATCCAAGTATGAAAAAAATAAAGGGCAATAACTCAAAAAATAAGCAAGGTATAGTTATGTTTCTTGTTCACTGCACACCCCCTTGATGAGATCTATCTACCAATTAAGTTTCATGATCATAGCTCATATACTTTTAGAGATATGCTCTTGACAAGATCAAAGTATGAAAAACAACAAAGGGCGTATAAAAGTTGTTGTCTGCAACTTCTCCCAATTAAGACCAGTCACAAAATGACCCCCATTTACTTTGTTTCTTTGGGGTGAAATTGATGGATTGCAGCTATCAAATGAAATATCAATTGACCAATCAAATCATTTATTTAGATCAGAAGTGAATGTTGATCACCGACATACTTGTCAAGTATATGTGTTGTTTTGTGGCTTAAATATTGCAACTACAACTTATTCTTATAATATGTATTTTACACATTGGTAATCTTGAATCAGGCCTTCAACCAAAGGTTATGGTCATATTCATAGGTCAAATTTTAAAAATTGTCATGCTGTATAAATTACCTTACTAAATTGCTGTAAAATCAAAGGGCTGAAAGCACTGGTAGAACTTGTTCACTAATCAATATTTCGTTTAGTAATCAATTTCATAAACAACTCTGGCAGGAAAAGTACAGGCAGGAGGTGTAGACCAAGATCAGACTGCACTTATCTGCAGGCTGATCTTGGTCTATGCCTCCTGCCAAAACAAGAATATTCTGGGTTCAGCATGACAAGGGTTAATGTTTAATACTATAACTCTATCCTTGTTTCACAATCCCGCACCTACAGCTGAGCATTGTGCTTTGCATTTTCTACTCTTGTGTTTTCAAGCAACATTAATTTGAATCAAAGCCTTTCACAAATTTCAGTTTTAACCGACTGCTTTTTTTAATATCAGGTGAAGGTTTAAACTATTCCCTAACAATCCATTTTCTTTTACAACCTTTAAGACAAGAGGTTAGGAAAAGTAACAAAGTTGAAAATGAAAAAATTGCTTGTTGCAAGGAATTTCTGCATTATCCTGGTAGTCTTCTATCAAGAGTGATTGAGCTAATTGAAATTCAATCCATTATCACACGGCAAAATTTTAGACTGGTCCAATTTGAAAGTGATTGCAGACAACGAGTAGAAGATATTGAAATTTAGATTTTTTTCCACTTTCTGGGTTGAATCTACATGGTTGTCCCAGGACAACTGCTGTTGAGCCGGCAAACTTTTGTAGTATCATGCTCCAGATAAGCACAATTTTAGTATTTGACCACGAGCTTTGACCTTGAACTTAATTCAATCCAAAAATTTCTTTCAAATGGCACATCTTCTCATGATGGAGAACAATTGTGCCAATTTATTTTGAAATCCATCCACAATTGTAGGAGAAATGCTCCGGACAAACACAATTTTAGTGTTTGACCTTTAGCTGTGACCTTGAACTTGAAGCTATCCAAAAAGTTCTTTCAAATGGCACATCTACTCATGATCGAGAATAATTGTGCCAAGTTATTTTGAAATCCATCCATTTTTGTAGGAGAAATGCACAATTTTAGTGTTTGACCTTGAACTTTGACCTTGAAGCTATCCAAAAAATTCTTTCAAATGGCACATCTACTCATTAGCCAAGTTATTTTGAAATCCATCCATAAATATAGGAGTAATTGTCCGTACAAATTTGGACAGACGGACAGACTAACGCACTAACGCACATACACCGACTTGCCATAGAAACAACTATGTCTCGCTCACTAAAAGCCGGCTCGACAAATTTTGTGTTAGATGAAGAATTTGCTTGCTTCAATTCTTCATTTTACACAATGTTTTCCCAACTTTTTTTTCTAAAGTGGCATCAAAAAGCATCATTGTGCCGGAATGGCTTAACAAACTTTAAAATCTCATCTGCTACTTCTTTCTATTTGGACAAGTCTAATCTTTTTCGTGTGGTTAACCCTTTCCTGTTTTGTAAAATCTTAGTCCTGGCCAATTTCAAAGGTTTTGCAGACGAAAAGTGCCTTAAATTTGAAAAATTACCATTTAGTAAGGTAGAAAATATTGCGGAAAATGAAGAAATTGCTTGTTACAAGCAATTTCTTCTTTTTCAATAATTTTTTGCTTTCAATTATAAATTCACAGGGATGTAAAATCCTGGGATAGAGCAGGAAAGGGTTACAAGGTAGAACAAAGATAGAACAAAGGTATGTGTACCCACCAACATGTATTTTCCCACCAATGACTCCAATAGTAGCTGGAGTTGATCCCTGGTTTCTAACTAGGTCTTCTACTTCATAAGCCATTCTAAAATTTTAGAAAAGGACTCATATAGGGTTGGTATAATCAATCATCAACCCTTACCTGTTTTTTTTTTTTAAGTTTTAGAATGATCGAAATTGAAAGAAGTTGCATACGACAATGAAATTTGGATGCAATTTGAAATGAGATCATGGTATATGGGAGAAAATATTGTGGGAAAAGAAGAAATTGCTTGTTACAAGCAATTTCTCCTTTTCGCACAAAGTTTAGTGGTAATTGGTTAAAGAGGCAAAGATTTTAACAAGCAATTTCTTCATTTCATACTGTTTTCTTCCTTGAAGTGGCCGAGCCTGATTATCTCAATATGCACTCAATCCTGGAGTCGTGAATACAATCCCCAGCTATACTCTTTCCAACAATTGAGAAAAGTCATAACTACATGCTTCATTTGTCTATCATCAATAGTCAAATGATAAGTAGTGCTCACAAGTGGGATAATTTGTTTGTTTGAATGGGGTTTAATGCGGCTTTTAACAATTTTTCAATCATATTACGGCGGATGGAGAACTTAGCAATGGTCACACGAGTATCACCATTACATCTTTTCCTAGCCCTCAGCCACTATCCCACTTAGATTTACAATTATCTACCAATTGTTGAGAGACAAATGTCGGAAAGAATGTGTGCTGCCGCCAGGGATCAAACCCTGACGCCCTTTTGATTGAAGATTGGGTGTCTGATGCACTACCAACTGTGCTATGACAGCGGCACACAATTGGGATAAGCGGCTGTTAGCTCGGATAAAATGTTATTCTTGTATTGTAGTGAAAAATAACAGTAAGCCATGGATAGCTGTACCAGCTACTGCAATATAACAAAGTGGTGTTAAAAGTTAAACAATCGTCAATCTTTCATGGAAGTTAAGAAAATTTGTTATCAACATAAAATTGCCTACAGCTTCTTTCAAAGACCCACATTGTTGCAAGTTTCAGCCCATTCTAATGAAACTGAAAGAGGTGTACATAAAAACACAAAACTGCTAACAGACAGAAAGATTGATGAACAGGCTATCAGGTCATAAAATAATATGACCTTTTGAGCACATAAAAAGCAAATAGTTAGTCAGCAACCTTAAAGTCAGTTTATTCAAGTATACAACTCACCGACCAATGAAAATGTAGTAACACATATGCAGATGACAAAAGTTTTGACTGTTCTAAATTGAAAGAAATTGCTGACGATAATTCTAATTGCACTTAATTTGGAAAATAAGTGCCAAATAGGGTATGAATAATTTGATTGGCTAATCATTTTTTTTATAACAGTGGCAGTCCTTCAAGTCTTTGTTACCTCTTTACTGTTTTACAAAATTTTAGACCTGTAAAAAATTCAAAGATTTTACAGATGACAATTTAAGGTTGATTTTATTTGAAAAATAATCATTTAATAGGGTAGAAAATATTTTGGAAAAAAAAATTGCTTGTTACAAGCAATTTCTTACTTTTTCCACAGTATTTTCTCAAGTATAAAAGCACAGGGATGTAAAACCTGGGGATTGAACAGGATAGGGTTAAAGTTATCTCTTAGCTACCTCAAATTTTGTGGATAAGGCATTCCATGAGTGACAATGGTTGTTTCCAAGGCAACCACAGGTTTGTTGGCACTTAAAGCTGATCTTACCTCCTCTGATATAATGAGATGATCTGTCAAAACAAGAAAAATGTTCCATTCTATTGAGTCTTTTCACCATTTACATTAACCCTTTCCTGTTTAATCCCTGATAATTTAATTTTTTGTTTTGTCTATCAAAAATGGGTGTTCTGATTGGTCAGAATAAAAATTTTGTAACTCCATGAAAAAAATTTGATCACACACCTATTTTGTATGCTTCCACACAAAATACATGTAGTTCCATACTAAAAGGTATCAAAACGTGTAAAGGTTTTGCTTTTTTTCACTCCATGCTATCATATTATAAGGAATGAAGAGAATATTTTTTGTTTTCATGGAGGTATGAACCGAAAAACCTAATCACACTTATATATGAATCCACTTCAGGTATTAATACAGTGTGATTAGGTTTTTTTGTTCATACCGCCATGAAAACAAAAAAATACTCTCTACTATCTCTTAAGTATTAACATTACTTTATACATGAGAAAATATTGTGGGAAAAGAAGAAATTGCTTGTAACAAGCAATTTCTTATTTTCCCAAGATATTTTCCACATTGGTTACTTTTCAAATTGCACTCACTTTTAGTTGTTATCTGCAACTTCTTTCAAATTGGACTAGTCTAAAATTTTGAAAAACAGGAAAGGGTTAATTTTACCCATTATCACAGAATTCTGCTCTTGTATGACACTCGAGTTAATAAAAAGTTTGGAAAACTTTCTGGAACAAGAAGGCCAAGATGGCCCTAAATTGCTTACCTAATAATCAAATTTGAGTGCCAATTTATCAAATCAAAATACTGTAAACAGATGGGTCCATTTCCACACAAGGATGCTTTTGACGCCCCTCAGGTAAAAGTCTTGGGAAACATTGTGCACAATGAAGCCTGGAACAAGTAAATTCTTCAAAGTATTCTATCCTAAAAGACCAGAATTTTCTAAATTCCATTAACTTGAAATTGTCGTCTGCAACATCTTTTAATATGGACCAGTCTAAGATTTTGTTGTGTGGTAATGAGTTAATGGGTCATACTTAAAAGTTCTTTATCATAACAATAGAAACATATTCAACATTATCTGAACCAAAATTGTGACCTATAGAGCAGTAACAATGCCACTTACGCCCCTTTCAACTTGAAAATGGACAGAATGTGATCGAATTTCATGAGAACCATCATCATTACCACAAAAAGTGTTTGTGCATGTTTGGGCCTAAATTGTGAACTTTACAGCAGTAATGAGGATTTTGTCATTAAAAACCTTTCTTTCTTAAAATTGGTTGGAAAGTCACTATATTCTAAAAGGATCTTCCCCAAGCCCATAAAAACATTTTCAGCATTTCAAAGAAATATTAAACAAAACATTGACCTGAACAGCAGTAAAAAGGTTTTAGTCATCAAGAATGAAATTTTATAGAATGACACCATATTGGATATAATTCTTCTTAGCCATCATTCAAACATCTTTAGCAAGTTTGAGTTGATTGCTCATCCCACTTACGTTTATGATTATCCGCCTATTGGCGGGAGACAAAATTAATGTTCAAACGGATATTTGCAACCGTGGATTGAACCCTGGACCTCATGATTTAGAGTCTGATGCTCTTACAACTGTGCCAAAGCCACGGCCCCAAACCCTGTGTCTAAAATACACAAAGAGAATAGGTGGATGGGCTGAAAACTACACAGATTCAATACATACCTTGGTGAAGTTTGAAAATTGTCCATGAAAAGGTCAAAATGGTATCATTTTTTTTGTGTTCAACTTCAATGTTGGTCATATAATTTCCCCCACTGTTACAAGTTCAATTCAATATTCATAATAATGTACGGCAGGCTGATCTTTGACTATGCATTCTGCCTATTTTCTCGGCTCAGAATGACAAAGGTTAAAACAAAAGCACCCTAAGGGGGTACAATTACTTGGATGTGAGTACTGGACAATGTAATCACGCTCTCTGTTTACTAATATGAGAAGAGGTGAATGAAAAGGTTATGAAAATCAGACAACACATTAATGAGATATAGAATAGACCAAAATTTGACCCTGTGCTGTGACCTTGACCTTTGTCGTGCTCAGAGCTGTTGAGCATTGACAAAGATGTTCAAATACGTGAAAATCAGAGCATATGTTCATTGACATACATGTATTTAACCCTTTTCTGTTTTGGAAAATTTTAGACCTGTCCAAATTCAAAGAGTTGGTAGACGAAACTTTAAAGTGGATTTAATTTGAAAAAATTACCATTTAGTAGGGTAGAAAATATTGTGGAAAAAGAAGAAATTGCTTGTAATTTTTTTCATTTTACACAATGTTTTCTCATTGGTTTAACTTCAGGGGTGTTAAAAAGCATCGTTGTGTGGGAATGGGAACTTGTTCGTGCTCAATGGGCTTTGTCAACAATTGGTTCAAACTCGAAACCAAAGGATTAACTGCCCAGGTTATTTCTTAATGAGGCAATACTAATCAAGCCTTTAAATACCAGAAAAAGATGATCTATGTCGTGTGTGGTACAGCCATGTGGATCTTCTTGTAATCAATCTAAATGCCAGTATACCCCTCTGCATTATTCAATATTTGTACCCTATTTTAGAAATGAAAAAAATATATATGTAATTATGTGTTTCGAAACAATATACAATAGTTTTGCATCATTGGGGAGTTTTTGGTTTATATCCCCAACAATATATTTTGTCCAATAGTCATTTGATATTTAACTCTTTCCTGTTTTCAAAAGTTTAGACCTGTCCATATTCAAAGAATTTGCAGACAACAATATAAAATCAATTTTATTTGAAAAGTAATCATTCAACAGTGTAGAAAACAGTGTGGAATATGAAGAAATTGCTTGTTTCAAGCAATTTCTTCTTTTTCCGCAATGTTTTCTCTAGTATAAAAACATAGGACGTAAAAACCAGGGATTGAACAGGAAAGGCTTAATACAACTCCCTTGTCTGAGAAAAGTGGGTGTGGCTAGTCATCCATCAGTCGAAGAAGTAAGTCAAGTGTAAACAGAAAACATTTACAAAAACACTGTTCAATCTGTAGGGGGGGGGGGGAGGGGGGGGAGGGGGGGATCAGGCCAATGTCCCTGTTAACCCATTACCAAACAATAACAACTTAGACTAGTCAAAACAGAATAAGGAGTTGCAGACAACAATTTAAGATTTATGAAATCTTGAGATTTTATAGAATTTTCTTGAATGAAAACATTGTGGAAAATGAAAAATGTGGAAAAATGATGAAATTGCTTGTTTAGAGTAATTTCTTCATTTTACACAATGTTTTCCCAATGGTTTTTTCTCTGGGGTATCAAAAAGTGTCATTGTGTTGGAATGGGTCAAGTACTAAATGGTTCCAACTTGAACCATGTCTGGGCCCCTTAGATGGATTTCATTTTTAGACATTTTATTTGTAATCCTGTGATCAAAGTCAAGAATATCATAAATATCCCACCCCCATAAAAGATATCCTTTGTGATGTCATATTTGGCTTTCATCATTTTGACAGATAATCCAATAATCGATTTTTTGATATTTGTATGGAATGGCACTTATTTTTTGCACAAAGATCGCTTTGATATAATTCCATTTTTTATTTATTTATTTATTTATTTATTTTTTTTTTGTCCATCATTGGAAGGCTACACAATTTAAGTGGCAGTACATTGTAACAGATTACAAAATTATCACTATTTAAAAGAAAGATAACACTGTTGCAAAAGTCTATTAATATATTTAAAGGTATTATCAACATTCATACATAGATTTATCGTATTTTAGTTCTAAGCTGAAAACTCGGACTGGGAAGAACGAAATTTTATTGGGGCGAATCTATAACATCTGGAATGCAAAAGCAGATCTACCTGATAAAAAACCAGCATTTCTTTGCTTTTTATTAGGAAAATTTTAAATAAATGATACGAAAACAACTATTGCACGTATGAATAAGAAAGGATTCGATTTGCGAAATACCACAATAGACTTACTGCAGCGTGAGATCACGACTGGTGTTCGTTATTCATTGGGACACAAGAAAGCGTCCCAGAATTTGACCCCCATAGCTAGGCGGGCGCGAGGAGGGAGGGGGGGGGGGCTTAGTTTTCCCACCCCATGTATTAAATTGTTTGATTTTTTCCTTTTACACCCTGGTTTTAGCGTCCCTGCATTTTTATACTCGAGAAAATATTAAGGGAAAAAGATATCGCTTGTAACAAGCAATTTATACTTTACCCACCATATTTTCTACCCTATTGAATGATTCTTTATCAAATAAATTCTACTTTAAATTGTCGTCTGCAAAACCATTGAATTTAGACCAGTCTAAACTTTTACGAAACAGGAAAGGGTTAAGATAGTCTTTAATTTTGGAGTTACACTCGAGGATTTGACTAGTTTTTATTTCAACTAAGAAACTGAATCGATAAAAATATTGTTGGCAACTTGAAGCCGATCCTGGCATGTTTACAATCATGAATTCAATGATTCATACTCTCATGCTAAACCATATTTTAGATTTAATATAAAATCTGCCATATGAAATCTGCCTTTCCCAAAAGTAATGTAGGTGTTTTCCAGGACAAATAATTATCACCCTTTTATCGCCCAAAGATACAACGGTATTGTTCAGTGGTAAATTTTGTAAAGAAATTCTGAACACCTGTTTTTTATTTAAATTTAAGACTGGACCAAATTCAGAGGTTTGCAGACGACAATTTAAATTCAAATTTATTTGAAAAAAAATATTAATTCAGTAGGGTAGAAAATATTGTGCAAGAAGAGGAGATTGCTTGTAACAAGCAATTTATTCTTTTCCACGATGTTTTCTCAAGTATAAAAGCACATGGTCGTAAAACCGGGTATTAATAGGAAACGGTTAAGGTAAAATATAGCAAGTGATTGTAAAATATTAATTAAAGTTTATCATTCAGGGTCTGATTTGATAAAGCAAATCTTATACTATTCACTTTATTGAAGTCTGGCCTGTGGCTACAGGGATCTCTACGCCTTCGGCGGGTCAATGTTGGGGTCAAGCTAACAGAGGAATTCATAATCATTTGACCAATTTCCACACATTCCCTCTATTTTATGCCCCTCAAAACAAAAAAAGCTTTGGAAAACATCGTTGGGAATGAAGAAATTGCCTGGTACAAGCAATTTCTTGTAAATTGTACTAAGCATTTTTTTCATTATCCACAATGTTTTCTTTCCATAAAGACGGGAAAATCCATTAGCTAGAAATTGTTGTCTGCAGCTTCATTCAATTTGGACCAGTCTAAAATTTTGTTGTGTGGGAATGGGTCAATGCTCTCCCTCTTTCACACCAGCTTTATTAATTCTTAAACCACTTAGTGCTTCATTACTTAAGTGAATATACCGTGATGTATTTGCAATTGTAGTATGCAATTAAATTTAGTCTAGACTCTCAACAACTACCAACTTTTTTTAGATCTTTTATAAAGCTTGTTATTATCTAGGGGCCCTATCTGTGATTATCGTATCTGCACTTCTTTTAATGCATCCACCGTGGCCATCGTAACCTTTGACTGTCGTTGGTTAGATCTAGCCAGCTTCGTTGGACTTTCATCAAAACTTTCACATGATTGTTGATCGTGTTTGTTACGGAATAACATGTTGAACTATATTTCGGCCATTGAATAAAACCTCGAAATCTCGAAACCTTGCATATACACACTAAGTAAATTTCCAAACCCCAAATCAACCCTCCCTCACATTGAATCGTGTCAAGTTTAGCCACCCCAGTCATGGAAAGCTAGCCTAAGCCCTAGAAATGAGACCAACACTAAGTCGGCGAGGAGTAATGGTAAAAAACATTTACGGTGAAAACATGAAAATAAATGAATCGAGTATTTCCAGATTTCCAAATTTTGTTGTCTGGTAATAGGCCGGTTTTAACACCGATTGTTACTAAACGGAATTTATCTAAAATCAACATGCTTCAGAAAAAAGCTGCACACCGGTATTATACTAGGGGTTCAATATGAACAAAATCGAAATCTCTCTTTAGGCAACTTAAATGGTTAAATTTCGAAAACAGGTATAATTCCCACACTGCTCTACTAATTTATAAATCTCTAAATAATCTCACACCAACATAAATTACAGACATTGTTTCATTCTCTAATAATTCTATATATAAATTAAGGTCTGCTACGCGTCGTGATATTACCAACTCTAGATACAAAACAACTTTTCTCATACGCAAGTATGGAATAAAATTCCTACTTTCATGAGGGAGGCCAAAACAAAATACAGTTTTAAAACACCAATTAAAGCTTATCTACTTGACCAACAAAATAAATGACTAAATTTGCCTGTAACAGTCCTATAATTGTAAATCATCGTGTCTGTCCGTAGACAATCAGTGCATCAAAACATTTTTTCTATCTGATCATTATATTGTTTGTTTCATTTTCGTGATTAATTTCTACATCGTTCATGTTCGTTTATTGAGAGAGAGAGGGAGAGAGTGAGTGAGTGAGAGACAGACAGACAGAAAGAAAGGGAGAGAGACAGAGAGAGGGTGAGGGAGAGAGAGAAAGGGTGTGAGAAAGAATGGGGAGAGAGAAGGCAACATCGTAAAGAAGACATGTTTTATTCATTGTAAATTGAAAATGCTGTCTTATTATGTTTTACTTCTTAAAGTAAAGTTATTATCATTATTATTATTATTGAGTTGACTTCATTATGAGATTCAGGGGCATCATTAGTGTTAGAGAGTGACTTCTAATACCTTGTCAAAGGACATCTCTACTTGATCAGTGGCGCGGTCGGGACTCGAACTTCAAAACAGCTCTCGACTACTCCCAGAATACCGTGAGTTCACCGTTGAATCCGCTGAGCCAGACATGGCCTCGTCAGAGTCACATCAAGTCACGGAGCTAACGTACTTCGACCCTATCGGACTGTTGTTAACCCTTTCCTGTACAATACCTGGTTTTAACGTCCCTATGGTTTTATACTTGAGAAAACATCGCGGGAAAAGAAGAAATTGCTTGTAACAAGCAATTTCATCTTTTCCCACAATATTTTCTACCCTATAGGTTGGTTACGTTTCAAATTGCACTCTCTTTTAATTCACGTCTTCAGTTTTTTTGAATTTGGCCAAGTCTAAAATTTTGAAAAACGGGAAAGGCTTAACGATAGCCACCTATATTGACGGGTCTGTTTGTAGCGACGTTGCCCTTGATTTTCTGGAGCCATTTGAGTTTCTGGCTTTGACCAATTCCCACACGAACCCGCCTTTTAATGCCCCTCGAAGAATTATATAAATGAAAGTATTGTGAGAAATTAAGAAATTAACACTTTGTCACGATGTTTTCTTTAATTGGGCCTTCTAACGCCCGATAGAGAATAACATTATGAGAAAAGGAGAAATTACTTTTTCAAGCAATTTCTCCTTTTTTCACATATATTATCAACGATTTGGCCCATACTTTTTCAATTTCAAAGCAATTCTAATTGTCTTCTGCAAATGCTTTCAACTTTTACCAGTCCAAAATTGTGTTGTGTGGTAATGGGTTAAAGCGGGGTTATGGAACGTTCCTGTGAATGCAGTTCTCTCCATTCTTGATCCAGAATCTCAGTGCAGATCTGTATCACAGGTTCGAGAGCGCTATGAACGAACTTTAATGGAGTTTCAGCTTGGTTGACCGAAAGGAAAAGGCTGCTCTTACATGGCTTGTCCTTTTTTTGTCTACAAGCAACTAGAATATGCTGACGGGATGCTGCTTAAGATAAACCTTCCTAAGGCAAGGGATCTAACTCCTATTTGTTTGTACGGTGCAAATTGGAGTTAGGACCTTTGGCTTGCGATACGGAAGCAATGACTACAAACTCACAATGATATATAATTTAGAATTTTCAACATATTTAAATATTCGTCTGCAACTTCTTTGAATACCCTGATCAGAGACTTTTTGAACACGATGTGCTCAAGTGAGCCAAAACTACCTAGGGGATGAACTCACAGGCAGAGTTTGCAATGTTCCTGAAATATATAAGAACTTCTTCTTACGGCGTATGCATTTAACGGATTTAGTGGTTAAGCCTCCAGTGGCTGTTAACATTCGTTGAACTTTAAGACGACCTTGAAATTTTGTCTGTTAATTTAAGCTATCAAAGCTAACGCTTTGCTAGCTAAAAACTATGGTAAGGGTTGCACGGGGTAGATCCCGTTACGCGTTATTTTATTTTCTCCTCCGTCTTCCGGTTTTCCGAGATCTTGGTCAATACTGTCTTTTACGCGGTATTTCATTTCAATCTTCTTGTAACATCACCGCGATAAACACAAAATTCGCGAGTAAGGCGGAGACAGAATTGAAACTTGGGACACACCACGTACCGTAACTGTAGATTCAACTGGTCAACTTAGACTGAATGTGAAGTCACAAAAAGTGCTTCATTTGATAGTCGTCTTGTTAACACGTAATTGTAATGGACGGATTGTTGGCCCCCTCCACTGACTCAAACAGAAAGTTTTACTTCTATACTCAAAAGCGTCATTTTGCAATAATTTAATTGTTAGTTTCGTCTATCAAAAACGAGCGATCTGATTGGTCGAAAAATTTAATTCATACCTCCATGAACAAAATTTTTAGTACGCAGCCATTTTGAATGCTTCCGCACAAAATAGTTCACTACAAAAAGGTATCAAATTTGTTAAGTTGTTGCATTTTTCGCTCGATGCTATTAAATTATAAGAAATGAAGAGAATAATTTTTGTTTTCATGGAGGTATGAACCGAAAAACCTAATCACACAATGTATGAATCCGCTTCGCGTATTCATACAGTGTGATTAGGTTTTTCTGTTCATACCCCCATGAAAACAAAAAATATTCTCTTCATATCATAAATAATTCTAGCCAGTAACATGTAACAAAAAAGACAAATGATTGGTTGGTAACCAAAACGTCGTTACTACAGCTTGTATATGCTGTAGTTACTACGTTTAAGTCGCCAAACCAATAAAAAGATTCACAAGTTCAAAGTTCTCTTCTGGTTTGATTGGTAAATTGTTTCTTTGATTGGCACCACGATTTGTCATTCAAGTAATCGATTGACCTTTGAATCATAACATTCATTTAGAATAGAAATAAATGTTAACCAACAAAATCTATGTCCAGCAGTTTTGTTTGTGTGGCAACCTAACCGTTATAACGATCGAATAAGCTGTCGTTAAGGTAGATAATCAACGATTAATCAAAAAATTATACCAACCAACGTCGTTTGATTAATCTACGGGCGTAAACAGCGGTTCACCCAAGACTAGCTCGGGACGTAACGGACGAGCCGTGGAACTAATGGTCAAGATTGATCGCAATTGATAAGCTCGAGGCGTGAGGACAAGCTGGGGACGTAAAGGGTACGCTTGGGACGAAAGTACTAGGCTAGGAAAGTAAGGAACAAGCTTTGGACGTAAAGGATACGCTTGGGACGAAAGTACTAAACTAGGGGAGTAAGGAACAAGCTGGGGACGTATGGGATACGCTGGGGACGAAAGCACTAAGCCAGGGAAGTAAGGGACAAGCTTGGGACGTACGGGATACGTTTGGGACGAAAGTACTAAGCTAGGAAAGTAAAGAACAAGCTTGGGACGTACGGGATACGTTTGGGACGAAAGTACTAAGCTAGGATAGTAAGGGACAAGCTGGGGGTGTACGGGATACTTTTGGGACGAAAGTACTAAGCTAGGGAAGTAAGGGACACGCTTGGGACGAAAGAACTAAGCTAGGGAAGTAAGGAACAAGCTGTGGTCGTACGGGATACGCTTGGGACGAAAGTACTAAGCTATGGAAGTAAGGGATAATCTAGGGACATAAAGGATACGTTTCGGACGAAAGAACTAAGCCAGGAAAGTAAGGGAAAAGCTTTGGATGTATGGGATACCCTGGGGACGAAAGTACTAAGCTAGGAAAGTAAGGAACAAGCTGGGGACGTAGGGGAAACGTTTGAGTCGAAAGTACTAAACTAGGGAAGTAAGGAACAAGCTGGGGACGTAAGGGATGCGTTTGAGACGAAAGTACTTAGTTAGAGAAGTAATAAACAAGTTGGAGACGTACGAGATTCGTTTGGGACGAAGGTACTAAGCTTGGAAAGTAAAGGACGAGCTGGGGACGTAAAGGATACGCTTCGGACAAAGTACTAAGCTAGAGAAGTAAGGAACAAGCTGGGGATGTACGGGATACGTTTGAGACAAAAGCACTAAGCTAGGAAAGTCAGGAACAAGCTGGGGACGTAAGTAATACGTTTGAGACGAGAGCACTAAGCTAGGAAAGTAAGGAACTAGCTGAGGACGTACAGAATACGTTTGGGACGAGAGTACTAAGCTAGGAAAGTAAGGGACAATCTAGGGACGTAAAGGATACGCTTGGGAAGTAAGGAACAAGCCTTGGGACGTACGGGATACGTTTGGGACGAAAGTACTAAACCAGGAAAGTAAGGGACAAGCTTGGGATGTACGGGGAACGCTGGGGAGGAAAGTACTAAGCTAGGAAAGTAAGGAACATGCTGGGGACGTAAGGTATACGTTTGGGACGAAAGTACTAAGCTAGGGAAATAAGGGACAAGCTGGGGACGTAAGGGATACGCTTGGGACGAAAGGACTAAACTAGGGAAGTAAGGAACAAGCTGTCGACGTAAGGGATACGTTTGGGGCGAAAGTTCTAAGCTAGGGAAGTAAGGGACAAGCTGGGCACGTACGGGATACGCTTTGGAAGTAAGGAACAAGCTGGGGTCGTAAAGGATACGCTTGGGACGAAAGAACTAAGCTAGGAAAGTAAGGGACAAGCTTGGGACGTAAGCTTGTTACAAGCAATTCTTTCATTTTCCACAACGTTTTTCATTTTTTCTTTAGTACTTTAATAGAAATGCGGGATTGTGTTGGAATGTGTTATAATATTGATAAACATTTTTTCTAAAATTAAAGTAAAATGCCGCTATGCAGTCATTCTTTTGTGTAAGTCTTGCAGTGATTCAAGGTTTAACCGATTACAAGAGAACACGATTTAAGACTGGTCAAACATGAAAAAAAGTTACAGACGACAATAAATCTTAGTTGATGAAATTAAGAAATAATGATTTTTCTTTTGGAGTAGGAAAAATTGGGGATAATGGAGATATTGCTTGAAACAAGAAATTTCTCCATCTTCATCAATTCATCAACTCTTTAGCGGTGTCAAAAATCGTTTTTGTATGAGAAAGGGTTAAAGAGCGTAAACCGATATAGGCATCGTGTTTAACATGTAGGTCACAAAACACAGACTGGGGGGAAAGGTGAAGATATTGAATGTGTCAAGCATTTACCTCGAATACAATCCGTTTTGAAATTTAGTTCGGACTGTTCAGAATTGCGGCTGGAGACCAGGAAAGGATGTAGTGGTAGTACCCGTGTGAGAAATAACAGGAATCAATTGTTACGTGCACCAGCCACCGCGATATGATTTAAATACTGTTAAAAGCGGCGTTAAACCCCATTTAATCGATCAATCAGATTTAGTTTGGTGTAACAAGGGTTAAAAATCCAATGTATCGCCCATTTAATTATGCAGCGTTACTTAAGCGAGTTTTGAGTCGTAACATAACAGGGGTTGTAATTAAAGAAACGCATTTAAGAGGGTGAATGAATTACTTCGAAAGACATAAGATATCCACAGCAATTATCAATGCACTTAATTCGGTCCTAAAACGAGCGTTATGTAGATGACTTCGGGAAAGATTTAAGCATTTCACTGCAGGGGTACACGCACTCGCTAATTGGCCAATGAAATTAAACCGAGAGACCATACAAAGAACCTTGTTAAAAGAGGCGATAGGATTCATGAAAAACGGCCTTGGTGTAAAAAGACGGCAATCCATAAAATACTGGAGTGTGAGTATTAAGTTAAGCTGGAAAGCAACTAGGATCTTGAGTACGAACCTCCAACAGTCATTTTTTCTAACAAAATTTATCTCGATCATGACATTCATAGTTTGTACCCTGCGTGTGAGAAAAGGACCGCGGTCATACGCGGTTTGGTAGCCCGTTGGACTCTCAATTATTAGGTCCAGGGTTCGATCCCCGGTCGCGGCAAATATCCTTTCCGACATTTGTCTCTCACAAATGGGTGGTTATCGTAAACTTAAGTTGGATGAGCAGATGGAGGCTAGGAAAGTATGGAGTGGTAGTGTTGGTGAGAGAATTACCAGGAATCCGTAGTTAGGTGCTCCAGCCTCCGCAATATGACTGAAATACTGTTTAAAATGGCATTAAACTTCATTAAAAACAATGAAACAAAAGCAAGCAATTGGGAAAAGATGGATAGGGCTCCTAAGGGGGACATGTTTAATCCACTTACAAACGGCGATATTTCTGGATTGGTCCGAATTGAAAGGAATTGCAGACGACAATTGAAATTTTATTAAATTTGAGATTTTATCAACTTTCTATGTAGAAAACATTGCGGAAAATAAAGAAATTGCTTGTTGCAAGCAATTTCTTAATTTCACACATTTTTTTCCAATTGTTTTTCTTTGGGCTCATAGTAAATAGATTTTGGCAAAATTAATAAAATAAGTTTTCACCCGTTTTCTATGGACCGGATGCGGAAAAAACAACAAATTTCGGTATAAACAATAAAGAAGGGTCAGAGAGGCTAAGGCCTAGATGAAGACCTCGAAGACAAGAGCCACGTGCCAAAAGATTCTCATTGTGTGGGAACGGATTAAACCTATTCATTCCACATTGTTTGGAAAACAAGTTATTCTAGATTTATTTTAAATCCTTCTCGACTTTACTCGCGCCGAATTTGTGGACCAAACTCAAGATTTATCTCGGAACATCTTTACCACGAAGCCGGCACCTTACCTAACTACCACCTATCTGTCTAAGTGGGATTCGGAGTTGGGTTGACTCGAAATATGATTTGGTGTGTGTGTATTTCCGTTTATTTATCGTCACTACCGTAGCACATGCCCATATGAGCGACGGTAAGTTACTTCGGGGAAAGTGCAAGGATACAGGACGAAACTGCTGAGAGCTCCGCCTTGTTCTTAAACGTGCTCGATGGATAGCACCGTCACACAGTCGCAGTTGGTAGCGCATCAGACTCCCAATCTTCAATCATGGGATGTTATGGGTTCGATTCCCTGGCGGCAGTACATACCCTTTCCGACATTTGTCTCTCACCAATGGGTGGATAATCGCAAACCTAAGTGGGTTGGCAGCTGGTGGCAAGATAATGATGTAATGGTAGTATTGGTGCGAAATATACCAGGAATCCATTGTTAGGTGCTCCAGCCGCCGTGGTATGACTGAAAAGTGTCAAAAGCGACGTTATATAAAAGCGGGGGAGGGACTGGATGTGGTGGGTTGGGGCGCTTGAAGTCAACAGCTTTACCAAACTTAGCTAATCGCTGTTATGACTTGGTACCTCTTATCACCTTGGTATACTTAACACATTACAAAACGACTAGATTTTAGACCGGTCCGGAGTGAAAAATATGTGTCTTTCCGGTTAGAAACATTGCGTTAAATGAAGAAATTACATGTTACAATATTTTTTTTTCATTTTCACATTGCTTTACTATGCTTTGTCTCGAGGGGCGTAAAAAGCGGGTTTGTGTAGGAATGGCAATATGCTCTTTCTTTTGCAGTTTCGAAATAAGTGGTTAGATTAGCACTTTTTTGTATAATAACAGGATTTCTCTCTTTTTCTCAAATTTTTATTTTTCGTCCAATTTTTTCGGTTGTAAAGATTACTTATATTTAGATTTGTAGCCTCACTGAATCATTTTCAGATCTCTTTTAAAATGGTACAGTCCAGACCCTTTCCCTCTCGTAATGTATTTAAACGCATGACCATGTATTTTACGCACCAAAGAAATATATCTTTGAAAAACATTGTGAGAAAAGAAGAAATTGCTTGTTATAAGCAATTTCTTCTGTTCTCACAATGTTTTCTACCTTTCATGGACTTTGTTTTTTCTATTTAAACTAACTTGCTTTTTTCGTCTGCATTCACTTTGAAATTGGGCCATTCTAAATTCTATTGCCTGGTAATGTATTTCAAGTTCTCAAGGACTCCTTTTTGAACGAAAGATGTCTGATATTCTTGTCAGAGGAGAATTTATAACTAGATTAAAGCCACCACGGGGTTTCACACTGTTTTAACCAATTAAGGATACGTTATAGGGTTTCATCTTTATGCAATAGCGCCCTAATCATAGCTGGAAGCGACTGGACCGTTTAATCAAACATCTACCGAACTGAACCTGCCAAACGCATTGCGACTTTATTCGCTAACCATACAGAAATTACTCCAAATTACAAAACGTTGCTGAAAATTTCGTCGTTGTCGTTCTTAAAACCTCGTAACTGCAGCTTTAATCTGTAGTAACGAGATTTTAAGAACGACAAATACGATATGTTAGTGTTGTTAGAAGAAAATCTGTAAGGTGTTTTACAACTAAAAGAAATTCCACGCTGCGTTTTCTTTTTTTCCTAATTTTCAAAGTAAAATCTCAATTGAAAAAAAAAGAAAGAAAAACATCGGTTAAAACATTGATCAACACAAGACACACTGCTCTAACTTTTGAGGCCTTCGACTCTTACCCTTCCTAGCGTACCTCTCGAGGGTTTTGCTCTCTTGTGTTTGTTTCACGTGAGCATAACTGACCAATCGCTTGCCCCGCCTACTGGCTCCGCTGGCCCCGCCCATTGACCCCATCAGGAAGTCTCGCCTCAATATTTAACGGCGTTATTTAACAAACTTAATGGCTAGATTTAACCGTGTCTCGGCGCATATATCTAGTGGATCTAGGGCACAGAAGATTTTAAAAGAATAATTCTAAGATTTCCATAAGTCTGATAAGCCTGAACCTATTACGTCCATATTTTTCGTATATCAAAATGTGGCGAACAAGTTTTGAAGAGTGTCCACCAAGGAACATTCCTGCCAACTTTATTCCAAATTGGTCCTGTAGTTTAGGAAAAGAAGAATATTTTAGAGAATTATTCAACGATTTCTGTAGGTCTGATAAGCCTGACCCTGTCACGCCTACAATTTTTCTTCGCGAACAAGTTTTGAAAAGGGTCATCCAAGGAACTTTCCTGCCAAGTTTGGTCCAAATTGGCCCGGTAGTTTAGGAGGAGAAGAATTTTAAAGAAAGTATTGAGGACGGACTATGCACAACTCACGACGGACATTGAGTGATCCGAAAAGCTACGTTGTGCTCAAGTGTGCTAATTTTTTTTATTTATTCCCACACTATCCTTCTTTTAAAGCACCGAAAGGAAAATGTTTTTGAAAACATTGTGGACAATGAAGAAATTGCTCGTTTCAAGGTATTTTTTATTACCCATTATGTTTATACATCTACTTGTCTAACTCGTGATAACGCTTCTAATTTGGATAGGTCCAAAATTTTGTCGTTTGAAAATGGGTTAGCAAACCAAAACTCTGTAAAGATCAGCTTGTCCTAACCCATTCCCAAACAATGGTGCTTTTAGACGCCCACAAGAAAAAAAACTTTCGAAAAAATTGTGGACAATGAAGAAATTGCTTGTTACAAGCATTTTCTTCATTGTCCACAAAGTTTTTTACCCAAAAGAACCCCCCCCCCGCCAAAAAAAAAAATCCTAAGTTTTAAAATGTTTTCTGCAATTCCTTTCAATTTGGACCAGTCTAAGATTATCCCATCAGGTAATGGGTCAACAACAACAACTACCACCATCGTATGACAAGTCATATATATCGTTTCCGCGTCTTTTAAAAAGACGTTTAGTGTGCAGAATTTAACAAAATGAGAAGCAGAAAACTTCAATCGATCTTTTAAATTTGTTTATCAAAGAAATTTGAATTGTTACTGAAAAGATTAGGTATTTTAATTATCAATATTATAAGGGCTCTGTTTGATGTAATTTACAAGGAAGTAATTGACGGATAGCTGGCCACGCCCACTGACTTTCGACTTGTCTAATCATTGGTTTGCGACTTAAACGTCGTAACTACTATTTGAATAAGCTGTAGTTACGACGTTTAACCCTTTCCCGTTTTTTGAAATTCTAGACTGGTCTAATTTGAAAGAGATTACAGATGACAATAAAAATTGGATGCAATTTGAAATGAAACCATGATACGTGGTAGAAAATATTGTTACAAGCAATTTCTTCTTTTTCCACATTGTTTTCTCAACTATAAAAACACAGGGACGTAAATAACGGTGATTAAACAGGAAAGGGTTAAGTCGCAAAACCGACAAAATGCCTAACATTATGTCGGTGTTCAAAGTTTACTTTCGATTTTAACGAATAATTTGTTTGGTCAATCGAGGGTTTTTTATTGACCTCGGCGACCCGTCAGTTACAAACATATCCCGATATCTGACCACAATCCATTACTGACGGGAAACATATTATTAGCTAGATCTATACCCTATTTGTATGCGACGTTGCTTCAAGGTTGTAAAATATTGCAAATTTTACACTGGTCGAAATTGAAATGAGTTGCAGACGACAATTTGAAGTTAATGAGCGTTAAGATTTTTCAACTTTCCGGGTTGAAAACATTGTGTAAAATGAAGAGATTGCTTGTAATAAGCAATTACTTCATTCTACACTATGTTTCCTCAATAGTTTTTCTTGAAATATAAAAGAGAGCGTCACTGTGTGGGAATGGGTTAACAAAATAATTCATTATTCTACTTAGATAAAGTACGTCCTTCATTGTCTCCCATTTTATAAAGAATAGAAAACAATTGTTTCTCTGTGATTTTTTTTTTGTTTGGCAATACCTTGAACAGAAGAGTTTTTGGTATGATTTATGGTATATCTGCTTCAGCATGAAGCAGCGTCTTTCTTTTTATCAAAATGTTCTTAGATGTGTTTTTTTTTTTTTTTACAACTTTGTAAAAATGAATAAATTTCCTTTAGAACTGATAATTCTTGTTATCATTTGATCATGTTCTACTTCAGTAGAAGGTTACCGATATAAATCTAAATCTAGATCAGAATGTCCCGTAGCAAGCGCTTCTTCCTCAAACGGCGAGTATGATTCATCTTTTCTTTTTCCAAGTTCAATTAGTTTCATACGGTTGGCCAATGACTGGGATTGTTTACGCTGTCTCCCTTCTTCTGCCAACATATTCGCTAAAGCGGACAGGGGACCAGACACAGAGAGCTGATTGGTCCGACGACGTATGAGACTTCTGCCTACTTTGGTTGGCTTCGGTTTTATTCGAAGGTAATTCATTCCGAGTAATGGAAATCGCCAGCTCCTCTTTCCCTTTTGTCGCAGTAACTCGGACATATATTCACGTCTTCTAGCTCTGTTTTCAGAATAAAGCATTTCAGCAAGCGATCGTAGACCCCCACCTACGGATAAAGTTCTTTTATTCACGGTTTCCAAATCGTTACTATCTAATCCCAGCATGTCTGTAATATCATCCTTATGTGTTGTATCCATGTTATTTTCCTCATCGTCCACTCCCACGGAAAACTCTTTGTTCATTTGATCATTTATAAAGTCCACGTTTTGATGATCTAGTTTATCACTTAGGTCTTTTATTTCTTCATATAAATCTGTACTTATCACCAGCCCAAAGACAAATGTTAGGATAACAATAATTTGCTTGTGGTTTGTCATTTCGTCAGTGTCTGCAGTTGTTTGAACCTGAAACGAGATGAGTTATTGTTTTGATCTTTCTATAGACGACAGGGGTGTGAATGGAGGATCGTCGGCCTCTCCTGTTTAACCCTGACAGGAATTTCGACTAAGATATTACAGGGCATGGTTTTACAAAACATGTGGCCAGTAACAAGTCACAAAAAATAAAAATAGTTGGCGACCATACCAAGTATTGTAGTTAGAGTTTGAATAAGTTTTAGTTACCTCATTTAAGTCGCCAAACCAACAAAAATTCATAACACAAATGTCGGAGTTCGTGGTTCACTTCTGGTCTAAAAGACTGATTTGATTGGTCAATTGATTTTTGATTGACAGTAGCAGTCTGTTTATTTGCTTTTAGATAGATATGGTCCAAATATATAGAGGATAATCGTTTGTTTCAGTGTAAGATCGATTTATATTTCATTGAGTGAACAACAAAAGCTTTATTTTCAAATGAAAATAAAGCTTTTGTTGTTCACGAAATGAAATATCAATCGATCTTTCTCGAAAAACAAACGATTGTTCTATTTCTTTAATGCAAAAATTACACAAAATGCGAAAGTTATAGACAAATTTTCTTTAAAGCGCGTCATTTTGCACGTGACTGCTATGCAACGCTTATGATGACGTCACTTATTTGGCTCTGCTTAGATAACGTCAGATAGGGTGAAATGAACGAAAGCGGGGCATAAGTTTTTGATAATTTCACTGGATTGGCGGTGAGTTTATACCGTTATTTCTCGATAATCCACCTGAAAGAATTAAAGAAATGATATATCCCTTTTCAATTCATTATATTTTCGGCCCTTTTGGTGCTAATACTTTTAAAAAAAAATCTCTAAAAGTCTATGTTTTAAATTGAAAACCATTGAGACCCGAAATAGAAAATCTCCAGCGCAATAATTTCTCAAGTAAGAACCAGCATGATTTTTGTTGTTATGTCTTTTTTTCAGCCCATCTTAAAAACCTGATTTCTCCTTATCTTATCTTATTGAATCTTAATGAGAAAATAAAATGTTTTTATCTCACCTATAAAAATGATTGTCGTGTCGCTGACCTCGCCTATGTACCTCTAACAAGGCAGTTCGACAAAAAACGACATCATTTTGTAAAAAATCTGGCCAAGAACATAACGTAATTGGATGTGCAAAATGTCGTCACTACAGCTCTGTTTAAGCAGCAGTTACTACAATTTGCAAGCCCAACGACGATACAATAAATGGTTAATCGTTGTTTGGCGACCTAAATTTGAGTGAGCTGTCGTTACGACGTTTGAGTCGTAAAGTCAACAATTGCTTAAGATAAAGAGTCAGAGTTCAAAGATGACTTCTAGCCTATATGAACAATGTGATTGGTCAATCAATTTTTAAATGACAGTGACGGTCCGTCGATTTAAACTCTACAATACATGCTGTATATACTTTAGAAGTTTTTTCACTTTTATTATTTTATGAATTGATTTGCGTGTAAAAGATTGAAATGTAACTTAAGGTTTAGTCTTCCTTTGCAATTATGGATCAATATAGTATAAAAGTTTGTTGAATAAATCTAGCTTGATTTCTATTAACACGCCTGTTTATAATCGAGAGCTTTGTTAGCGATCGGAGACGGCGAATTTACACCTACTGGCAACCGCATTTCCCGCATCCTTCCATTATCCGAGCTAGATGTATACAATACTGAAATCCTTTCAAACAAACAATTCGAATTGCTAGTAAACCATTTCCACTCGATGATGATTTAGACGCCCCCTCCTCCCAAATGCTTTTGAAATCATTGTGGAAAATAGTTTCTACCCCCAAAAGTAAAAAAAATCCAAAATTTCATTAGCTTTTTATTGTCATCAGCAACTCTGATCGAACCCATGACATCCCATTATTTAAAATTAGGAGTCTGACGCGATACCGACTGTGCTATGACGGCGGCCCGTTATGGGAAACAAACAATTCGAATTGCTACTAACCCATTCCCACTCAATGGCGTTTTTTAAGACGCCCACCCCCCCCCCAAATGCTTTGGAAATCATTGTGGAAAATAGTTTCTACCTTAAGAGTAAAAAATCCAACATTTCGTTAGCATTATATTGTCGTCAGCAACTTTGTTCAATTGAACAGTCTATATTCAATTTGGACCAGTCTTAAGTTTTGTGTTCTAGTAGTGGGCCAAATGACTATTGAATGTTGAGTATAATTGAATATTGAATATCATTTCAGAGCTCATCGAAATGAGATTTGACACACGATTCATTTCAAACTAAATTGACTATTGAAAATTAATAAATGCTAACGTAATGTTAAGGGAAACAAAATATGGAAAGTTTGGGGAAACCGGTATGGTATAAAAATAAATAACGCTTTGATTGGATAATTCATTTTAGTTTTTGAGGTTGTCAATCAAAGGATCAATCGACCATTCAATCCATTCACTGCGACCGAAAGTAAAGTTTGAGCTCCAACATCGGCCGACATTTATGTCAAGCATTTTTGTCGGTTCGGCGACTTAATCGTCATAACTACAGACTATTCAAGAAAACTTTTTACGTTTTTAACCATGAATTTTGCAAATTAACACCGTTTAATATCGAGCCTTTTCTCGGATTCGGCGCGTCAAGCGGTATAACATTCAGTAACGACGATTAAAGTACCGACAGCACATTGGTTGTCTTTCTTTTTTTTTTCTTTAACTTGCATTTGAATGTGTGGTTTTTTAAACAATTCCAACTATAATACAAAAAAGTGCAATAAAAATACCATTATACTAGACAACTATTAATTCATCGTCTGCAAAAAAGCAAAATAGTCGTATTTTCATTTCATTTGTCTGATAAAAAGTGTAAAAAAATATCGGTTATGATAATTTTTTTGAGTTGCCTGATTATTATGGTACTCTATCATAAGGATGATATAGACAGATTACAAATCGTCAGTTACCAATCACTGGGCCCGCCTACTGACTTGGTTGGTCCAGCTTACAGACTCCAACAGGAAGTTCCGCTTCGATATTACACGGAAGGTTTTGCATAACTCATTTCCATGGTAGCATGCAAAAAAAAGTTAAATGGTCGGTTGGTGACATAAATGTCGTACCTACAGTTTAAATGATAATTTATACTTCCCCCCCGCCCCCACAGGGACTTGTCACAATTGATTATTTTATACGAATTGCGTAAATATAGATATCAATATTTACATATATATAAAGTGTAAAAAAATCAATTGCGACAAGTCCCTATGCCCCCCCCCCACAGAACTTACAATATTGATATAAAAATCATAACAGAGACATAAATATACATTTTTCATATTGTAATAATAGAAAAAAATACTAAGCGCGGCCGTCAAAGAATAAATTGACCAATTAATAAATCATTTATTCACACTGTTATTGAGCTTTGAACTCCTACATTTGAAGATATTTTGGTGAAGCATTTAAGTTGGTTTGGCGACTTAAACGTCATAACTATAGCTTATTCAAGCTGTATGACAAAAACAAACAAACAAACAAAACAAAACAACAACAAAATGAGAAATCAGGCAAAAATTAAATTGAAGTCGATATATAAATAAAAATTATATATATTTTTTTCGAATGTCTAGCCAATCATTCGCGATTTTTTGTAATAATCGGTTAATAAAATGACAGACCTTCGCCACTGATGTCTAGAAAAAAGTGCATTAAAAGACTTTCACGAAGATATGGTTTCCGCCGCATCACTCCCAGTTGCTAATTAATCCGCCAATATTTCTACATCAGAGACAATCTACTAATTAGGGAATTCATACGCGAGGAAACACCTTAATGTACGGCTTCCCCTGGTCTCACGGCGGTTGCAGGGTGCATACAACGTACTTCATAAATACTGTAACCGCCAAAAATTCTTACTGTAGATACAGTGTTTTAGATGCAAGAAGATGATGTTTTCTAACGACTTTTTCGACAAAACGGAAACGCCATTAGGTCCTTTGCAGGACTTTTACCTTTTTTTTTCTTCGAAATTATACTTAACCTATTCCCACACAATGACACCATTTGACACCCCCAAGAAAAACAATTGGCAAAACATTGTGGAAAATGAAGAAATTGCTTGTAAGAAGCAATTTCTTTTATTTCCACAATGTTTACTACCCAGAAAGTTGGGAAAAATAAAATTTCATCAACTTTAAATTGTCGTGTGCAATTCTTTCCAGTTTGGACCAGTCTAAAATTTTGCCGTCTGGAAACGAGTAAAAACGAATTTACGTTAAAGAAAAGATGTCATGTTAAAAAAAAAAAAAAAATCGACAAAAAATACCGAATGTTCCGTATACATAATATCATTTAACCCTTTCCATTCCGAGCCCGGATAATTCCTGCTTCGGCAGGAGGTAAAGAATTAGAACAGAACAGAACATATATTTTATTTGACAAGTACGATTGTACATAGTCGTGAATTCATGATTTAGTACATAAATTGGTCAAATATCGCTCCCAAACATACATACTCACGATTCTGTTACACACTTCGCACACATATGCTAACTCTCACTTATCTCTTTTTCCTCTCCCCCTCTCCCCTTTCTCTCCCCCCCCCTCTCTCTCACACTCACCCTTTTTACTCCAATGTTTACATACTTTTGATTGTTACAAGTTAAGCACATATGTGCAGTCTGATCTTCGTTTACACCACCCGTTTGACTAATTAAGTCAGAGTTGTTTATTAAATCATTAACAAAAACAAAAATTGACCCACAAATATGGCCTATCAGTGCTTTCAGCTCTTTGATTTTAATACAGCGCTAAACAAAAATAATATTTAGCATGACAAGGGTTAAATTGGTCTAGCAGAGGTCAAACAGGGGCAACATTAAAACAACAATTTAAAGAAAGATAGAATGGCAATGTTATATTCAGTTAATCGTCAAAAAGCAAAGAGTTTTGACCCAGGTTAAACTGCGCTGACTGCGCATTTAAGTGGGGTCGATAGTTTTCACGTTACTGAGGAGGTTCTGATTTAGCTGACCGATCTCATGAAAGAACAAAAGAGACTTTTTCCTTAAAACGTCAAGGATTTTCCGAGATCTAAGAGAAACAAGCGATTTCGACATGGAGAAAATGGACAATATTTAATATATAAGATTAAATACATAAACACCTAGAACTAGAAGATAATATAAATTTGCTTTTAGATAATCGTAGTGGTATGTTTCAAGCTCACGCCCTACTTGTAATTAGCAGAACAGAACAGAATATTTATTTAACATTATGGCTTGAACTCATGTGGTTCATCGTCAAAATACAAACATAATAAATTGTAGTTAGCGTTATATTTTGATGTATTAAGGTTAGACACGATAGTCAAAACCCAATCACAAAAACCGCAACCCATTACCAGACAGAAAAAAATCTAGGCTGATTCGAATTGAAAGGAGTTGCAGACATCAATTAAAAGATTATGAATTTTTACATTTTTAACTTTCTGAGTGAAAAAAAATGTGTACAATGAAGAAATTGCTTGGTACAAGCAATTTCTTCATTTTACACAATGTATTCCCAATTCTTTTTTCTTGAGGGGCGTCCGAAAGCGTTATTGTGTGTGAATGGGTTAAATAATCTGTATACGCTTCAATAAGGTTCCATAGACAAATATAATCCAATTGTAGTTGTATCGAAATTGGCGAACCCATACTGACTGAAGAATTAAGAGAAACTGTTTCACACCCCTTTAAGTTTTCCCTTTACAAGCGATTTCTTTTCTTTTTTCTACAATGTTTTTGCTAAATAAGAATAATCTAAGGGACGTAAAAACTAGGGATTTAACAGGAAAGGATTGAACATGAGCATATAGGTATTTGATATTCTTTCGCACAAAGCAGTTCCATAGTAACTTTCAACCAACAAGGCTCAGTTTTGCTTATCAGAACTTTTTCGCTTTTGTTAGTCTAAAGATATTGATCCGTTTTCACACGGATGAATTCAAGACTAGTCCAAATTGGAAGAAGATGCAGACGACAATTTCAGGTTGATGCAATTCGAAAATTATTTGTCCTTTTGCGTAGAAAACATTGAGGACAAAGAAGAAATTGCTTGGAACAAGCAATTTCTCCTATGTCTACAATGTTTCCAAGTGCCTTTTTCTTGAGGGGCGTAAAAAGGAGGGATTGTGTAGGAATGTGACAATCAATAATAAATGAAGACAAAGAGTTTAGTTTAGATGTAGAGATGAAAATAAAACCCCAATTACATGTTTGAATGAAAACATTCAGCGCTATATAGTTGTATTTTCATACCACCACGAAAGTATTTTCAATATATCGTAAATTAATTGTCAAGTTTTATGGTTAGCACAGCCTTCTCTCATATGCAATTTCTCCAATATTGTTATGTAAATTAAGTATGATTACTATTTATTGATCTGCTGTTTCATAGATATAAGATATAGTTGTCATTTTTATTGGATAACGTTTGTTTGAATGGGGTTTAACGCAGCTCTTAACGATTTCTCGGTCATATCGCCGCGGCTAGAGTACTTAACAATGGATTCCTTGTATACCTCGCACCAGAACCACCATCACAATCTTTCCTAATCTCCAGCTGCTATCCAACCTAGGTTTATGATTATCCGTCCATTACTGAGATGCAAATGTCGGAAAGGATAGGAGCGCTCACCGGGGATCGAACCCATGACACCCCACGATTGAAGATTGGGACTCTGGTGTCAGAGTTTTATGTATTATACGTAACAGTCGATTGTTGTACGTACTTTCACCCATTCGCAGTCGACACTTTTGGGAGTAATCCAAATTCAAAGAAATTGCTGACAACAAATTTTAGTTGGTGACATTTTACATTTTCTAGTTTGAGGGGTAAAAAACATGGTGGATAATGAAAAGTTGCTTGAAGCATGCAATTTCTTCATTTTCCCACAATTTTTTCCATAACCTTTTTTGTGTTTGGGTGGGGTGGGGAGGGGGCACCAAAAAGCGGCGTTATGTGTGAAATGGGTTATTAAAACGTGGCCCACAATTTAAGTCGAAAGCAATCTAATCTTATTCGTCACTAACACACGCCCGGTAATCTCGGGCTCCATCTCTTTTTGGAGAACAGTGCAAAATGGAGACAATGATACTTCCGATATGGAGCCAAGGACCGGAACTGAACAGAAAAGGTAAATAATACAGTGCACCTCGCGTACAATTTAGTCTCCTATTAACCTTTTATACATTTTCCCAAAACGTCCAGAGTTTCATACCACATAGAAATGATTATATTATCCGTTGACGGTGATAGATTTCAAAAATGATTCCGTTTGTGAAAAGAAACTTGAATCAAAGTTTGGACATCGGACCCGATCAAACACGAAAATGCGTGTTGAAATCGTTCAAATCCATGTAATCAACAGTTCTTAAAGATTTAAGTGGCAATAACTGTTAAATGAATGTTAACGTGTTGATATAAAATAATGTTTCCACGAAGAACTGCGTTTTCCTACCCCTTTTGCGGATTTTCTCAGATGAGAAGGAGACCAGGATGCGGTGCGGGAGACAAGATTCAGAGGGAGAGGCGATGCATATATAAATGTATTGTAAACTTTCTAATAGGACCCCATACTCTTATGTAACCCCAGCCCCTCTTCGGACGTCAAAGTCGACCCTTTTTGTGTGATTTTCGGAAAACTTATAACCTGTAATAAACCCCAATCCCCAACAAATCAATGCCACAATGAATTCAATAGAAGGTGAATGTAACTGTTCTCAATCAAATGTCCCCTTTTGTGATGGTTAAATGCTTAGATAATTGGTTTGCTTAAAGCTTTTTTTCTTTATATTTAGAAGGCGCTTTATCCTAGATTATGTCAAAAGGTAAAATACTTCACTGCTTAAGTTAATAACACCGTGAAATTGACAATTTTTGGATGATTTGGGAATGATTTAGGAATGAAATCGAATGAGTGGGAGGAGCGAGTTTTGAATGAAATTAAACGTATGTAATCCAAGATCGCTGATTTCGTCCAATTTGCAATATTTTTATCTCCTTCCATAAAAATATACGTGATTTTGTGTTCGTGTGTCTTCACGGACCAATCGGACGCTTTAAAACCTACAGCTGCCAGTAAAAATTGTGGAAAATTGTTATCGATTTGAATGAAATGCTGCTCATTTTGGACGGTTTTAAATATTTTTGAGCTATTTTGAGCGTTTTTTAATAGTTTGAATGTTTGGAATGAATGATTGGAGCGATGTGTGGGTGGTTTTGAATGGTTTTGATCAATGTAAATGTCAATTTCACGATGTTACTAACTGTATACTATGTATACTGTAAATTCATTCTAGTCATGAACCACTTGCTCTTTGCAGTCGAAGTAAATCTTCGCCGCCCCCCCCCTTTTCCGTCTTGACATCTGTAGCCTGTAATTAACACCTACCCCTTTTTAAATAAGTGTGAAAATTCTAATTAACCACCGATGTTGTTTTAGAGCTTTTACAACGTATTAGGCACAGAACGTCCGTTTATTGCAGATCTGAACTCCTTCCGCGTAACATATTTCTAAGAACCTAGCGTATTTTTCAAATTTTGTGATGACCTTGAATTCTCAAATTAGCTATTTGTTTTTCTTTGGAAATGTTTCGTTAGAATAGATTTACAAAAATTATTACGCGTTCACTTTATATTCACCATTGTGGCCCGGTAAGTCAGTTTGGAGAAAGGAGAAAAATATAGACCAGATATAAATATGGCTGTTCTAGAGAGTCTGGGAGACACATTTGCTGTGTAAAAGGGAAAGAAAAAGTGTCCTGTAATATGCATAAAGTTACAGTCCTAGAAAATCATTCACTGTATTCTTTATATGCATCGCCTCTCCCTCTGAATCTTGTCTCCCGCACCGCATCCTGGTCTCCTTCTCATCTAAGAAAATCCGCAAAAGGGGTAGGAAAACGCAGTTCTTTGTGGTAACATTATTGTATATCAACACGTTATCATTCATTTCACAGTCATTGCCGCTTAAATCTTTCAGAACTGTTGATTACATGGATTTGAACGATTTCAACACGTATTTTCGTGTTTGATCGGGTCCGATGTCAAAACTTTGATTCAAGTTTCTTTTCACAAACGGAATTATTTTTGAAATCTATCACCGTCAACGGATAATATAATCATTTCTATGTGGTATGAAACTCTGGACGTTTTGGGAAAATGTATAATAGGTTAATAGGAGATCAAATTATACGCGAGGTGCACTGTATTATTTACCTTTTCTGTTCAGTTCCGGTCCTTGTCTCCATATCGGAAGTATCATTGTCTCCATTTTGCACTGTTCTCCAAAAAGAGATGGAGCCCGAGATTACCGGGCGTGTAACATGAAGTTGAACCGAAGAACTAATAGAATAGTGAATTTGACCGAAAACTGTGCGAAGCAACAGTAAATTTGACCGAGAAATTAAGTACAGAAAGAATGCAGGTATAAAATATTAATAAACAGTTTTCCAGTAGAAGAAAAGGCAAATACCGTTGACCTGGATTAAATTAGACACCGCTCGTTTTGTAGAGATTAATAAGAACTGTAGGTTCTTTTCCTAGTTTTGATATACTTCAATGAAGATAATGTGTTACGTGTTGAAGAAAAATCTTTAAAATCACAACATTTGCGACTGTATTATTCTAACCGATTAGAGTCTATCATTAAATTATTAAGTGTGCATATGTGATCGTAGACGCAAGTCAGTCTGCACAAGGCGTCACCGTTGGATTATACATCTGCATGTTCTAATTTATAGTCGTAAGCGTTCGGTCGTGATCGATATTGTTCGGCATAACAGCTTGTATGTATTCAAACCATTCTTCGTTTATACGGAGTCTCAAATAATTATGGTCGGGTAGTACTTTTATCACTACTAGAGTTGTTTATTTTATCGTTACCTGTGCTACTTCTACAGTATTACACGGTTTATTTGCGATTACAACCTTTTGTAGACAATCCATTATCAGACGGCAAAATTTTAGACTGATCCAAATTCAAAGAAGTTGATCTTTCAAGCACTTTCTTCATTTTTCACAGTGTTTTCTCAATTGCTTTTATTGAGGGGCGTCAAAATGCGTGAATGTGTGAGAATGGGTTGAATGAATAAATAATAACAATGTAAATTATAACAATAATGAATAATTATAATAAATAAATAAATGAATGAATAAATAGTTATAAGGCCGCCGTCATAGCGCAGTTGGTAGCGCGCCGGACTGTCAATCTAGAGGTCCCGGGTTCGATCCCCGACGGCGGCACTCATCCTTTCCGACTACTTGTCTCTCACCAATGGGTCGATAATCGTAGACCTATGTGGGATAGCAGCTGGAGGCTAGGAAAGGATGTAATGGTAGTACTGGTGTGAGAAATACCAGGATTCCATTGTTAGTTGCTCCAGCCGCCGCGATATAACTGAAAGATTGTTAAAAGCGGCGTAAAACCCCATTCAAACAAACAAATAAATAGTTATAATGTAACACACCCCAACTACTAAGAGGTCCTAAATCGCTCACCTTATTAATAACATCGCCCACCTTAGTGTAATCTCAAAAATTGACAAAGCAATAAAAAAATATAATTGTGTCTGGATTTGGCCTGATAAAAACACAAAGACATAGCTTAACGACTTTTGTAGAAGGGAATGCCCAGTGCAAAATACACAAAATCTGTCAATCAGAGTGTTTCACGCGCTGATCCTTAAAAAAAAAAGGGGGGGGGGTCCTCTCTTTGTTTCTATGTGAAATAGGGTATGCCCAAGCGAAACCCAAGATGGTACCACAGGAGCACTTGTTTTAGCCCGTTCCTGTTTTGCAAAATCTTATTTAAAGTGAAATTCATTTGATAAATAATCATTCAGTAGTCTAGAGAACATTTTGGAAAAAGAAGAATTTGCTTGAAATGCCTTCTCATGTATAAAAAGAAAGGGACGTAAGAAACCAGGGATTAAACAGGAAAAGGTTAACAACTTGTCTAAAGGGCCACTAGGAGATGCTAAATGCAAAGCTTGAAATCGCTACATTTATCGTTTATTATCATTTATTAAGAAAAGAGATTTAACGGATTTATTTCAATTTTTGTGATGGTTGATCAAAATGGCTCAATTGTAGATATATAAAATCTATTTATAACCATTGTTATTTCGCGTATTTAAATTTTGCGGACCAATATTTCCCACGTAATTCCGCGCAAAATACGTAACAACAAAAATGCCAAGTTATACGGTACTACTGTACTACATGCGACTTTTACTACGCGTAAGCTCAAGTAAATCGTCGCTGTTTTACATTGTCGTTTTCAACAATGACGTTTATTATAAAATAGACCCGTTCGGGGCTGTGAAATTAACTTCCTTATAAGTTACAATTCATTCCAAGCGAGGTGGCTATAAGCGAAAATTACTTTTTTCCCGTTATGATAAAAACATTATATTACTACACAACCACTACTATAATTACATTGCATATTACTGTATCTATTGGTGACCCTTCCAATACTCATATTCTTTATCAAATATCACTTCAATTTTAAAGGAAGTTTAATGTTCAATTTCGTCTATCAGATACGAGTGTTTTGATTGATCGAAAAAATATTCATACCTCCTTGAACAAACTTTTGAGCGCTCAGCTATTCTGTATGCTTTCACACAAATTAGTTCCATAAAAACGTATCAAAATTTGTTAACTATTTGATTTCTTTTCGCTTGATGTCATTAAATAAGAAACGAAGAGAAATTTTCACCTAACCACACTAATGTATGAAGCCGCGTCGCGTCTTCATACAGTGTGATTAGTTTTTATCCGTTTCATACCTATATGAAACAAAAAAAAAAATAAATATATAAAAATGAATAGACATGAATACGAAAAAGAGGGGGCGAAAATGGGGGAAAGAGAAGAAATAAGTAGAAAAACATATAAAGCAAGAAGTTTGGGGAGAAATGAAAGAAGTTACTTTGCATAAATGAATATCTTTTTGGCGCTTAATCAAGCCAATCCCCCGATTTGATTGTATATCTATATATTTCCCCCTTTTTAAAACTTAATTTCATCTGAGGTCAATAAACGGAGTAGGTTATAAATTACGAAAAAGACGATTAAATGCATTTATTGATATTAGTACTTTATACGACCAGACCTTATGCAATGTTTTTGTCTACAAAGGAAGTATTCGTATAGAAAGTGAAAAAATGCGTGAGAAAATGTATAGTGGGGGTAGGACAGCGACCTGAAAATGATAAATCACAAGTTCTGGGGTAAAGAACTCGTGTATTTACGTCGTTATAATTTAATTTTCAGTTTCGTCCACCAAAAAAGGGCGTTCTGATTGTTCGAAAAAATTATTCATAACTCCATGAACAAAAAGTGTGCACGCAGCGATTTTGTATGCTGTCGCACAAAAGGTAACAGAATTTGTAAGGTTTTTGCTTTTTCGCTCGATGCTATTAAATTATGAGAGATGAAGAGAAATCTAATCACTTATGTATGAATAGTGTGATTAGGTTTTTCGGTTCATACCTCAATGAAAACAAGGAATATTCTCTTCATTTATGAAATTAAGTATTCTTTCATTTTTATTCTGTACAGATTCAATTTGATCACCCTCATACATATTCCTCTATGTTTCTTTTGTGTAGACGGTGAGCCTTTCTGACTTTGTGATATGATATCAATAGCCAAATACAGGTTACCATTGGTATTATAGATCGTTTCCAGAATGTACTGACCGCCGCTGTCACCAAATATTCGATTAACTAAACAAATCATTCATTCAGACCAGATGTAACATGTTGATCTCCAATATTTATGAATTACATCTCATCTTTGGCCGACTAATATGTCGTAACTACAGCTTATTCAAGCTGAAGTAAATATGCATACTTGTTAGTTATGCCATGAGCAGAATGAGCTATAGGCAAGTGTTTGATATACAATACACAGAACAACCACTTGTGCAATTGTTAAAAATGCCATACTCAGTCTCAAATTCCAAGATTACGTAAATTGGTAAATGTCGATTTGATTACATCGACTTTATCCAAGGCCATAGCTCACGTCATCGGTCACATATTCTCTCTAGTCTTTTTCATCTTTTTTCAGCTCTTACATTTATTTATATTGAGGAAAACCTACCCGAAAAAAATAACTCACCCTGCACCGAATCCTTTCTCCGTCAATGTGCATTATGCCATAGTCTAATAGTTCCACTGTAATTGTAATAACCCCTGCACAGTTTTCGAAGCGGTTGACACAATCGAGATCTGAGAACTGCCACAGTTAAAATGGTTCTTAGGCAAAAATGTGTGTCGAAGTTTTTAGAGCCCTAAAGCTGTTGCTGGCCATTCTGTATACACCGGTAAGGCAAATAAATTTACATTTACTAGGTGAAGGTGATATTTCTGTAAATTGTGTAACGAATTCCCTGTATCTTATAATTTTTCCACAAATACCGCTCAAAATAGCGACTATCCAACAGCCGTGCTTGATGACGTAGGTTATCACCCCTGTTAACTACATCTTACATAAAGGGAGTCTTTTTGAAGACTTTATCATACAAAGCTAGCTTTTATTTGCGCAATCAGTTGCGACCTTTAGTCTACTTGAACAATCATGGACATCCATGAAGTTGTTAATGGGCGCCTATTAGAACCAGAGTTGATGACTCCATGTAAACAGGCGCTCACGCGATCCACTTCCGGTCATTTGATCATGGATGAGTTTGAATTGCCAAGAAAATTGATAGTGTGACAATTCAAATGAATAAAGACGTATTCGTATGTTCACAAAGAACAACATTTTTCTTCGGTAATATTTTTTTCTGTCCCCCTTTTTGTTGTTTTATGACAGCGTATGGTATGCCGTCGGATCCCAATTTTCTTTACTGATATATGACTCGTAGTTTATATTTCATTTCGTCGTTTTTTTATACTTAGAAGAAAGCCAATTCATCTCAAATTTCCATAGTTACAAAAATTTGAGATAGGCTCCTCACGTATTACTGATTCACCCTTCCCTAATTTACAAAATTTTTGACCCGTCCTAATTGAAAGGTTTTGCAGACGAAAAGTTTAAGTGGATTTAATTTGAAAAAATAGCCATTCAGTAGGGTAGAAAATATTGTGGAAAATTGCTCGTTACAATTAAGCAATTTCATCTTTTTCTAAAATGTTTTCTCAAGCATAATATCACAGTGATGTAAATACCAGGGATTGAAAAGGAAAGTGTTAAATAGATAAATAATGATTTTAGACGGCTTGAATTGCTAAAACATACAACAAGTTTGATAACAGTTTCGTTATAAGATTCAGAATTAACCATTGGGCTACCAGTCAAGAAAAAAACAACAAATCATATTTTTCTTATAGACCGGAAATGAACTTTGAACTCCAACATTGGCCGACAGTTATGTGAAACATTTGAAAACTTTGTTGGTTTGACGGCTTAAACGTCGTGGCTACAGAATACTAAAGTTGTAGTTAAGTCCGAAAAAGTAAATACAAAGACAAGCTAAACGAAAAACATTTCTAGCAAATATTAATCAGCCGACATTTTCGCACTAACATAAACCTTGCCCTCTAGTTCTTGCAAGTCGTTACATTCGTGAACCAAATTATACAAAAGCTTAGACAATAATGATCTACATTTCTTCGATAACCAGGCCTTAATAATAACCTGGAGCAAAAATTAGGATAGTGCCTTATAGAGTCTTCTACAAATTTAGCAATACAAAAAACCAAGATTAGCTTTCATGTTATACTAAGTTTGTTTGAATGGGCTTTAACGCCACCATTACAGTATGTCAGTAATATCGCGACGGCTAGAACACCTAACCACGGATTCCTGTTATTTCTCACGCAAGTATTACCACTTAACTCTTTCCCGAGCCTCCAGCTGCTCATCCCACTTAGATTTACGATCATCCACCCATTGGTGGGATACAAATGTCGGATATTTATCGGGACCGGGGATCAAACCCTGGACCTCTTGATTGGGGATCCGACGCGCTGCCACTGGCCTCTACTTAAACTCATGATAATTTACAAAACAATTTGTCTACTTACGCATAAGGCGGGCTCTGATATATGCACAATGTATTAACCCATTACCAGATGACAAAATTTTAGACGGGTCCAAATTGAAAGGAGTTGCAGAGGACACTTAAAAGTTTATGGAATTTAAGATTTTTCATCTTTCTGTGTAGAAATCATTGTGTAAAATGAAGAAATTGCTTGTTACAAGCGATTTCTTCATTTTACACAATGTTCTCCCAATGAGGGACATTCTCAGGTTAGCTCCCTTGAATACTCTCCAGAAATAGATTGGTCCCTATCAGTGTTTTACTTGGACTTTATCCTAGGTTTCTTTGCACTGTCTGGTTTTAAGATCAGCTGTATAATGCAAATTTTAGAGCTGGAAAATTCGTTTCATCTTGAAAATATATTTCTTTGTTATTTTTGAACCATAAACTAACACCATCAAGAGATTGTATTTATAGTAAAACTAGAAAAGGCAAATAAAAATCGCAACTTCCCCATACTGAACAAGGATAAAAACAAAGGTAATGAAGTGAAAGGACCAATGTACAATTTGGTACACCTCTGATTTAATGGTCACAATACAAAGGGAAGATAACACAGGAATGTCCCTCATTGTTTTTCTTGATTGACGTTAAAGTGCCACTGTGATGGAATGGGATAAATCACATGGGTAGAAAAGGAGATAAATCTCTGCCCTCATCAAATAGACTGTTCACGTGCTAACTTAACCTGCGAACCCCATACCCCTCCCCTAATGAAAAAAAAATCGAACAAAATGCAATGACGCACGGGCACAATATCTAACAAACTAATTAAAGAAACGCCTTATGTCCACCCCGCAACAATTCTCACGTTTTATGCATCGGCACAAAACAAAGCAAATGTGCATGATGAAGGCTATTACAACAGGAATGGTTTAACTAACGAACTGGAACTCAAACTAGGTCTAGATAACCGATTGAAAAAACCCAAACAAACCACCAAACAAACAATCTTAACAAACAATCAAAAACGTTTGGTATTGGTCTCGTGGGAACTAAATACGGGAGATCGTATTTTATCATCGGGATTTTCCTTTAATGTATGTAGCGGGCCTGCTTTAACAGTTTAGCTCATTTCCGGACGACACAATTCTAGAATGGTCAAAGATAAACGAAGTTGCATACAACAATATCAAGTTGATAGAATATCGTATATCTCTAGCTATTTTGGTAGAAAAAATGTGGAAAATGCAGAAGTTCCTTGTGATAAGCAATTTCTACATTTTAAAAATTGATTTTCTGAACCCTTTTCAAGAGGTCTCAAAAGGCAGAATTTCGGGCAATGGGTTAAAAGAAAATAAATCATAATTTATTTCATTTATAACTTTAATTAAAGAAAAACTGCCTTTTCGGGAAAAATGTGAGTTTTTAAACCTAAGAAATCTTGAAAGATATATAAATAAATTAGCAAGAAAAAAGATAAATAAAGGGAAAGCAGGTTTAAGAATTTCGATTCTCAAGGCAAAATAAAATCAAAACTTCCATATCTCTGAAAATGACCTTTTATGACTAGAACTATTGTTTATAGAAGGTGTAGACGGAACCAATTCTAAGGTTAATTCCGATTGCACCTAGTAGATACAATACTACTAGGCATGTGGTAAGCTTTTCACACTTCTTTAAATTTTAAACTTGTCCAAAGTTAAAGAGCTTGCAGACGACTATTCAAATTGGATCCTATTTGAAATTAAACCTTCCTATGTGGTAAAAATATTGTGGAAAAAGAAGAAATTGCTTGTTACAAGCAATTTCTTCTTTTTCCACGATTTTTTTTCAAGTATTAAATCATAATGACGTAAAATCCTGGATTTTTACAGGAAAGGGTTAAAGGTTAAATAACGTTTTGTCAGTTTATACTTATCAAGTTTAGTTCGATTGTGACAAGATTTAAGTTTATAGAGTCACTCTCGAACACTCACAATCAAGATGTTTTCACGTCCCCACTGCTACCCAATTTCACAGCTCGGTAGACTGGGTTGTCTGTTACGGGTCATACACATGAACACATCCC
The DNA here is from genome assembly GCA_946902895.1 of Fragum fragum. Classification (NCBI taxonomy): domain Eukaryota; kingdom Metazoa; phylum Mollusca; class Bivalvia; order Cardiida; family Cardiidae; genus Fragum; species Fragum fragum. Next base: position 2,297,045 of record OX336382.1, read on the forward strand.
CTGTGACTGCGGGGCTTTAACCTGTGAACTTCAGATCACGAGTAAAGCGCATAAACCACTCGGCTATCGGGAAATCGTGTTCGAGTGGGAGATTAGTAAGAATAGTAAGAACATTAGTACCAATCGAAGTCGCCCAAAGCAAATACATATTCACTAAAGCGTAAACAATAACAGCCAATCAAAAGAGTCGAAACATATATTTCATTTAACTTCAATTTACATGTTTCGAATCAAGTGTGCAAAATACAGGCACAGATACACAACATGCACAACACAACACCAGTATCATCGTGATGGAACACAGGTAGCTTGTTTGTTTGAAAGGGGCTTAACGCTTAACAGTATTTCAGTCATATTACATAACCACGGATTCCTGGTATTTCTCACACCAATACTACCATCACATCCTTTCCAAGCCTCAAGCTGCTCATCCCACTTAGGTTTACGATTATCGAACACAGATAGAAAGCATACGTAATTCTCTACTTAATTTAGCCCCGTTTTCAATGTCAAGTTCAGGATTTGCTGTGATATCCATTAGTTTGATGGTATAAAATCGACGAAATAACGAACGCCATCCAGGAATCATTGACAGTACTAACCGTTTAAATTGTTATTTATGACCACTGCTTCTTATAAATCGCGTTAGTTTATATATCGAGAACATCCCTGAATATTTCCAAATAACACATGATCACAAACCAAAATAACCATGGTTGTATTCTTTTCATAAATTGTAAAAACAATCCGATAGGACGGTTCTGGCACAAGATATCGACTTCATATTCTTTAACCTATTACCAGACGGCAAATTTGTAGACTGGCCAATTTGAAAGGAGTTGCACGCGACAATTTAAAGTTATTAAATTTTTGATTTTCAAACTTTTCGTATAGAAAACACTGTTTAAAATGAAGAAATTGCTTGTGTGAAGTTGAAGTTTGAAGTGTGTAGAGTGAACTCTGAATTTTGAATTTCTAAGTTTGCAGTTTGAAGTGTGAAATTGGAAGTTTGAAGTGTGAAGTTGGAAATTTGAAATGTGAACTCGGGAGTTGGAAGTGTGAAGTTTGAAGTGTGAAGAGTGATTTGTTTGTTTGAATGGGGTTTTACGTCACTTTCAACAATCTTTCAGTTATATCGCGGCGGCTGGAGTACCTAACAATGGAATCCTGGTATTTCTCACACCAGTACTACCATATCCTTCCTAGCCCCCAACTGCTATCCCACATAGGTCTACGATTATCGACCCATTGGTGGGAGACAAATAGTCGGAAAGTATTAGTGCCGCCGTCGGGGATTGAACCCGGGACCTCTAGATTGACAGTCCGACGCGCTACCAACTGCGCTATGACGGCAGTTCTGTGAAGAGTGGACTCTGAATTTTAAGTTGGAAGTTTGAAGTTGAAAGTTTGAAGTGTGAAGTTGAAATGTTAAAATAGAAGTTGGAAAGTTGAAATTTCAACTCTGAAATTGGAAGTTTGAAGTGTGACGTTTGAAGTTGGATGTTGGAAGTGTGAAATGTGAACTCGGAAGTTTGAGCTTCAAACTCCATACTTTTCACTGCACACTTCCACCTTAACACTTAATACTTCCAACTTCACACTTCGTATTTCATACTTCCAACTCCACACTTTTAACTTGACATCATACTTCAATCTTCACACTTCATACTTCGGACTTCCCTTCAAACTTCCGACTTTCAAATTCATACTTCCAACTTCGCACTTGATAATTCCAACTTCATACTTGATACTTCCAACTTCACACTTTCGACATCATGCTTCATACTTCAAACTTCATACTACAGACTTCCAACTTCACCGTGACTTCATACTTCATACTCCCATCTTTCGACTTCCAACTTCATGCTTACAATTTCATTTTTCACACTCCATACTCTCAACTTCACACTTCATATTTCAAACTTCACTCCATACTTCCAACTTCACACTTCAAACTTCCGACTTCCGACTTCATACTTCAGACTTCCAACTTCACACTTCACTTTTCACACTTCCGACTTCACACATCATATTTCATACTTCCAACTTTATAATTCAAACTTCACACTTCAAACTTCATACTTTCAACTTCAAACTTTCAACCTCACATTTCAAACTTCCAACTTCACACTTCAAACACCCGACTTCACACTTCCAACTTCACACGTCATACTTTCAACTTCAAACTTCCGAATTCACACTCCATACTTCAAACTTCTATTTATATACTTCGAACTTCACACTTCAAACTTCCGACTTCACACTTCCAATTACACACTTCATACTCACAACTTTACACTTCAAACTTCCGACTTCACTCTTCATACTTCCATCTTCACACTTCATACTTCCAGCATCACACTTCAAACTTACAACTTCACACTTCATACTTCCAACATCAAACTTCCAACTTCATACTTCCGACTTCCAGCTTCACATTTCAAAATTCATACTTCAGAGTTACTATGTATGAAGTGTGAACTGTGACTTCTTGAAGTCACCACCGGTCTTTCGTACGTATCCTTAAAATGTGCTGAAGTTATCAGGTTCACACCTCATTGAAAACATAAAAACAACCCAAACATTTTCCTCATTTTTAAATGAAAAAAAAATTATCTAATCTTTACTCAATTTATGTATATCAAAATCCATGCATTTAATTTTGAAGAAAATTTCGTTCCACAAATCAATCAATCAATCAATCAATCAATCAATCGAGTAAGCAAGCAAGCAAGCAAGCAAACAAGCAAGCTAACAAACAATAAAAAGATCAATCCAAAAAAACAAACAAACAACAACTATCAACTGTTTTTCTATAGATCACTCCTGTTATTTTATGACGCATAGATTACAATATGTTTCATTTTATTTAGCAAAGTAGAAGCAATAAATAGTGTATAATTCTAGCAATAAGCCAAACAATATCAATTAATCCATTACCCCACGACAATTTTTTTGACTCGTCCAAATTCAAAGGAGTTGCAGACTGCAATATCAAGTTGGTTAAATTTAGACAATTTTGGCGTTTTAAAACATTGAGGACATTGTAGAAATTGCTAATTACATGTTATTTCTTCATTGTCCGCATTGTTTAACAAAACTTTTTTCTTGTAGGGGGGGGGGGGCGGGGTTCAAAAGGCGTTATTGTGTGGGAAGGGGCAAGAGACGTCGAAAATATAAATTGTATATTGAGGACTACTGTCACTAACTTGGGTTGCTCAGAATCTTTTATACGATTATTTTTTTCCACCTATAAAGTCGATGTTTATGTACTTGTAAGCGTTTCTATTGAATCGGTAAATTGATAAATTCGACAGTTAGGCCGATTCGGCTATGTCGGAAAAGCATTGCACTGAATTATAGGACACAGCCATTCCCGGTATCAAAACGCATTTTTTCTTTAGATAGGTTTTGAAGAAGTATTAAAAGAAATTTCTCGCTGTAATCAAGACTAAAAATGTCAAGAAATGTCATTAATAAACGAACGCAGCTGAGCTACGGAGTTTGACGCGACCATTTTGTTGAATTTATTGACAAGGAATTCGTATAATGACAGAATTAAGTCTTACCGAAATGATTTTATTCGGTATGTTAATTGTGTTAGACGGTGATGCGGTCTTTGGGGAGTTTACTGTTAAACATTGGTAGAGGTCTTGTCATCGTGCTTCTAAAAGGATAGCAAGTCACACCAAAAAGGTCCCATTTCTTTTCTTTCATTGAGGTATATGCTTTGTTCAACAGATAAACAGTATATCTTTCATTCCTTAGTCTGAGAAGTATCTTGTCATTTAGCCCATCGCAGAGTTGCATGGAGATCGGCTTTGTTCGTAAAACTGGCGACTTAATAACAATACGTGTCATACGAAGGGGATGCCGGAAATATTACCCTGATTAGACTGAACAATGTGACTAGGGTCGATTCTTTTCGCTCTCGGAGATTTCTAAAAATAAAACGGTAAAGTCAAATTAAAGGTTCTAGGGCTCTAGTACGGACAACATTTCTCACCAGAAGGGAATCCTAAATTCTTCATTAAAATTGGTTACAGATTTCAGAATACGTCACAAATCTGCAATGAAAATCGGTACCAACATAAAATAATTTTGAAATTTATTTTCTTTTTCTGTTCAACAACGCTTTTAATAGCGAGCTGGTGAACTATTGTGAAATTATTAGTAAATGCGTATGTCTGTTACCAAGAGCTCATGATTCTTTTTGGTGAGAAATTTTGTCCGCACTAGAGCCGCAGAGCATTTAACTAGATCTACATATCTATTTTCTATGTTTCTTATATGGTCTTATTGGAATACAATTCTGCTTCCAAACATGACAACAGTCAAGTTGAAAGGGACGCTTTGTTTTATCAGCGCCGTAACGTTACAAGAAGACGAAAAATTCTTTGCAAAATGCCTCCTTTTAATACATTCCTACACAGTCCTCTTTTTGCGCCTATCAAGAAAAAAAAACTTTAGAAAATATTGTATAAAACGAAGAAATTGTTTGTACAAGCAATTTCTTCATTTTCTAAAATATGTTTTCATCCTAAAATACAAAGAATGTTTACATTTCCAGCTACTAATCGATGTCTGCAATGTCTGAATCAGCCTAAATGCTTCTTGTGTGACTATAAGTTAAAGTGATATCGACGATCTTTCTTTCTTTTTCTCATTTAGAAAGCTTCGTTAAACAGAACAGAACAACATATTATTAGACGTATAAAAACTAAATTGTATTATTAAATCAAGAATACATTTGAATGGTCTCTAAATCTCTCTCTCTGTCTCTCTCTCTCTCTCTCTATCTCTATGTATTTCACCCCTTCTTTCTCTTCTCGCTTTCTCTCACTCTCATTCTCTCTCACTCCTCTGTCACTCTTTCATATTCAAGCGTACAAAACATGTCTATATATTTGAATCTAATACTATTAGCTTTAGCTATATAAGAAATGTGCATGGGTTTACTTTTATAAATTGATAATAACAAATTATAGGTTGATGCTATAAGATATATGAGCGTGTGCGTGTCAATTCGAACCATAAGACATGTGCGCCAAGTAAAGACTCAGATCAGATCAGAGTCTTCACTCTGTGCTTTGTAGATAGATACTGACCTAAAGCTTCTTTAAACAATTAGCGAATATTCTAATTGTCCCTAATGGCTGTCCAGGGTGCTCTATGTGTGCGAGTCACGTACATGCGAAATGGTTGGAAATGTCACGCACAGGCTCATATAGTATCCTCAAACGAGATGGTCGGCGTGAAAAAACAACTACATCACTTAGTGTATCAAAGTGTATTAAAGTGTATCAAAGTGTATTAAAATGTATTAGAATGTATTAAGTGTATTAAAGCTTAATAAAAATGCTACTGTTGAATAAGACCCGAGTTTTTCTAATACATTTTAATAGTTACTGGGGAAAAAAGAAATAAATTTATGCATACTAGGTTTGGTATAGAAGTGTCTATCGACGAATTTCTGTCTTAACTTTTAACGTTGTGGGCAAACCAATGAAAAAGGAAATTCATCTTATTTTGGACTAGTCTAACTTCAAAGATATTGCAGACGACAATTCTTAATTGGTGAAATCTATTGTTCTATCCATTGCTGTGGAAAAAAAATGAGGATAATGAAGAAATTGCAAAATGTTTTAGAAGGTTTTTTTTCGAAGGTGTCAAAAAGCGCAATTGTGCGGGAATGAATTAAGCTGACCTCAAATATTATTGATATTAAGAAAAACTATCTTTTAACGTATTAATTCAAAACATGCATAAAAACTCCCTTACTTTGCTTTCCTTCTGATTTCCAACAAATTCATAGCAAATTTGCCATGACTGTAAGTAAAATAAGTAAACGTTTATTTATCATACTGACAAGTGTTATACAGTATAATATTAACAAATAAAATAGCATAGTTTAATAACACACAGTCCAATGGGCCGATAATTCACCTTGAAAATTCAAAATATTCAATACTTAAGAATTTGACCTTGAAGTGCATAAAGAAGATAAGCATTACTTATTCTCATTCGGATGACAAAGCTGTTCGTTGAGGCTCAAAAAATGTTTCTTGTAATTGCACTGTTCTATACTTGCTGTGGTCGTCTAAGATACCTTTGAGGCGAAATTTGAAGATGACAAATTACTAATTTGATATATCCAAATCAATTAAGAAATTAAGAGAATATTTGTTGTTTTCATGGAGGTATGCACCGAAAAACCTAACCACAGTGTATGAAACGAGAAGTGTGATTAGATTTTTCGGTTCATACCTCCATGAAAACAAAAAAACGTTCTCTTCATTTCTTATTATTTAATAGCATAGAGCGAAAAAAGCAAAACTCCACAAATTTTGATATATTATTGTATGGGATTATTTTGTACGGAAGCATACACAATCGCTGCGTGCTCAAGATTTTGTTCAAGGAGTTATGATTTTTTCGACCAACCAGAACGCTCGTTTTAGATAGACGAAACTAAATATTAAATTATTTACCAATAAACGGATTTTAAAACGGATTTACTGACCATCCGATCATTTCTCTTTTCGGCATTTTGACATCGCGGACAGTATAAGACGAGATTTGTTACAAAATACAGGATTTGTTCATTACCACTCATCGATAAATTTAATTGAAGAAATTGATTCAAAATGGTCATTATAATCACCCGTCACGTTTGACCAATCGCGGCTGACAATTGAAGAATCAGTCGACAAATTAAAACATTTAATTAGAATTAGCCGACATTTGGGTGAAGCAATTTTGTTTGGTTTGGCACTTTAACGGTGTAGTTGCGAAATTTTAAGTCGCCAAACCAGGGATTTTACTTTTTTGTTACATGTTTTTGCTCATAAACATTGCAAAATTGCATCCTGAAATATCGAAGTGGAACTTCCTATTGGAGTCAATGGGCGTGGCAACCGGAGTCAATGGGAGGGGCCAGGGATCGATCAACTAGTGTAAGCAATTAAGATATTTCTTTAGATCATCGGCGGATCTAAAACAAGTACTTTTTACTTTTTTGGTATCACTAATGGTGATTCCCTATATAAGGAAATCCCCTTGAAAGATTATCTGACCAGTTTTGTTTATATGGAAAAGTGTCGTCCTCTTTGGGGAGAAATGTAGTGTAAATGAGCCGTTGTCAAGGTTAATTGTTTTAATGGACCCGAATCTTGACATGTCCTCCTATTTAAGACAGGTTCCACGGCAAAAACCAGATATAAAGGGCAAGCTATAAATTCACGCTTAATATAAAGAAATCGGACGGTGTCAATGTTATTTCCTTAACCCTTTCGTGCAAAATCCCCTGTTTTTACGTCTCTGTGATTGTATATTTGAGAAAACATGTAACAAGCTTGTAACAAGCAATTTCTTATTTTGCCACAATATTTTCTACCCCGTCGGTTGGTTACTTTTCATAGTGTTCTTTCTTTTAACTATCGTATGCAACTTCTTTCAAGTTGGACAAGGTTAAAATTTTGAAAAAACAAGAAAGGGTTAACCAATTAGCAGATAACTTAGAATTTTCATAGTCTAAACTCCGCAATGAGAACCATATTTTTCAGAAATTACTATGAAAACTGCTTATCACAGAATATGATAACTATACTGCATCGTATTGTCCCCCCCCCCAAAACACCATCGTGATAACATTTTATGAGATGAAATCCAATACATAAAGTTTATTTATGACAGCCTAGTTAAAATAGCTCTTGCTCAGATTATGTAAGAAAAAATGCTCTTAATTTTTTTTTTACTGTTATATCTGTAGACATTTGAATGAAGGTGATTAAGCTGATTTCGTTATGAAAATGAATGTTCATAACGTTTAAAAATGATAGAAAAGAAGGAAAAATATTACGCGTAACAAGACGCCAAAGAGTTCAACGAAGTATAATTTAATTTTTAGTTTCGTCTAACAAAAACAAGCGTTCTGATTGGTCGAAAAAAATATTAATAACTCCATGAACAAAATTTTGAGCACGCAGCGATTTTGTACGCTTCCGCACAAAGTAGTCCTATACAAAAAAGTATCAAAATTTGTAAAGTTGTTGTATTTTTCGCTCGATGCTATTAAATCATATGAAACTAGAGCTGTCACCCTCAAGGGCTGACGAGAATACCCCCCACACCGCTAAAAAGGCTTTTCTATGAAGGAGTGGAATTTAAAGGGGCATTTTATGACCCCTTTTTAAGTAGGAGTGGAAAAGTAGCAATTGTGTATGTAATTATGTTTTCAGCTTCTCCCCCCGATCGCGTCTTTCTATTGCAAGTCTCATTCTCCAACACTTTTGACGCTTGAAAGCTATGTACCAAGTATTAGAGAGGACGGAATTGTTCAGTTAATTGTTAATTGTAAATGACTTACAGCGTTTTGATGTCAAACATGTATATATATACAAGATGATGATACTTACCAAATTTGGTAACTCCCCTTATGGTTACTGAGTTTTGCAATTTTAAATTTTGACCCCCACCCCATTAAAAAGTTCAAAATGGCATAACTCTGAAACTAACGACTGGATCAAGAGGAAAATTGCAGGTGCACAACTTCATATGATAGGAAACAACCTGATAAAATTTCAGCAAAATTGGTCAAAAATGTGGGAAGAGAAGAGGACACAAAATTATGTCCCCCCCCCTTAAAAAGTTAAAAATGGCATAACTCTGAAACTAACGACTGGATCAAGATGAAAATTGCAGGTGCACAACTTCATATGATAGGAAACAACCTGATAAAATTTCAGCAAAATTGGTCAAAATATGTGGGAGGAGAAGAGGACACAAAATTATGTCCACGGACGGACGGACGGACAGACGGACGGACGGACAGACGGACGGACGTACCTACGATGGAACACATCTTGGGTTGTTCCTTAAAACACTTGATGGCTACTTGTTATTGGGTATTCGAACATGTTCTTACGACAGGTATATTATTGGGCATTTCCTTTGGACATAATACTTGGGTTCTTTCTTTAGACGAATTAGTTGTGTAGTCTCCTTCAGTTTGTTTATTTGTATTGGAGTTAAACATCATTTTAACAGCTAAGGTCATATCATGGCGGTCAGAACACACCCACATATTTCCAGGCTTTCACAACAAGTATTGACAAAAGGTTATTTCCAAATCCTTCAGTCTGTGTAGACTAAGATTTAATCAGTACATACATGCCAGGGGCCATTCTAATTTATGATACCATATAACATACAAAAGCAAGCAATTCAGTGAAATTATTTTGAAAATCTGGTAACTTGCTTCAGAGCAGCAGTTATTTGAAGCAAATTCTAACAGATGAGGAGGCTTAGTCATCAATCCCAATAGCTCCCATGAGCACTAGGCCCTTTAATAACTATAAGCAGCACTAGGCAGAGTTATGATTCTTGTCCTTTGTACTCTGTACTATTGGTATAAACCAAATCTATCAGAGCTGAGATAAATATAATATAAAATAAATATGTCCCGTCTTTAAGAATGGGCGAACTAAACAAGAGCTGTCCATAAGACAGTATGCTCCACTTTTGTGTTGGATAAACCTATAAGTGTAGCAAGGGCCATAACAGTGAAACTATAATTCTTATGATTACCTGCTCATTTGAAATGGAATTCCATTTTCATAACAAAGAAGTATTTCAATTGAATACCTTTGATAGTTTTTGAGATATAAAACACCAAGTAAAATTTTTAAGTCAAACAAGGGCCATAACTGTGCAAAAATGAAGTCTAGGATTACCTGCCCTTTTGAAATTGATTCCCCTTTTCATAATTAAAAAGTATTCCTAGTGAATATCTATCATAGTTTATGAGATATGAAACACCATGTCAAATTTCTAAGTCGAACAAGGGCCTTAACTGAGTGAAACTAAAATCTATGATTAAATGCTCTTTTGAAATCGATTCCCCATTTCATAATTAACTAGTATTCCAAGTTTCAAGTGAATAACTTTTATAGTTTTTAAGATATGAAACACCAAGTAAAACTTCTAAGTTTAACAAGGGCCATAACTGTGCAAAAATGAAGACTAGGATTACCTGTCCTTTTGAATTTGATTCCCTTTTTCATAATTAAGAAGTATTCCAAGTTTCACGTGAAGAACTTTGACAGTGTTAAAGAAATTTCGATGACATTGAAAAATTGGTCATTATTGCCATATACCAAGTCCAAACAAGGGCAGATATCTCCACAAATACAGGTCACATGGTTAGCATCCTTGTTGGTATGGAGTCCCTTAGTGATAGTGAATTACTTTTTTGAATTTCAAGTGGATATCTTTGATAGTCTCTGAGAAAATGACTTGCATGAAAAACTTAAGTAATGCACAAGCAGACGCAGACGATCAAGTGACGAGAATACCACGACTTTTTTCTTCGAAAAGTCGAGCTAAAATGAACTGAAAATTGTATGTGCTCACAAAACAAATACCGTCTTCAAGTCCTTGACAGTTTTAACACAACAAATCAAAATTTGTATCAAGATTTAGATACAAGTAAGATCCAGTTAGGTAGCTTAGTGCTTTTATGATCTAAAGGTTGTGGGTTTGTTTCTAGTGTAGAAAATCACCAATGATGATCATCTCGCCAAGCCTTAATAGCTCAGTGGGTAGCATTGCTGACTCATAATCAGCAATTTAAGGGATCCCAGTTAGTCATTGGTTCAAATCCTGGCTCAGCCAACTTTCTTTCTGACATTTGATGGAAATCAATGCAACTTGATTCATTCGTCTTTCACCAATGGACTATGTGATTAAGCAGTCAGTGGCTTGGAAAGAAAGTTGTGTGTGACAGCACGCTGGATTATTCCTGTGCTAGCTAGTTGATCCAAAAAAGTCCTGGAAAGCCAAGTCCAAAAGGGCCATAATTCCAGCAAAATGCAATGCAGAGTTATGTGCCTTGATAGTAATAACCTCTGAGAAGGTTTGGTTAAATTATATTCCAATATAACAAATAGTTTTTAAGTTGATCCAAAAAAGTCCTGGAAAGCTTAGTCCTAAAGTGCAATAATGAGGGACATTCCTGTGTTATCTTCCCTTTGTGCTGTGACCATTACATCAGAGGTGTGCTAAATTGGACATTGGTCCTTTCACTTCATTACCTTTGTTTTTATCCTTGTTCAGTATGGGGAAGTTGTGATTTTTTATTTGCCTTTTCTAGTTTTATCTTAAAAACAATCTCTTGATGGTGTTAGTTTATGGTTCAGAAATAACAAAGAAACGTATTTTTAAGATTAAACAAATTTTCCAGCTCTTAAGTATGCATTATACAGCTGATCTTAAAACCAGGCAGGGCAAAGAAACCTAGGATAAAGTCCAAGTAAAACACTGATAGGGACCAATGTATTTCTGGAGAGAATTCAAGGGAGATAACCTGAGAATGTCCCTCATTCCAGCAAAGTGCAATGCAGAGTTATGTGCCTTGATAGTATAAACCTCTGAGGTTTGGAATCCAATATAAACAATAGTTGTAGAGATATAAGCCTTATTCTAGGTAGATCCAAAAACAACTTAACCTGAAAAGCAGAGTCCAAAAGGGACCATGCCTCAAACAAAATGCAATGCAGTTATCTGCCTTGATAGTTTGGACTAGCGCAAGGGTTTGGGCCAGTATAAGCTATATTTGCAGAGATATTAGACATATTTTAGGTTTATCCAAGAAACTTAACCTGCACCTGCAATGCCAGAGTGACTATAATAGCCCTCAATATTCTTCAAATGGTCAAGCTAAAAAGGTTGATGTTTACTAAGGCAGGGGAATCAGTTAGTATATTTACAGTAGGTTTAAAATATCTATATAATGATGAGACTTCAACAAATATTAAACAAATGTTAAAAAGTTTTAATTTTCAAACTTTGAACATAATGTAACATTGAACAAGAATGCCATAATAGCTCTAAATTCCTGACATGATATAAGGTACATATCGATATACAGCAGATGATCATATCCCTTCAAGCACTGATGAAATAGTTTTGAGTTTTAATGCAAGCGATCACATCCCTGTTTACCGAGTACTTGGAGCTTGCTTGACATAAATTGAAACAAACAAATACCAATGGCTCCAAACATATTCATATAAGTACATTCAGTCTAAGGGATTTATGAAAAATTGTGACCAAAGAGAAATTCCTTGTGACAAGCAATTTCTACTTTTGTCATAATGTTTTCAACTCTGCTAGAAAATGAAGATTTTTTTCCCCAAATTAACCACCATTGTCTGCTCTTACTTCCAATTTGGACCAGTTTCAAAATATTGCATACACAGGAAATTCATAAAAGAAGGCCCTGTTGGCCATGGAGTTGCTGCTCACCCAAACACAACAAAGTTCCATCTTGTGAGATATTAAATATATCCAAGATATCACCAAGGCAAACATTTTCTCACCAATTTAAGAGTATTGGACAAAAAAATGGCCACAACAGTGTACACATGATATGTCAAAGGTTTCATCTAGTGACATACAGTATGACCTTCAATATCTAATTCTTAATTTCTTCTGAGATAATAAGACAAACATTCTGACCACATTTTAACAGAACTAGACAGAAAATGTGGTTTCTCGAGCTTTCATAAGGTTAACCTCAGATTTGACCTAGTTTTTCACTGGACACAACACATTTTTCAACTATTCAGAGATATCATCACTGCAAACATTCTTACCTACTTTAAAAAGTATTGGACTGAAAATGTAACCTCAGGAGCATACTAAAGGCTTTTCTAAGATGTTCAAGTCTTAGAAAAACCTTTTGTAAGCTCCTTAGGTCACATTTTCAGTCCAATACTTTTGAAAGTAGTGACTTAAGTTTTTGACCCGAGGTGACCAAATTTCAAACTCATCCCGAGATCTCATCAAGACAACCATTCTGACCAAATTTGATTAAGATTGGATCTAAAATGTGGCCTATAGAGTGCCCACAAGGTTCCTGTAAGATTTGACCTAGTGACATTGTTTTTTAACCCTGCATGACCTAATTTAGAATTTGACCGAGATAATATCAAGACAACCATTCTCACCATGTTCCATCAAGATTTGATCAAAATTGTGGCCTCTAGAGTGTACACAATGTTTTTCTAAAATTTGACCAAGTGACTTAGTTTTTGACTCCAAAGGACCTAATTTCCAACTTGGAGATTTTATCAAGACAGTCATTCTGACCAATTTTCAAAAGGATTGAGCAAAATGTGGCTTCTTGAGTGTCCACAAGGTAAATGTTCACGACGCATGACACACGACAGACATCACACAACCACAAAAGCTGACCTTGAGCATGCTGTGCTTGGGTGAGTTTATAAATCTTAACTCTTCAACATCTGAAGACGCATTTGTGCACACTGCAGAAAACGAATTTGTAAAACGTTGAGGTAAAAGCAGAAAATGCTCATGATGAGCATTTTCTGTTTTTGCCTCAAGTTTTCACAATCTATCTGCTTTGGAAATCAAAATTAAATAAGATTTATTGTATTCTTACTAAATTGTTTTAAGGTTGTCTTTTTCAGGATGACTAAATGCGTCTCCATACATTGAAGACTTAAGGCTCAGAATGTGAAACATGAAATGTCAACACTTCTTGGCAAGAATTTCAGCAGAAATGTGGCATTTTGTGCTACAAAATACTAGCAATTCAAATGCCTTTTCTGACTAATTCAAAACACAGTTTTGATGTTTATGTTTGAAAGATTTTTCCTGAAATAAGATATGCCTAGAATATAATCTCAATTGTTTAAGAAATAAAGTGAAAGTTTGTTCTGTCAGATATATTTCAATTCAGAATTATCGACAGTGTGGACTACAGTATTCTTCTCTTTCCCCTCCCCAGTTTTTGGTTTCGACTCATCACCAGTAGGCAACTTTTGAAAATGGTGTAGCAAAACGAGACATTGCTCATTAAGAGCAATGTCCCTTTTATCACCAACATCTGATTTATGGCACCTTTCAATGTACTTGTATGCACCCTGGTAAGTCTTCTTATGCAGTTAATGAGGAATTCAGGGTATAACGATTCTTAATCTTGTGATCTAAAACACTTAAAGGGATGCTATCTTCATTCAAATATAACAAAGCAATATTTGAGACATTAATGAAGGCTTCTTAACTTGATAACTAAACCATTAAACCCATTACCAAATGATAAAATTTTCAGACCAAACCAAACTGATAGCATTTGCAGATGAAAAATTAAATGTGACTTGATGATTAATATTTGTTTTGGAAAGGGTTAGAAAACATTCAGGGAAAAGGAGAAAACAGCATTTTCTTTTTCTACAATGTTTTCAAAGGATTTTTTCCATTGAGGGTTGTTAAATGTTGGAACTGTGTGGTAAAGTGTTAATGACTTACTTGCTAGAACATGTATATACTTGCTCTTACTTAATGTCTGCATACCTAACATAACAGAGGAATTTTACCAACAGAATTATGTTAAATCTGAAACCACCTCCAAAATCATACTATTCTGTGTTTGAAATGTTTTAGGCTGGGCAAGCTACTTGTGGTAATTCTAAAATGGATATTAGTACCCATATCAGTCCATTCTTGGTCCTAGTGTTTCTCAGAAATTGACAGTTAGTCATCCTTTACTTGTTATGTAATGTGTAAAGGATCTGCTAATTCCTTTGAGTAGTTGGCATGTAAATAAAACAAATGCTTACATCAAGACACACCTGTACAACAACTGCGAGATCAATTCAGGGGCAATTTCTCTGGACTGTTGGGAACAATCTGACTGATAAAATTTGTCCAAGTTTGGTAAGGGTTACTTAAAATTTTGAGTTGCAGAGCAGACAACAGTGGCCGCCACATCCCCAATGCCTACCCATTTTAGGTGAGTACATAGCAAATCTTCTCAATCAACAGTATTGTAAAGCAGTATAACCATTACTGAAATCTAATCTTTAAAAACATATGCAACAAATAAACTCAATTCCCAAGTAAAATAGGGGCCATAACTGTATTAACATTAATTTTACAATTACTTACCCTCCATAAATAGATTTCCCTTTTCTTATTAAATAAGTATTCCAAATTTTAGGTGAATACTTCTTTGATGGTTTTTGAGATAGGAAAGCCAAAAAGAAAGTTTATCAAATTTGGTAGTTGATTAAGGATCATAAAACTAAAAAAGTTGACCCTTCAGCACTCAGCCAAATTTGGTTTGTCCCAAATTAAAGGAGTTTGGAGAAGAAATTTCAGAAGTGTTAAAAAATGAGAAAAATCTGCTAATAAGGAAGGAAACATTGTGCCAAATGGAGAAACTGCTCATTACCAACTATTTCTCCTATACCCACAATGTTCTCAAAAGGCCTCAACATAAAAAGGGGGGATTGAGTGTTAAAGGGATAATTTTAGGATAACTGCACTTCTAAACTGGGTCCCCTTTCCATAAAAAACAAAAACTTCCAAGTTTTATGTGAATACCTTTCACTTACACCCATTGAAAAACTTCCACAGTCGAACAGAGAAACTAGAATATTTATGCTACAATTAAAAAATTGATATCTTATTTTTTTTCTTTATTCATGGTGACGACATATTAATTTCTTGACACTACAACAATTCTACAGCAGACGGCTTTACAACAGATGAAGAAAGTATGAAATCGGGTGCACTTCCCATAAAAATTGTAAATAGTGCATGAAAACATTGAAACAAAAGCAGAAATCTCTTATAAGCATTTTCTTGCATATATGCATCTTTTAAACCACAATAAGGTGTTTCTAAATATGCACAGTCCTTATTTTGCACATATGAAACACTTTTATACTTGATGGGGGAATACATTCCATCAAATTTGTCTTACATATTTAGCACTGTGGGGAAACACATGTCCTGTTTTGGGTGCATAACATTTAACCCCTTTCCACACAATCCCTCCTTTTTACGCCCCTCAAGAAAATGGCTTTAGAAAACATTGTGGAAAATGAAGAAATTGCTTGTCACAAACAATTTCTTCATTTTCCACAATTCTTTCTATGCAAAAAGACCAAAAAATTTAAAATTCCATCAACTTGAATTTGTCGTATGCAGCTTCTTTCAATTTGGACCAGTCTAAAATACTGTTGTGTTGGAATTGGTTTAAAGTGGTGACCGCAAGCATTTTTTTAATAAAAATCATGAGGCAAGTAATATTTGCACGTTTATGTAGTGCATTCATAGGAAAATAAAATACCTTTTCCAACCATAGTACTCTCAATCCTGTGTTCTCTAGGTTTGGTAAGCACTTCGCAGTTTTATAACGAAGTGAGTGCTCAAAGGGAAAGATGCAGTGGTGTGGTACACGTACAAGGAATAATTTAATTATTTTCAGAATTTTAGCAGTTACAGGCACACAGATGATACAAGTATGTGTTCTTTCCGCATGAATATTCTGTTCCTGTATTTTACTCACTGAAGAGTCCTCAATTTTCCAAGAAAATAGTGCAGAATCAAAATTGGTGCATTACAACCCAATGTTATGCTACTTTATCCATTTCTGACTAATACCTTGGAAAATTGGCGATTCCAAAATTTGTAAAAGACAGGGCCATACTATTTCTGCATGAGAAACATAAATATGTATTTGCTTAAATGCACGCGATTCATACAGTTATTCCTTGTACAAGTACCACACCACAGCTTTTTCTTCGAGCACTAGCTTCGTTTAAAATCGCAAAGTGTTTACCGAACTAAGAGGATATTGTTGGATACGCAATTTATATTCCTTCCAATGCGCTATATCTGAAAAGGATCAGCAATGTGCAAATATCCCTTACCTCTTTTTTTGTTGGAAAATCGCTTGCGGTCACCACTTTTAAGTCTTATGCACCAAAAATAGGTCACGTGTTTCCCCACAGTGATTCAGTATTTGTCACCACAAAATTGCATGACTGACCAACATAGGGAGTACAAAGAGGACCATTGTTGTCCTTTAATGCTCACTAGAATATACTCGATTTGTAAAGTTTGCAATTGTAGAGGTCTACAAAGTCAATCTACTTAACCTATGGCAAAGCTCTAAGCCAGTCTCTTTGGAACAGGAAGGTTTTTTAGATTCACAATATCACCCTATGTAAAACTTGTGTCTATCTTAAATCAGTTTTTCTATTTCTGTTTCTCTCTCATATACCTGTATCACACAAATTCTTCCTGATAGTTTTAACCCGTGTCATGCTGTATAAATTACCTTACTGAAACGCTGTCAAATCAAAGGGCTGAAAGCACTGATAGAACTTGTTGTTCAAAAATCAATATTTTTTTTAAAATTCAACTTCATAAACAACTCTGGCAGGAAAAGTACAAGCAGGAGGTATAGACTAAGATCAGCCTGCACACAAGTGCAGTCTGATCTTGGTCTACACCTCCTGCCAAAACCGGAATATTCCAGGTTCAGCATGACAAGGGTTAATATACTAGTTTCATGTAGTTTAATTTCCTCAGAAAACAGGATGCACATTCACTTTTTTTGCTTCTGAATGATGTTCCAAACCTTTTTCTTAATAGTTTCCCAGTTACGCTTGTGTAAGGATTTACCCTTCTGCTTGCTCTTTTCTATTGCTGCAAGACATACTTTCATCCCAGGTGTTTGACAAGTATCCAAGTAATCTTTAAAGTATTCATGAATTTCTTTTTCCTCCTCCTTTGTCCAGGAAACCCTTTTACCTGAAATTTTAAACACAACAACATGCAAACAATTTTAAGAATGGAGTCTTTCAGTGAGAAATATGACCGAAGACAGTTCCTGTCAGGCTGCTTGTTTTACAAACAAGATGTGTTTCTGAAACACAAATGCCCCCGCAACTGCCATCATTTTGAAACAGGGGTGGTATCAACTAAAAGGTCTTGTCACAAGCAATGCACATATAAAAAAAAGAAGGCTCTATCACTTACCAAACAAAAGTTATGGCCAATGTTGAACTTTCTATTTTGAAATTAAGTGACCTTGAAAATATGACCCTGACCGTGACTGATGGTCTTGACTTTAGTATTAACTGAAAGGTCATGTTATAATCAGTACACATTTGAAATATGAAGGCTCTATCACTTACCATTGCAAAGTAATGGCCAATGTTAAAGTTTTAATTTTTACCTATATTTGACCTTGAAAAATGACCTTGACCTTGAGTGATAACCTTGAAGTAGGTACTTACAAAAAGGTCTTGTCACAAGCAATGCACATGTGAAATATGAAGCCTCTATCACTTACCAATCAAAAGAAATGGCCAATGTTAAAGTTTTTATGTTGAAATTAAAGTACCTTGAAAGTATGACCTTGACCTTGACTGATTGCCTTGACTTTGGTATCAACTGAAAGGTCTTGTCATAATCAGTACACATTTGAAATATGAAGGCTCTATCACTTACCAATCAAAAGATAAAACCAATGTTAAAGTTTAAATTTAAAAATATTTGACCTAGAAAAAATGACCTTGACCTTGAGTGATGACCTTGAAGTTGATGCCTACAGAAAGGTCTTGTCACAAGCAATGCACATGTGAAATATGAAGCTTTTATCACTTACCAATCACAAGTTATGGCCAATGATAAAGTTTTTAGTTGACAAATGGACAGACAAACCCCCGTGACAAAAACAATATGCCCCCTATCTATCGATGCAAGGGCATAAAAACTGATAAGAACATTCTGCCAAAAATCCAAGAATATTGGACAGAAAAATGTTGCCTCTAGAGCATATACAAGGGTTTTCTAAGATTTGACTTGGTCGCTTATTTTTTGCCCTTGTGTGATTCATTTGCAAACTCATCCAAAATATCATCAATGTAAAATTTTTTATAAAGATTGGGACTGAAAATGTTTCCTCTAGGAAGCACACATGGCTTTTGTAAAATTCAACTTAGCAAACAAGTTTTTGACTCTTAGGTGATGCATATTTAGTACTGCTGAGATATCATAAAAACAACCATTCTGGTACAGTGTCATGAACATTGTGGCCTCTTCTGCACACAAAAGTTTTTTTTCTGAAGATTTGACCTACCTTTTGACCAGACATGACCTGTATTTGTGCTTGTCCGAGATATCATCAAGACAAACATACTAGCCAAATTTTATAAGCATTGGACAGAAAATGTGGCCTCTCACAAGGTCTTTTTTTTTTTTATAAAATATGATGTTACGATCCAAGCTAAGAGTGCCAAGCTGAAGTCTGATAAAATACAATTTTTTCTACTCACAGTAATATGTATTATAAGTAAAATTCTTACAGCATGTCTTCTTCTTTTGAGTCTGTAATGGTATATCATCCTCCTCCTCAAAAGTGTATTCATCTGCTACATCCACTATTATTGAAAGACATACATTAAGATGGGTATAAAATCTGTCGACCCTTTACTATGCATTTTCATTTATCAGCAATAATGTGAGTTTTATTACAGTGTTTATATCGGAAAAGTCGTGCTTACATTTAATTACAAGAGGGCCAGGACGGCCATAAATCACTCACCAGAAACCGTAGTGCCATTGTGAGTACATATCAGAGTATATGTCAGATGTAAAATTTAAGGCCAACAGGATGTGTGCAAATATTGACCCAAAGGCCACAATTTCAGTTATGTTGGTAGAGATCAACTACATGTTGCTACATACCAAATATCAACGTTCTACATCAATTTCAACCATGCTTGAAAACATTTTTCGATGTTTATTTGTTTTTGAAAATTCTGTATAAAGATATTTCAGACTGTTGTTATCTTGATGTTACATGAAAGAATTTTCTTAAATGGATTTTTTTTTTCATTTAAAATATTTCATAGTTACATCAACTGCAAGGTAGACTTGGTTCAAACTCGGCTCCAAAATTGACCCTAAAAAAATCTGAGAAAAAAAAAATCAGATAGAGGTCCTGTATCTTGAGACTGAAAATCTACGCATTGTAACGTAGTCAATGAGCTTACCATTTTCATCAGCTCCAGGTATGTACCCATCTGTGTCATTATTATATTCAAGGGACTCGAGCGTTACTGGAACATCTGCAAATAAAAAGAGCTTTTTTTAACAACATTAAGATAAAATGTTGTTCTTAGACAAAAAAGAATGGCCATTGGATGCATGTATATTGAAACTCAATACAGTCATGTGGGTGACAGTGGTGTAAAGGTAGAGCACCAGTCTCTGATACTAAAGGTCCCAAGTTAGAATCCCGTCAGCGGCATATAAAAACGTCTGAACTAACCCACAAATCTGTGCGAGTACTGGTTTAGTTTCCAGGAAGCAGATATAGATAGTGATTATATAAGCTATCAGCTTTCATTACAGTCAATGTAAAATCAATAAGTTTAAACTTAAACAAAGCAGTCATGGAGGTCAAACTGTGAAGAGTTTCAGTATGAGCCCTGCTGTGGAGTATTCAAAGGTTGGAATTGCTCATTATAAGCCATTTCAACTTTGGCCAAAGTGTCCAATGTCCAATAAGTAAAATGATTTATCATGAGAATGAGGGAAATTGTTAATTTACAAAGATCACTAAACTCAGATTAATTATAATGAATTTTCTTCAAACTGATGTTTGAGTTAGACTCCCCCCCCCATTAACAGCTCCAAGTGTCTTCCCCTTTTCCTAAAAAAGCCCCCCCAAAAAAAAAAAAAACTTTTTAACTATGTATCATAGTTTACCTCTACTATCATGGTCATGAGCCAGGTCCACATTTCCCTCCGCGTCAACAACCAACTCTGAAAGAAGCAAATGTAGAATAAAATTTAGGGCTTATGACATAAACAAATAAGTGGGCCATAATGGCACTGGATTACTGAACTAAGGACATAGTGTCAATATCAAGGCTCAAATCAAAACCATTTTTTAAAAACAATGCTTAAATTACAAATATCAATGCTCAACATTTAAACAAACAAAATTTTAAGTTGAGGGTACATTTCAATAACTCTTTTAACTCTATACCTGATATACGGTTTAAGACCAAGTCAACTTGTAAGAAACATCAAATAACAATGAAGCTTCTAAACCAAAACAGAATAAATAGAATTGACGGAGAAGAAAATGAGACAAATGATGAAATTGCTTGTTACAAGCAATTTCATCTTAAGTCACATTTTCAAAAAGACTCCAATGCAGACCCATCGAAAGTTCTATATATGGGGAAAGGGTTAAACTAAAAAACAATTAACATGTCATTGTATGATAAATGAGCCATTTGAACAGCTAGGGTCATTTCATGGCAATCAATAATGTTTCCTGGCTTTCCCGCATCAATACTGACACACCTTTCTTTCTAAAGCCATTGACTACTTTTCTCATACGAATCAGGTGAGAGGCAAAAAATCACTGGAAAGAAAGTCAGCCTCCAGATCACAAGTTAGACACACTACCAAATGGGCTACCTGACTGGACCTTAATAGTTGTAAAATCAGATTAAAACTGAGAATTCTTTCCAATGCCTTATGTTTTCAAAGCATTTTCTCAAGCAGTTTTTTTTTATTCAAATAGGTTTTTTTAACCAAAAGCAATCCATTTTTAAGCTTAGATGCTGCTCATCTCCAGCTCTGTATATATGAAGCTGAACCTAAGGGACAGTCTCTCTTATAAAATTTATCTTTTACCATTCAAATCTATGTCCTTGAGTTGTTTTCCTGAGTATTTCGCTGTGAGATTAAACTCTTGTAATAGCATCATTTTAGCAATGTCCACACGTTCTATAGTTGTTGCTGTCTGCCTATAGTGTATCTTGTGGATATCCATGCTATGACCGAGATGATTGACCAAGTAAGATTGCTCCTGTTGGGACAAGTCCAAAACCTGAAAGTTTTTAGAGAAACAAATTTAGAATGGATGTACATATCTTGCCATCATCAGGGTTTGCCTTTATGCTATAAAAGTATCTTTTCATGGAATTACGTTGTATTGGGTACTTAACTTGAATGCTAATTATCGGATTACTAATTTTGGATTTTTCCAAGTTGAAAGGATTTGAAGACAACAAATTCCAAACTGTATAAAATTCCTTCTGCTGGGATTGAGTGGTAATGGGCTATAACAGATTTTTACTCATTTTACAGACAGCATTACCACCACAACAAGCAAGAATGGAACACGGAACTGTCAGACTCAGATCCATGACTATTACTGGGCCAAAGATAATCCTCAACCTTATCCACAACACTTATTAAATGTCACTTATTCCCGAAAACTGTCAGATGATCAGACCCTCTCAAAATCATATTTCCCTGTACTGAAAGAGAATTTGCAGACAGTGTCCTTTTGTCCTAAAGTTTTTAAAGTTTGAGCATCCTGAATTTCTAATTGGTTAGCTTCTAGAAACATTCCATATCAAAGGACTGATTTGTAGAAGAAACTGACACCATAGTAGAGTAGCATGCTGCAATGAAGTGCTACAAGATAAAAATATACTCACAGCAAGTATCATATGACATATAATGTATTGATGAAATCAATGAGAGGACAGCACTAGATTTCCTAACCTTAGATCAATGAAAGTATATTGTTTTACCACAGAAAATATGTTCTTAACATTGACAATGGTTATCAAATGCTTCAATCAAAACCCATGTGTCCACCCATGTAAGGGTAGGGGTTCATTTTCTTATCAAAAGATGGCATGATCTAGAACCACAAGGTATAAAAGAAAAGGAAACAGCTATTTAGAGCTCACCTGAGAAAGTGTCGCAGTGTATTTTCTCAATGTCACTGATGTGATTTTATCTGGTCTTTTCAAATCCATTTCATTGCATAAACTCTTCAGGCTGTCATATGACCTTAGAACACCAACATCTGAATTATACGAGTTTAATATATTAAAACAAGATGACCTAGAATGGTTGCCTAAACAGAGGGAGTGAAATGTTTTTTCATGTAATGAACTACTTTATGACTAAAGCTAAAAATTTGACACAGTTTCATATAACATAGGACTGAAAAATGTGGATCTAGAGTGCAAAAAGGCATTTTCTAAGGTTAGACCTAGTGACCTACTTTTTGTCTGAGAAGAACCATATAAAACTTGGCCATGATTATAAGTTACAAATTCTGTCAAAGTTTAAAATTAATGTGGCTTCTACAAGTTTTTCTTGATTTCACTTATTAACTTTCATGGCCTATGTTTTAACTATTCCAAGATCCTACCAAAATAAAAATAATTGGCATACCAAAATAAACATTCTGATCAAGTTTGAAATAATTGGCAAAGAAATTGGCCTCTATTGTGCAAACAAGCTTCTTCTATAACTTGATCTAGTGACCTACTTTTTGATCTGGGGTGACCCATATTCCAAATAGACTGAGAATTCATGGAGAAAAATTTTCCAATCCAGTGTATCTTTGATTGGGCTGCAAAACTTGCCTGAAAGGCGCATACTAGACTTTTGTAATTGTTTACCTAGTGACCGACTTTTTGACCCAAGGTGATCCATATTCAAAAATGCCCAAAATGTACATTAAACCAAACAATTTGACTACCTTTCATGTTTTAACAGCTTAGGTCATATCATGGCGATCAGTGCACCTAACAATGTGTTTCCCGGTTTTCTCACACCAGTACTAACATAACTTTTTTTTCCAAGTCACTGACCACTTTCTCACTTGCATCAGAACAGAAAATTTGGCATCTGAATTGCACAGATGGATTTTCTAAGATTTGACCCACTGACTTTTGGTTCAAGGTGATGATTTTTTAACATATCCAAGATTACATTAAAAAGAATATTTTTACCACTTTTTTCATGTAGATTGGACTCAAAGTGTGATCCCTAGAGAGCACACAAGGTTATTCTAAGATTTTTCCTATTGACCTACTTTCTGTCCAATAAGACCCATTTGCAAACTTGTCATCCAGAAAATCATTCTGAACAAGTGTCAGGCTAATTGGACAAAAAATAAGGCCTCTAAAGCACACACAAGGTCTTTCTAAGATTTGACATTGTCATCTGCATTCTGGTCCAATGTTACCTATATTCAAACTTGTCCAAGATATCAAGACAGTCATTCTGAACAGAAAATGTGGCTTCAAGGTTTTTCTTAAGATTTGATCTAGTGACCTTCTTTCTGGTCCTATGTGATCCTAATTCCAAATCATCAGGAATTTCATCAAGGCAAACAATCTAACCAAGTTTCAAGTTAATTGGCCTGGAATGCATACACAATGCAAATGGTTGATTCATAACCACAAAAGCTCACCATGTGTTGCATTTGTGCCCAACTGAGCAAAAATTTAACTCACTTGAATTGGGAAACAGGTAAATATTATCATCTCTTATCCCCGAGACTCTTCGCACTGATGCACTGGCAAGGAAGCTTATGATCCTCTTGCAATCTCTTGGTATTATCACGGGAACTCCTCTACCATACTGAAACAATTATAATCTAAATTAAAATTAGCAGTCAGTAGAGAACAAATCCAACTATTGGATGCATTTGTTACAATTACTTTAAAAAGAGGGCCAAGATGGCCCTATTTTGCTCACCTGAAAACCAATGACAATTCAGTTAGAAATTGAACAACTCGAGCTATCTGAAAAATGGCTGGGCAAAACAAAAATATTACTAGACATGCATCAAGCTACCAAAACAAGAGGGTCATGATTGCCTCATTCATTTCTTTCAACTTCAAATCAATGCAACTCCTGGGATTTGGGCATTTTTATACCAGATTGCATAGTTTTTAACAATCTTGACAGATGTCCACTAGATGATGATACATGCCAATTATCAGATTTGAATATAAAAAATGTAAGGATAATACACTAAATGACTGCTAAAGTGACCAAGGGCATAAGAAAAGCTTAACTTGTTAGGAAATGTTAACAAGAAAAGCTGTGAACTAAAATTAGAGTACCTTTCCTCTTGTTTCCAAAACATCTTGTGTTTTCAGTAATTTCTGGTCTAGCTCAGACATGTCAGATCTCATTGCTTTGTCCAAATTTGAAACTCCACTGCTTCGTGCCAAATATTCTTTGACTCTGAAAATTAGAAACAGTAACTCTCAAAAAGGAAGGATTGTGCTATAAACAATGAATTTCAAAGCTAATAACTTTTTTACAGAGGTAGAAGAACACATTATAGCAAGTAGTTAAAACCTGGCATCAAAGGGTCCAAAATATTGGTCCATATATGGACTAAGGTCAATATCAAACAAAAATTTGGAAATTCCAAAACCAGCTTTAGAAACATATAAGAATCTTTTAAATACTCAGAATCAACTTTATGGAACAGGGTTCCAGAAAATATCAAATGTTCAGAAAGTGTGAGATCTTTCAGAGAAAACTGCTTTTCATTTATGTTGCTAGAACCATAGATGCTAAACCTATCATATGAAATAACATTTTCTTAATTCAGTCTGCTATCTCTTCATCAGCCAACGGCAAGCAGTGCATGTTTGAGGCAGATTGCTCGCAACATCTCCCCAAATGAATACAGACTTAAATTAAGGGGTCACCATAGCTAACTGTTTGACATCGATGGCCGGGTGCAATCCTATTATAACTGTTAATAAGGTTTTGTGCTAAGCCCACAATGCATGTAAATTTTTTGTAATTGTAATTATTTTACTGTTTTTTTGTATTGTTGTTTTCTGAAGGCCTCAAGGAAGAGTATTGCTAATTGAGTAACCTTCTTAAAGTATTAATATTATCATTATTATTATCGGCAGATTTGATAAAAATTCAGATACATGTACCACTACCTCTAGCTTAAAATTCCTACAGAAGCCTTTCTATCGAGGATCTGAACTGTTGCTACCGTATGCATGAAATGTACTTTGCATCTGATACAGCTTAACCCTCTCCCTGTTCTGTAATTTTCAGGTGGTCCAAAATTGAAGAAGTTGCAGACTACAAATCAAAACTTAAATACATGGCAATTTGATATTGAACAAGAGGGCATGTAGACATCAATGTAGGAAAAGGAGAAACTGCAAATTTTATGCAATTTTTCCTTTTCCAACATTTTCAAAAACCTTCCTTGGCAGAGGTGTTAAAAGGCATCATTATGAGGGAAAGGGTTAAATCGCGATATTCTTTATGGCAACTAGGAATACATAAAATTCTATTTTTCATAAACTGTGGAACATGATTTACCTTATGCCTTCAATTTCTCCGGCTCGTCTTTTATTGTATAAGAGCAATCTAGTTTGGATCAGTATCACTGCTCTACGGTAAACAGATGGGTTTGGATCATCCACTTGAGCTTCTACCAGCTTGATTTCCTCTTTGATTCTCCTCGTCAGATTTACAATATCATCTGGGTCTGGCAACTGTTTTTCTTTGTTGAATTTACGAGTTTGAAGAATAGTACTGGCTAATTTGGTAACCTTGAGAGACCATTCCATTTCTAGAAGCTTCAAAAAGTCATTGCTTTTCTCTCTTTCTAAAGCACTATTTTCCTTGATAGCCATTCCTAATTTTGCACCAGCCATTCTTTTAAGGTCGTAACCAAGTTTAATCGGTGTGCTAGGAGACTTTAGGTCTTCAATATCATCAAAATCTACTGATCCTGTTTTCAGAGCTGCAGTTACAACATTATCAAAATGCTCAGGACACAGAAAGTCTATCATATTCAGATCACTTCTCTCACTTTCTTTTCGCAAGTTTATTAAGAGACGAGCAGCATCTCGCATTCTGCTTGACACATAGTATTTCCGCTTCAATTTATTTCCAATATTTTTGGCCATCCAAATGTTCCCTAGAGTAATGATCAGCCCATCATTCATTGCTATGTTACCAATTTCGTCCGAGGTCATTATGGAAAACACTTCCAACAAAGGCTTTCCAACTGTGGAATTTAACCTTCCAGCTGTCTGTAGGCTAGCTATTCTAAGCTCTCTTGCAGTCAGTAGCATACTAGAACTATGATGTGCAGGACAGACTTTCTGATGCGTATACATTGTTCTGTCTAACTTAATCCAAACATGACAATGTGGACAGGGTCCATACTTACGAACTTCAAAACTTCCAACTTGTCGTCTGCCAAGTATTATCTCACCATAACCCTTTTGTAGTACACTTAAATTGTGTTGATGATCTCCTTCATTGCGGATTAGGTCCCATCTTGATCTAACTAATTTATGACGGTTACCATGTTTTTTTGACAATAAATCCAAGTCTCTCAACTCTTCCTCTTTTTTGAGATGTTTTCTCAGGTGCTTTGATATATTTGTTTTCACCTTATGACAGAATTTACAACAGTGTGCTTGGTTCCAAACTGTGCTTCGCTTCTTCACCTTTCCAAATTTAGAAACATTGGAAGTAATAACCTTTCTAACATATATATTTTGATTAATAGTATCTTTCTCCATCTCATCATTGCTGACTTTATGCTCCCTACTACTGCCGAGGACATGCTCTCTGGACAGTGGTCTTTCTTCAAGACACTGGTTTTCATCATTTGAAGTACATGGCTGTTGGACCTTATGCTCTTTTGTGTTAGAATTTACATTATGAAGGACCCTTTGTATCGGCGGATATTCAATCTCATCTTCAGTATTATCATCATAACTATCAGGCACATATTCTGAATCTGATTTACTCTCACTTTCATACTCGATATTGCTAGAATCTTTCTCAATATCATTATTGCTGATTTCATGCTTCTCACTGCTACCAAAGTCATGTTGGCTGGACATTGGTCTTTCTTCAAGACACTGGTTTTCGTCATCTGAAGTGCATGGTTGTTGCACCTTATGCTCTTTTGTGTTAAAATTTACATTTTGATGGACCCTTTTGATTGATGGATATTCAATCTCATCTTCAGTAAAATCATCAGAATTATCAGGCACATATTCTGAATCAGATTTACTCTCACTTTCATAGTCGATATTGCTAGTATCTTTCTCATTCTCATCACTGCAGATTTCATGCTCCCTATTGCTTCCGAGGTCAGTCTGGCTGGACAGTGGTCTATCTTCGAGACACTGGTTTTCATCATTTGAAGTGCATGGTTGTTGCACCAAATGCTCTTTTGTGTTGGAATTTACATTATAAAGGGTCCTTTGTATCGGCGGATATTCAATCTCATCTTCAATATTATTATCCTTATTATCAGGCACATATTCTGAACCTGATTTACTCTCACTTTCATCCTCTATACTGCTAGTATCTTTCTCCATCACATCATTGCCGATTTCATGCTTCCTATTAATACTAAGGTCGTTCTCTATGGACAGTGGTCTTTCTTCAAGACACTGGTTTTCATCATTTGAAGTACATGGTTGTTGCACCATATGCTCTTTTGTGTTAGAATTAACATTATGAAGGGCCCCTTGTATCGATGTATTTTCAATCTCTTCTTCAATATTATTATCCCTATCATCAGGCACATATTCTGAACCTGATTTACTCTCACTTTCATACTCTATACTGCTAGTATCTTTCTCCATCACATCATTGCCGATTTCATTCTTCCTATTAATACTAAGGTCGTTCTCTATGGACAGTGGTCTTTCTTCAAGACACTGGTTTTCACCATCTGAAGTGCATGGTTGTTTCACACTTTGCTCGTTTGTTTTGGAATTTACATTTTGATGGACCCTTTCAATCGGCAGATATTCAACTCCATCTTCATTATTATCGTCATTAATATCAGGTACATGTTCTGAATAAGATTTAGTCTCACTTTCACACCTGATGTTATCAGTCTCACTTTCAGGCACATCTTTCACATTGTCATTGTTATCATTTAAGTCACTGTTTTTTTGTCTGTTCTTTTTCCTTTTCTTCTTTGAACTTTTTTGTTTGGCAGCTTTTCTTTTGGGTATAGTAGCCACATTTTTTTTCCAAACATCTGAAAATGTTTAAATAAATTGTAGTTAACTTTTTTTCAATTTCATGTTTTGACGACACTACAGTGAAAGGTTTTGGAAAAAAATTCTAGCAAAAGTATGAATTGCACAAAACATGTGATTCATCCTTTTCTAAAATGTTTCCTATGCCATCAAAAACATTTAAGTCATTTATTACAAATTTTTGTCATCTGCATATTTGAATTGAATTTGAATGTTTCTTAGACAGCAGTGTTCATATCAAGGCAGTTAGTGCACCTACCAATGTGCTTCCTGGTTTTTTCACAACAATACCAACATAACTTCCTTTTCCAGCCATTACTTTATCACACAAGAAATCCATGGATTCAAATGTCTCACCTGTACTCACTTTGTCACTAATACTTAAATTTTTTTAAGATGAACAAGTTTTCTGTCTTTTTCAAATTTAAAATAGATTTCATAGTTTTTTAAATGTTTTTAATTTCTGTCAACTTGGCATCGAGAGACATCTACAGCCCCAACGGTATATGTTAAGAAAAACAAAAAGTTAGAAAGGGAAAACTTGACAAAATGGAACTTGGTATGGAGAGGCATCTATCATCCTAAAAGGTGTGTGTTAAGTTTCGGATGGATAGTTCCAATAGTTTCTGATTGAGAACAAGACCTCACTTGTACCATATGATTTTCAGCATCTGATGGAGCTTAATGTGAAAGTTAAGTTAAAATTTTACTTGGGATAATAAATGCCTGTCGATTTGAGTGTCCATGTGAGTTAGATTTAGGCTAAAAAGTATTTAACAAATATTAAATGGAATTATGAAATCAATATATCTTGAAATTGAACATTTTTAAATTGTTGCAGGCTTAATTGCCAAACCAATAGAATACTTACTAAGTGCCCACTGGATATCCGACAAGAATGCCTCTAGAGTAACTGGCTTCTTTCTGAGAGTTGCTGTAGAGTAGAAAATGTAAAGTTTCACTCATTACCGTATGAATACTTTTACTAAACATTTACCTTCACAAGGCTTTAACCCTTTAACTCTTTCCCACTCATACAAATTTTGAACTTTTCCAGATTGAAAGGATTTGCAGACCACAATTTTAAAACTAAGAAATTGCATCTGGCTTTCTCATGGGATAGAAAACATTGTGGGAAAAGGAGAAATTTCATGTTCTGTGCAATTTCTCCTTTTGCCACAATGTTTTCCTAAGCCTCTCACTACGGAGCCGTTAAAACACGGGATTGAGTGGGAAAGGGTAAAAACACTGGCTTTTTCTCCTTATATATCTATTAGAGGTGTAACAATACACTCCAATATCCGGTGAACCAAATGTTTATTTCCCAACCAATATGAATCATTCTTTCGTCCGAGAACAGAATATTGGCGAATACAGAATATATTTTGTGCCAGAGCTGTACAAGCTGTTAAGTATCTGATTCTGATACATATAGGCTTTAATAAAAAGTAGAAAATGTCTTTGTTGTGATGCAATTCCATTTGAATAAATTTCTAAGTCAAATTCTTTTAGAAATGGAGTTAAATGAAATGAAAAAAATAAATAGATCTATTACAGCAACAAAACTTGTCATTATCAATCAATACTGTTTTATTCCTAAATTATTGAAACCAATATAGATTGTTATCAAAATGGATTGTTTGTTTGAATGGGGTTTTACGCCGCTTTCAACAATCTTACAGTTATATCGCGGTGGCTGGAGCACCTACCAATGGAATCCTAGTATTTCTCACACCAGTACTACCATTACATCCTTTCCTAGCTTCCAGCTGCTATCCCACAGAGGTCTACCATTATTGACCAATTGGTAAAAGACAAATAGTCGGAAAGGATGAGTGCCGCCGTCTGGGATCAAACCCGGGACCTCTATATTAACAGTCTGATGCGCTACCAACTGCGCTATGACAGCGGCATTTATCAAAATGGAAGTGTCCATTTAAATTTTCCGACTTCTATGACGTAATTGACCTACACATGAGCAGTGAAACTGCTGGGAGTACTGTGTAAAGGTTAACTCTTTTTTCTGATGGTCATCGACTCCCTTTAACTTGTGGTAAAATATATGAGCTTTGTAGAATAAATATTTATGCAAGTTCAATCTTTTGACAAAAACCTGTTTCCCTTGTTTGAATATGATGGAAGGGAAGTTGCTGTCTGTAATTAATCACTTAATCGGTCTTGTAAAATAGAAATGATAGTTCCCCCAAGTTTAAATATAACAATACTGGACTTATGTAAGCAATAGGGCACATTACGATGGCTGAAAACTAGTCTAATCACATCTTGTTACAAGATATAGTTAGTCTAGTTTTGCACTCAGCCATCAAAATTTATTTGGTCATACCTTTTCTAAGGATAGAGCGGTAGAAATAAGCAGGTATCAGTTGAAGTTAGTTTTGGTGAAATTTAAACTGACACTGATCAGCATTGTTTATCTTATGATTACATAATATTTAGCCAGATGTGCTGCACTGTTTCAGCAGTCTTGATTAGTTAATGTTTTAATTCACAATTATTTAATATGAACATAAAAAATCTAAAAATTGAAATTGCAAAGCTATAACAAAATACTTGTTGACAAATAATGCAGCTGCACCTTTTGTGAAAGTTGATTGATATCAGTGATTGTTTTGCTTGACAAAGAGACTTAAACCAAAAAGATCTAACCCGAGACAAATTTTGAACTTTCCCAAAGTGGGAGTATTTGCAGATGACAGATATAACAAGAGAACCATAATAGTCCTAGCTCGCTCATCTGAACTGTCTGCTGTTAAAAAAAACGCAACTAGAGACAAATAACTATAATCAGTTTCATGAAGATTGAGGCAAAACTGTGTAGACAAAGAAATTGTCACTTTTCCTGTGTTATCTTATAGAACCTTCTCATAATCTATAAGGTTCATCTTTATGACCTGACAAGTATCCTGACCAAGTTACATGATGATTGAGCCAAAGTGATGACATCTAAAGCATTAACAAAGAAATAGTCATTAAGGCCCCTTTTCCTGTGTTTTCTAAAAGTACCTTCCTATAATCAATAGGGTTCATCCTTTTGACTGATCAATTATTCTGGCCAATGTTCATGAAAATTAAGCCAAAATTGTGGTCTCTAGAGTGTAAACAAAGAAATTGTCAATAAGGCCCCTTTTCCTGTGTTTTCCAAAAGAACCTTTCCATAATCAATAGGGTTCCTCCTCATGCCCTAATAATTATTCTGGCCTAGTTTCATGAAGAATGAGCCTAATTTGTGGCCTCTAGAATGTAAACAAAGAAATTGTCATTAAGGCCCCTTTTCCTATGTTTTCCAAAAGAACCTTTGAAAAACCAATAGGGTTCATCTTTTTGACCTAACAAGTATCCTGACCAAGTTACATGAAGATTGAGCCAAAATTGTGGCCTCTAGAGTATAAACAAAGAAATTGTCATTAAGGCCCCTTTTCCCGTGTTTTCCAATAGAATCCTCCTATAATCGATAGGGTTCATCTTCATGATCAAACAATCATTCTGACCAAATTTCATGAAGATTAAGCCAAAATTGTGGCCTCTGGAGTGTAAACAAAGAAATTGTCATTAAGGCCCCTTTTCCTATGTTTTTGGAAAGATCCTTCTAATAATCAATAGGGTTCATCTCATGACCTAATTATCATTCTGGCAAAGTTTCAGGAAGATAGAACCATGTTTGTGGCCTCTAGAGTGTAAACAAAGAAATTGTCATTAAAGCCCCTTTTCCTGTGTTTTCTGATAGAACCCTCCCATAATCAATAGGGTTCATCCTAATGACCTAACAATTATTCTGACCAAGTTTCATGAAGATTGGGTCAAATTGTGGCCTCTAGAGTATAAACACTTCAATTGTTGACGCCGCACGATGGACAACAGACATTCAACAATCACAAAAGCTCATGATGAGCACTTTGTGCTCTGGTGAGCTTAAAATTTGAAAATTCTTAGAAAATAACAATATCTTATTTCTGTTTTCTTCCCTATAAGGAATATAAAAGCATTTTTTTAACAATTCTATAATTTGATGTCGGCAAATCATTTCAATTTTGGAAAAGTTTAAAATTTGTCTGAGTGGGAAAAGGTTATTGCAAGTTTTAAATAAAACGTTTGTGTGTTCCTTTTTATCAATATTCAAAGATTGCCTGGTAGGCATTGATTTGACTTCTTTTTTTTATCTTAACTGTTAAACCCTTGACAAACCTTGTATTCATGAATGATATTCATATTTGTGCCCCTGTATCGTTATGTGTATTTGTACTTGTTACCTCCTGTATCGTTACAGCCCTAAATCTAGCTTAGAGCTGTAGGTAACAGTCTATAAAATATATCTATTTTTGAGTGTAAAGTACACAAAATAAGAAAACTTTTGGAGAATCATTTTAACAGTGATTTTATGGAAACTTCCATCTTGTACCCCCAATAACAACTTTTGGCACAATTTCATTAAATCAATTTCAGAGAAATTAATATGTGCTTACGATATCAAATCAAAACCCTTAATAATTGTGCAAAGTTTTCAAATTTCCAAGATAATTTCATAAATTATACCCCCTGGCAGAACTGTGAAGTGCCTGATAATCATTCCAAAGATCTTTCTTTTGCCTTTATTTATAGGAATTCATTTTGTTGAAGTAAAAGAACTGTGTAACAACAAGAGCACCATGATGGCCATATATCACTCACCTGACAACCAAATGTTGCTCTAACAACTTGATTTTAATCTAGTTTGCTCGAGTTGAAGCAGGAATGATGGTGCAAGAGTGACACGCTGAAATATGTCTTTTTTTTTGTTCGGATTGGTGAAATGGTGATGTAGTGCAAATACACTGAAAAATGGCATTTTTCAAACTCAAGGGCAAATAACTGACTTTTAATTCTGACCTTTATTTGAGGCCTCCATGTTATTTGGCATGAAAAAGAAATGTGCTAGTCAGGTTATTTGTAAATTCCAAAGATGTAAAGGCATTGTTTTTTATGCTTAATACCAAACATACTCGATTACATAACATTATTGCTTGTGTTGACAAGCCACTGTCATTTTTGCAGCCACCAATCTTAAAAACCAAGCAGTTCTAGAGAAGATTTTTTAAAAAAATTTCTTTAAAGTTGTCATAGCAACCAGTGTTTTAGCTGGAATCTTTGAACAACTTTTAAAAGATCCTCACCCAAGGAAAAATAATATGGTTTTGGAGGAAAATATGTTTTAAGAAATTGTTGACTACACATGCAACAGACATAGGGGGATCACAAAAGCTCACCTGAGCAAAATTGCTCAGGTAAGCTTAAACATTATTTTACATGAACATAAGGAAACTGTACAAGCATGCACTCTGAAACAGCCCTGAACAAAAACAATGAAACAAAATGCTGCCAACTTTGAACTTGTCATTACCAATGCCCTTATTTTTATATGTATCTATCTCATCAGAAAATGGAATCAGCTGGTTCCTGGACACATTAAAGCTGTGAATAGAGAAAGAACTTAAAGCATAACTATTTCCACAAACAATACTTGAAATTATGTCACTTGAGTTGAGTCATACCCCTTCAACACAATGAGGGACATTCCTGTGTTATCTTCCCTTTGTCCTGTGACCATTAATTCAGAGGTGTGCCAAAATGTATATTGGTCCTTTCACTTCATTACCTTTGTTTTTATCCTTTTTCAGTATGAGGAAGTTGTGATTTTTTATTTGCCTTTTCTAGTTTTATTATAAATACAAATCTCTCGATGGTGTTAGTTTATGGTTCAGAAATAACATAGAAATGTATTTTCAAGATGAAACAAATTTTCCAGCTCTAAAGTTTGCATTATACAGCTGATCTTAAAACCAGACAGTGCAAAGAAACTTAGGATAAATTCCAAGTAAAACACTGATAGGGACCAATGTATTTCTGGAGAGTATTCAAGAGAGATAACCAAAGAATGTCCCTCATTGTTTGACACAGAATACTTTTCTGTGTAGAGTTCAAAATTACAGGTACCTTTATGCAGTATCTCAAAATTTGGAAAGAGCTGCTCAACATCTGAATGGATAGACATGAACTTTTTGTCATGGGCATCTATACATTTTTACAATATATTTTAAAGTTTCAAGGTGTAAAGAAGAAATCAAGATTAAAATACAACTTACTACGCATCATCAGATCTGCAGTACACTAGTGGTCTCTCTGTCCACTCTACTAATTTTATGGGCCACTTCATCTTCTTTGGAAGTTCAGGCAATTCCGACCAGAACATTTCATCATCCATTGTCTAAAATAATACAATTTAGGTGTTTTTTTTTTCCAAATATAAGCATGTAAAAATAATCTATTTCTCTATTTACAGTCCTTAAGTTTAAGCACTGGTCTGTCTGCGGAGGGCAACTGAAAATGAGTTTGGAAAGTTTTGGAAATTTATGTAGCAAAATCACTTGTAAACTATTTAATGCCTCTGTCATATGAGTAATTTCTACTTTTGTCATTTTGTTTTCAACTCTGTCTTAACAATAACAAATAATCAATGGCTGAAGAAAACATGCATTGTCACGATCACGAGAACAGAAGAACTCACCTTAGATAGAAATTATTTACTACTGCCGACAAAGTGGATGCCAATGGGACAGACTTTAGAAAAATAAAATGTTTATGTTATCTTTAACTCTTCATGCACCGAGTTCAGGGGTCTCATTTGCTAATATTTGGGACGAATAACGGCCCCATTCCAAATGGCAAAATAGTTTTTTTCCCCAATATCAGTCAAAAATTTCCCATTCCAACAAAGTATCATTATATTTTCTCCCAATCTAAATTAGGTAAAATACTAGTAATTTTTCAAAACTCTAATGGCCCCAGCCCAAGATCTTAAGCAAGACCCATGGAGTCTCACAGCGACAATCAACTAAGATTAAAACTGATATTAAATTTGAACCTACATGTGCAACACAAACTTTTCAACATGTTTAAATTTGATAGAATTTGTCAGCAAGTAGTAACTTGAAATAACTGCAGATTTTTTCTTTCATATTTTCACCTTTAAAGGAATAATGACAAACTAAGGGTTAATTACTCCTGTAACTCCAGCATGTCAATGAATGGATGCGGGCTTATTTGGTCTTGGCCCCGAAATCTGGGCAGGTTCGGCAGATTTCCTGCACTGAAAGTTTAACATCCCTCAGAATGTCAATATATAATTATGCAAACCATTAAATTGCAATTTACCACAATACACTTATGGAACCCAACAATAATATGGACAATTTCCCAATAAAACCCTTAGACTCTCTACCCAACAATTAATCAGACTGTATCAAATCATATCATCAGAACCCAACAAGGCTTGGACAGTGCACCCAATAAAACCTTTGGACACGTTACCAAACAACCAAAAAAGATTAAAATACAAACACTTCTGTGGAACCCAAAAATGACATGGACAGTTACCCAATAAGACCCTTAGACTCTGTACCCAACAAATAATCAAACTATATAAAATCATATCATCAGAACCCAACAATTTATTGGACAGTCTATCCAATAAGACGCTTAGACTCTCTACCAAACAAATAATCAGACTGTAAAAAAACATATCATCAGAACCCAACAATGTCTCGAACTGTGTACCCAATTAGGCCCCAAAAAGATTAAAATAAAAACTCTTCTGTGGAACCAAAAACTAACATGGACAACTATCCAATATGACCCTTAGACTCTATACCCAACAAATAATCAAACTATATAAAAACATATCAGAACCCAACAATGTCTTGGACAGTGTACCCAATAAGACCCTTAGACTCTATACCCAAAATATAATCAGACTGTAATAAAATTATATCATAAGAACCCAACAAGGCTTGGACAATGTGCCCAGTAAAACCATTGGACAAGTTACCAAACAACCAAAAGATTAAAATAAAATATTTACACTTGCTACTAACTTCCCTTAGATGAGGCCATTTGACGAAACTTACTTTTTTAGCCGATGAAGTAAGTATGCCCACATGACGGTCTTCCATACTCAATATTCATGATGCAAGCTACGTAGGAATATCAGAACCATATTCAGTCATTTCCGATACCTATCTATAGAATACCATAGTTATTTCTAACAAACAAACAAAAACAACTAGAACTCTTATAACAAATTATTAAATAGAACCGTGTTTACGTCCAACGAATTCAAGCTTACTTGTAAATAGTCCTAAATGTATCGATATTTGTATCCGGGCAAGTAAAGTCACAAAAACAAATAAACTTTCCAGTCCCAAGACCGAGATCTAGCTAGTTTTCACCACTAGCACCAGTAAGAAAAGGAAATTGTCAAATATATATCCAATGAACCCATGTTCATCACAGTTTATACTACTTTTTAAGTATCCGAGTACACTGTCCATCTGAAATTTAACATAAAGATTTGTGCATAGCGAACAACGGTGAAAATTCTTACATTTCTGTCCCCAAAATAACCAAAGTCCAGACACATCCTGAGCTAACAAATGTCTTTTTGCATCGTTTGTTATATCCACATTTCAACCAAATGAATGCTTTTAGAAAATTAGTGGTTTAACAACTGAATATGAATTTTAGTTTCAGTGTGTAATCCTAAAAATTATTGAAATTTCTAGGGGCTATGTTTCAGTTCGTTGTTTGTCTCCCCCTCCTCCCTACCGACCGTCCTATCCCCCGGGTGACCCTGGTCCTTTTTGCATGGCCAGTTCCTCAGGAGGGAGGAGAGGTACTTCATTTACCCTAGGAAGTCGGATGAGGTCCATTTCCTGAGCAGCTATTGAATTCAATCAGGGCTTGAAAGTTTTCTTCAAAATGCACTTGTCCTGCAGGACAAGTGAATAGGAAAGGTGACTTGTCCCTCCTATTTTTCACTAGTCCTTAGAAAAAATGGTAATTCAAAAGTACTAACGGGAGACTGTAAACTAGGAATTTAATGCAAATAATTTTCGCTTGAAGTCAACTTTTGATATTTACTGAGAGGGCAACTTTTTACTTTAAATATTTTATCTTTAATCAAAAATCCACGCACATGTCGTAGGAATTCAAGACATTAACAAAATTTGGATCTTTCCAAACTTACAAATGTTATCCATAAACATTTCACGATGTTATGCAAAGAACGTTCGGCATCATGAAAATGGAAAAGACCTCGCGAAAATGTATAACCATAGGCCTTTCAGTGCGGTAAAAAATTAAATATGTACCAAGAATGGTGACCGGTCAACTCGGCCCATTTATAACTCGGCCCATCGGCAACTCGGCCCATCGTATAACTCGGCCCGGTCAACTCGGCCCCGATATATGGTATATAGTGTTATGTGTCGGCTATATTTGCTGATAAAAAAGGTGTCGGAATACTGGCACGTGTAAAGACAGTGACAGATTAAGTTTTAGTCTATTTCAAAAGGTGTGCCACAATCAATCGATTTTTTGATGTTGTTTAGCGAAGCACATTAGCAAGCGCGTGTGACATGTAGTAATCATGATTAAATCAAAGGTGACATGAATTGAAACGTCATTTGGATAATCGAAATGAATATTAATAACAAGGAAAATTGCATTTTCAATCATTTCTGTTTATTCCTAATATCGTAACATAACAAATTTTAAAATAAAATGATACGCACATATTTTATCATAATTAAAGGAAAAGAATTTGTAGTTGACAATTTGAAATTTATTAATTTGTAGTTTGAAAATATCATAGGAATTCGGAAAATGGTTCCTAAAGTTCTTTCTTCATTTCCATAATACTACCTGGAATGTTGCATAATTAGACAAAACTGGAATTTTCTTAAAACAAACAAACGACAAAATTTCAGACAATTTTAAGTGCCTTAAAATCCATGTGACAAGCAAATTATTCATTTTACCAAATGTTTTATACAAAGATTACTGAGAAAATTCATTAATTTTGAATTGTCATATACAATTCATTCCATCTGGTAATGCTTAAATGTACATTTGGTCTTACATTGAATAGCAGACGACGATTTAATAAAAAAAATTATTCTGTAGGGTAGAAAACATTGTGGAAATCGAAGAAATTGCGTTCTTCTTTTTCCACAATGCTATCTCCACTATACCAACAGAGGAACGTAAAAAGCAGAGATTGAATGGGAAATGTTAAAAACCATTGTCCTCTAGCACAATTATCATACTATAGATACTATAACTGTGACCATATCGAATCAACCTGATAAATGCAATTAATGGAAATTGATAAATAATTTATATGGTTAAAATCAAGCACATTAAACAAATTTTATCAGTTAAATCTTGCAGGCACGGCTTGTTTCAGACCGGGACAAGCTATGGGTGCCGTTTTTCGCAGGCTGGGCTATAAGGAAAAAAAATCAATTTTAGATTAGTGTAATGCATCTGATATCCTTTCCGCCATTTCACTTATCAACGGTTGGCAACCAAAACCTTTACGTGACCATAGTGGAGTAAAGCTGTGGTCACAGGTTTTGATCGCTAACCGGCAGTTCTATAAACCATAGCAAAAAAAAACTATCCCTCATATTTTCCCCGTATAGATGTATTATATTTGGTAAACCGGATGTGTTAAACCGTTTATTTCATGTGTTTGTATTTATTTGTCCATATTGTACATAATTGTACGTGGATGTAAATAAAAGTTCTGTTCTGTTCTGAAAAGTTATCAAAAAGTGGTTAGTATAATCCATTACATCGCTGGAGATTAAAAAGTACATTGAACAACAACAATACATTTAAGTCGGTACGACCCCCCCCCCAAAAAAAAATAATGTGACAATATTACAACAACAAAATAATATAATAATGAAAAAAATCACACCAATTCTAAAGTAATTCAAAATATATATCGCAATATACTGGCATTACTATATACTATATATTGGGGCCGAGTTGACCGGGCCGAGTTGACCGGGCCGAGTTATTCCATGGGCCGAGTTGACTGGTAACCACCAAGAATTCTTGGTGAGAATCACCGGAAGTCCAGTTGTTTATGTTTTTTTATTTCCGCTGGGGGTTTCACTTGAATCATCAGAGCGGTAATTTTTCAATTGTTACGGCGACTCTCATTGGCTAAAGATTATAAACAGAGTTATATTGCCCGATTCAAAGGCAATTAAATTGGATTTAAGAAATAGATTATGTAATTGTTGTGTTTCGTCGTGACTTTTGCAGCCGCTAAATCAAGATAGAATTAATTTTTGGCAAAACTAAGTGGAAGAGAACCAAAAACTTGCACGATTTTAACTCGTCCGGATGGACGACCTCATAGTAATTATCACTCGTCCTTCACCAAAGCCAACTCGCCATGGCGAGCGGACGAGTGGAATTTTCAAGAGATTTTCTAGATAATGAATGAGAATGAAGATGACAATTTTTACCATAAATGCTGTTCCGAAATTTCTCCGTGGTTTAAAAGACTAAAATATATACACTAAAAATATATAAAAATAATATGCACGACACCAGGGACTCTATATGTATATTTAGGGTCCGTTAAGACACCAAGTAGGAGAAAGACTTCTAACATTATGTACAAAAGGTTGCAGTGAGCAGGTCTCCCGACGTGGAAAGAACGACAAAATTTTAGACTGGTGTGTATAATATAATGTAGGCCTTTAGTAGGCTTTCTAACGAAGTTTAAATGTCCGGAGATGCATGTCGTAACGCCGTATATTACATATGGTCTCTTACGTCACTTTAGTTCCAAACCAGACGAAGAGCAAGAACTCATGAGGAGACATAAAAAAATTCCAATAATGGGCATCAGCCTCCCCGACAGGAGACTTATCTGCCAACGCCTTTATTTAGAACTGGTACCCCTATGGAAATTACGAAGACCGTGTTTCCTGATGTTTAGATCCTCACAGCCCCTGCCGCGAGTCCACCAGGGATCCAACCCGGGTCCCTGACAAACTCCCTGCACGAGCCAACTGAGGGGGTCGTTATGCCTCGACGGCTGAGTGGTATAGGTGCTTGACTCGTGATCTGAAGGTCACGGGTTCGAGCTCCAACGTCACTGGGGTGTGTTCACGGGAAAGACACTTATAGCCAGCCCCAGTATTACAAGCTGTAAAAGTGGGCAGTCGGAATCAGCCACTGCCTCTCTTTCAGGGACGTGAAAACATCTGGATTATGAGTGTATCACCTGCCAGTAATGCACGAAAGGGGGTTAGGCAGTATAAATAGATAGATAGATGTAAGCATAATGTGGAAAAAAAGCCTTTTATTGCCTGTAGTTTCCCTCTCCTCCCGGGGAACCGACCCGCCTATCCCCCCGGGTCTTAATCCGGGTCATTCGGCGGGTTGCTCGGGGGGGGGGGGGGTTGTACTCGGTTTACCCTCATGTTCGGTTTGTAACCACTGCACGAGCGGCTATTGAATACAACCCTTTTATTGCATGAATGACAGTCCTTTTTATATTATATTAGCAGATATTGCCCGAATAAGGGATTTAGTCGTCTTATTTTCATTGGAGATCCCTCAACGCAGATCAGATGACTTAATTTTGGACTTTTCTTCTAGATAATATGTTATAATTAGCTGATAGAGTCAAAAATGACTTTTTTATGGTAGTGGCCAAAATGACGTAACTCAATATGTAAAACGATTGTGAACCTGATCTAAAAAAAAGAGAAAATTTATAATAAGGCTTTTAGGATTTTTTTATCTGTAGGATTTAAGATTTATTTTGATAGCTAAGCTGAATTTACATTGGATTTTTAGAAAAGGAGTCATATAGATAACAGGACCATGACCGGAAGAAGGCTGCAGCTGGTGCACCTAATGAACATCAGCCCATTCGCACCTCCCTCCCCGCCGGATGACCAGCTGAAGAAGAGAACAATGGTATGGATAGGTTAATGGCATGGGTTGGACATGTATATAATCCGTCCTCCCAGACATGATCCTGTTAGTACTTTGT
Organism: Fragum fragum; assembly: GCA_946902895.1. Lineage (NCBI taxonomy): Eukaryota > Metazoa > Mollusca > Bivalvia > Cardiida > Cardiidae > Fragum > Fragum fragum. The sequence continues at coordinate 2,338,694 of OX336382.1, forward strand.
TCATCAACCATTCATCAATGCACCTTGATGGATTAAGCAGGGTAAACAGTTGTAGAGATTAGATTTTATCGGTCATTTGGCAGTCAACTAGATAAATAGACAGCAACTGAAAAATGGATTTTTGCAGGGCTTTTGAAGGAAAAAGGATATCATTTAAATTGAATTCTATTTGATGATTGTTGAATATTTTTTTCAGATTATTTCTAGCAATCCCGTAAACCCCACAGTGCAACAGAAAATGCTTTGTGGAGTTACAGACATCACAGCTCAGACAAATGGCCGAAATCCCATGGATATGATGCCCTATGCTACCTGGCAAAAGATTGTAGCCTAATCTTAGACGTGTTATACATTTATCAAACTTGTTGTTAGCTGAATAAGTGCATGGCGGTCTAAAATTTACTTCCTTACCATGGTAGGCCTGGCCTTGCAAGCCCTATGTTGTTGTTTGACACAGTTAACCGAACCACCAATTTTTCCCTGATAGGAAAAAACGTTAGAACTTGTTTTTGATAAAGTATGAAAATATTGTTTGAAAATGATATCTTTTTCCAATCAGTTTTGCTGTAAATGCTACTATACAATAGATTCAGTAGAGTTTGAATAAAAAAATATAACAACACACTTTGTTTTTTCCACATATGTGTTGACGAAGGTGGAGAAAGGGTGGAACAGAGGCTGTTCACTATAATGTATTAACAGCTTCGGGATGAAATAATTTTAAGATGTTTCAGACTACCTTTACTCTAAATGATCCGAATTTGAGTAAGTTTAAGTCAGAAAAAAGTAAAAATAAAAGAATTGAATTTATATTTTTCTGCCTTTATTGCCTTATGAAGTGAGAGTGTTTCAAATTTTAATTTGAAACAGGCTCACTTACTTCATGAGGCAATAAAGGCGAAAAAATATAACCTCAAATCTTAAAAAAACAAACCTATGGAACCAAACAGTCATTTCGTACCATAACTATTTTGTACCATAATTTCTATGGTTATTTCGTAGCATACAATGGTTATTTCGTACCATGCTTTGGTCATTTCGTACCAAATAATTAGTCATTTCGTACCATCTCGTACCACAAATAAACCACTCAATCAAGTTCAGAAAATTTGATAATTAGATTGTTTGTCATTGTTTGCGACGTGTTAGGTAAGATCATTTAAGATCTGATTGTGGAAGGTGAACGATAGTTGATTGCCAAATTATGATTAGATTGGTATTTGCCTTTCATTTGACTGTACCACTTTTTACACCCATCAAGAAAAATACTTAGGAAAACATTGCTTGGGAAAAGCAATAAATATCACCATGTTTTCTTCTCCAAAAGACAAAAATTTTGAAAAATTCCGTCCTCATGAAATTGTGGTCTGCAAATTTCTTTATATTTGGACCCGTCTTGAATATCGTTGTGTGGCAATTGGCTAATGGTTACTTTGTCAAATTATTAAGTTAACTATGATACAATATTGATGAAAATACAGTTCTGATTCCCTACTAATTTTCTTCTAATGAAAACAATCCCCCTGTTAGAAAAAAAGTAATGTGCTGATACGCTAATACTATATCATCAACTCTCCGTTTGTCTGAATGGACTGTCTTAATTGGTTTCACTTGAACAATGATCGATAAATTAGATAAACCAAATAGAAAATAGAAATATTTCATAAATGTTGAAGGTGTTTCTGATTTTACTAATCAAATAATATAAGATTTTTTCTAAACATGGTAAGAAACATTTGACGTATGGTACAAAATGACTACAATATGGTACGAAATGATCACAGCATGGTACAAAACAACCAAAACCATGGTACGAAATGACCAGTACCATGGTAGGAAATGCTTATGGTACGAAACGTCCGTAATTCTCTTGGACAGTGTACACAGTAAAACTTTTTGACAAGTTACATAACAACCAAAAAAGATTTTAAAAAATCATCTATGGAACCCAACAATAACATGAACAATTACCCTATAAAAACCATTGGACTCTCTACCCAACAAATAATCAGACTGTAAAAAAATCATATCAACAGAACCCAATAATGTCTTGGACAGTGTACACAGTAAAACCTTTAAACAACTTCAACAGCAGAGTTCGGCCAAGCGCGCGCCATTGCGGGATCGGCGCATAAAAATTACAGATGGCCCCTAAAAAATATGACCGGGGGGGCGACCGGCGCATTTAAGTTACAAACGGTGCGCTGTAGGTATGAAGATACCTTGGGTCGAATCAGTGGATGTTTGGGTTTTTATTTACTTCCGGGATTCCCCTTGGTAATTCAGAGCGTTAATATTGATTGAAAAGGTCGCTCGGATTGGTATACTGTGCACTATATATTTCGTTTTTGGTCATATCGGCCAATGAATAGCGCTATAATAAAAATAACAAATTTAAGTTTGACGTAACGAAATATTCCTTCTGTATCATAAACTCGCTGTTTTGTGTCGCCGTGATGGCAGAAAAGAAAGAAAATAAAACCAATCTTGAGCTTCTGTGGCCAGAGTGAGCCAAAGAGATCACGAACTGGTGCTGATCATCAGCCAAATGAACCCGGGACTTCAAAATCGGCCGAATCTCAATCAGAATCCGGGGCGAAATAGGCAAATCGAGCTACGAAAAAAAGTTCCAAAATCAATGGCTCTCGGACTTTCCGTTGCTATCCTATGATTCAAGTAAAATCTCAATGACTTGTTCTTTTTGAATTGTGCACAAGGAAAATAATTCATTAACAGCTCATTACTGTTTTTTTTATTCATTATATTGTTTCTTTTTAAATGAGAAGAAAGCCCTTGAGATTTCTTCTCATTGATTGTGATCACATCATATATAAATCCTCATAATAAATTGGCCCAATGTTTTGGAAAAGAGGTCCCATATTCTTGGCTTAAATAGGCCAGTGGCCCCCTAATGTCAAAAGCTTGGTAGAACTCTGTGACAAGTTACCAAACACCCAAAAATATTTAGATAAAAAACACTTCTACGGAACCCAACAATGACATGGAAAATTACCCAATAAGACCCTTAGACTCTCTACCCAACAAATATTCAGACTGTATAAAATCATATCATCATGATCAGAACCCAACAAAGTCTTGGATAGTGTACCCAGTAAAACCTTTGGACAAGTTCCGAAACAACAAAAAAATATTAAAAATAACTCATCTATGGAACCCAACAATAACATGGACAATTTGCTAATAAAAACCTTTAGACTCTCTACCCAACAATTAATCAGACTGTATAAAATCATATCATCAGAACCCAACAATGTCTTGGACAGTGTACCCAGTAAAACCTTTGGACAAGTTATCGAACACCCAAAAAAAGATTGAAAAAAATCATCTATCGGACCCAATAATGACATGGACAATTACCCAATAAAAACCCATAGACTCTCTACCCAACAATTAATCAGACTGTATAAAATCATATCATCAGAACCCAACAATGTCTTGGACAGTGTACCCAAAAAACATTTGGACAAGTTACCAAACAACCAAAAAATATCAAAATAAAATAGTTATCAATCGAAGCCAACAATAACATGGACAATTACCCAATAAGACCCTTAGACTCTCTACCCAACACATAATCAAACTATATAAAAACATATTAGAACCCAACAATGTCTTGGACAGTGTACCCAATAAGACCCTTAGACTCTCTACCCAACAAATAATCAGACTGTATAAAATCATATCATCATGATCAGAACCCAACAAAGTCTTGGATAGTGTACCCAGTAAAACCTTTGGACAAGTTCCGAAACAACAAAAAAATATTAAAAATAACTCATCTATGGAACCCAACAATAACATGGACAATTACCTAATAAAAACCTTTAGACTCTCTACCCAACAATTAATCAGACTGTATAAAATCATATCATCAGAACCCATCAATGTCTTGGACAGTGCACCCAGTAAAACTTTTGGACAAGTTACCAAACAACCAAAAAATATTAAAAATAACTCATCTATGGAACCCAACAATAACATGGACAATTACCTAATAAAAACCTTTAGACTCTCTACCCAACAATTAATCAGACTGTATAAAATCATATCATCAGAACCCAACAATGTCTTGGACAGTGTACCCAGTAAAACCTTTGGACAAGTTACCGAACACCCAAAAAAAGATTGGAAAAAAAAATCATCTATCGGACCCAATAATGATATGGACAATTACCCAATAAAAACCCATAGACTCTCTACCCAACAATTAATCAGACTGTATAAAATCATATCATCAGAACCCAACAATGTCTTGGACAGTGTACCCAAAAAACATTTGGACAAGTTACCAAACAACCAAAAAATATCAAAATAAAATAGTTATCAATCGAAGCCAACAATAACATGGACAATTACCCAATAAGACCCTTAGACTCTCTACCCAACAAATAATCAAACTATATAAAAACATATTAGAACCCAACAATGTCTTGGACAGTGTACCCAATAAGACCCTTAGACTCTCTACCCAACAAATAATCAGACTGTATTAAATCATATCATCAGAACCCATCAATGTCTTGGACAGTGCACCCAGTAAAACTTTTGGACAAGTTACAAAACAACCAAAAAATAATTAAATAAAAACTCATCCATGGTACACAACAATAACATGGACAATTACCCAATAAAACCCTTTGACTCTCTACCCAACAAATATTCAGACTGTATATATTAATATCATCAGAACCAAACAAGGCTTGGACAGTGTACCCAGTTAAACCTTTGGACAAGTTACATAACAACCAAAAAAGATTAACAAGAGCTGTCGGAAGACAGCAAGGCTCAATTATTTTGCGATTATAATCCAATATACGCTATAGTTGTCAAACGTCATAAAGAAAGTTTGACTGGATTTGAACCAGCTTCTAACTGGCGGTTATATAAAGATATGTTGCGCACAGGTTCGAATCCCAGTGGAGGCGGATTCATTTATTAATTGCGGGTTACATTCTTTTACCATCATAGTTGAGATCGAACATGGAAAATGTTGATGTTTCCAATGTCAAAACTGCTTGTTTTATCCTTGTATGCAGGGATGGGGAGCTATGCTATGTTTTTATATTAGTGTATTTACAGTCTCAGTCATAGAAATTTAGATTTACCAACTTTTACTAGCCCGAATAAAAATTTACTAGCCCAAAATTGGCTTCTTTATAATCTTACAAGTAAGCCTATAAAATTAAGATAACAAGAAAAATACCATATTAGCATTATTCAAAATATCAAGGCAATGCTATTTTAGCTAGATGGGATACAGGGAGAGCTATTTGGCAGCAAAATGCAGTCCAAAGCAATAAAATCGTCTGAAAACGTCCAACCAAAAAATTGGGCAAAGGTTCCCCTGTATTTTGTACTTTTTATCCACCAAACCAAATGGTAAAGGCCAATGAAAAGTAGGGGCAAGGAAAAAGAAAAAGCGAAAGGTGGGTGGAGTACATTGGCTCATAATGAAAAAGTGTCCAAAGTACAGCCTTTTCCCCATGTTACCTAAGAGAGTTAACAAAAGAAACTTACCTTGGAGGTTTTGTAAATAAGCAAATCCACATTATTTCAACCATATTATTTTTTTTAACAGATTTTGGAAGTGTTTTTCACTGTGAACCTTATCATGATTGCCTAAGCGACAAAAGTATTTAACTTTCACGGTGCAGGGATCTCCTTTGAAATTACTATACATGTACAATGTACTTTCACTTTGCGTCAAGGGTAAAAAGGTTAACATCCTTATGTGTATGTATGGTAATCCTGGCTCTGTGTGTGTACATCTGACCAAATAATTGACCTGAAGCGTGTGTATATTTAACGGTCACTTGTGCATATAAAGATAACTTTCATTGTTAAACAATTATGGGATTAAATAGATTGATAGTTTTAGAAGTGTTTTTGTTTACGATGACTGAAAAGCTGGTCTCTTCATCAATCCCACTCAGTCAAATTTTGAACTTGTCCAAATAGAAAGGATTTGCAGATTTTAAAATTGTAAAAATTTTCTTTTGGTTTTCTGATAGGAAAGAAAACATTGTGGGAAAAAGAGAATTTGCACAGAATGTACAATTTCTCCCTTTGTCACAATATTTTCCTAAGCCATTAAATGTCGTTAAGTGGGAAAGGGTTAAAATTACGCAATTAAAGATCAATTTACCATTTTATTACTGAAAAATAGTTGTTAATTACTCGGGGTTACAGTACAACTTACCTAGGTCAATAAATGAAATATTTTCTTTGCTTCCAAGATGTGATGGAATGTGAACTTAGTAATTTCATCAGGCAAATACACAAGATAACCATTGTCGTATTTGTGCACGCAAGAGTATTGTCTTTCAGACATATCCATTTTTTTGCGCAAAAAATTCAGGTGACTTGTTCTTAAAACAAATAAACCATGCCCTCCACTTGCTTGACAATTGCAGTACTTAAATCCTCTTTCATTGCCAATCGCAACAAAGTCGGCCATTTCAAGTGTCCTTCTCCATGGAAATGTTTTATCACGATAATATTTGTCGTTCTGTTTAGTATTTCTTTTTCATGAATTTAACAATTATCAAGTCTCTCACTTTCTAGGCATTTGTGAAAGGTTATCGAGCTGCAAGTACTGTTAATCATAACCGTCTTAATTGAAATTTTGAAGTGTAGAAATGATACAATCGATTTGAAAAGAACAACCCAACAACTTACCTTGCCTGGTCATCCACGTGGTAAAATGGCGCACAGGAAATCGCCACTGCGCATGTCTGTCAAAGATCTCGTTTTTTGTTAAAGATAATTTCCTTAAATTTAATCAAAGTTTTCTTTTTTTAATAAACTGTACAACCTGTAATGTGCGATTTTATGCAACGTCTTTAAAAAACACGATCTATAAACTTACGACCACAGAAATAAAAAAATGTTTTGTGGTAAGGTGCACGTCCTATATAGAGGTCCCGGAAATTCCCGAACATTTTCATTGGCTGACGAATGGACATCGGGACCAATCGGAAAAAAATACAAACGTTTTCATTGGGTTACGAATGAACCCCGACGCACATCGTTAAAAAATCCTTTGTATTGATGCATGGTGTTGGACACTACATAGACATTTTTTTAGACAAAAACGTGTCTGAAAAATTCATGGGTACTTTTCTCCAGCTACCCAAGATTGTTTTGTTGGACACAAAATTAAGCTTTATGGTCTTGGGTATACCCAACACCAAAAAAATACCCAAGATATGCCTCCATACCTTACAAACTACCCAGGACATGTTCTCTCGTAAACACGGACGGACGGACGGACGGACGGACAACCTGATTCCAGTATACCCCCCCATAACTTCGTTGTGGGGGGTATAATGAAGAGAATATTTTTTGTTTTCATGGAGGTATGAACCGAAAAAACTAATCACACTGTATGAATACGCTTTGCGTATTCATACAGTGTGATTAGTGTTTTCGGTTCATACGACTATGAAAACAAAAAATATTCTCTTCCTCTCTTAAACAACCCGAATGGAACCTGATGTTATCGGGTAAATACACTATCTGTCGATTGCAACGAAAGTTACCTTATTTGTTGTTTCGATGACGTACCAAATACGTCTTTGGCTTCCGCTAGCATTTCGGTCGTTATCGACATTACTCGAAAATTATAACGACCTCCCCCGATAAATTTCGATGTTTAACCCATTCCAACACAACAAAATCTTAGACCAGTCCAAATTGAAAGGAGCTGCAGACGACAATTTCAAGTTGATGTAATTCTAATTTTTTCGTCTATTGGGATAGAAAACATTGTGGATAATGAAGAAATTGCTTTATACAAGCAATTTCTTCATTTTCCACAATGTTTTCCAAAGCTCTTTAATTGCGGGGCGTAAAAAGGAGGGCTTGAGTTGGAATCAAGTAGATTTAACATAATGAAAAAAAGTTATCGGGAAAATTACATTAAAAACTATCGAAAAAGCAGATAATTTTCCTTAAAATCTGTTCAAGAGCAGATTTTAAGTTGAAATCTAATCCCAGCTTAAATAGACTTCAGAATAGTATTTGTCCATACATGGGTAGAACAGAACCGAAGAATGTCTGCAACTTACACAGTGTTTGGGTATCCCGAAAGAAGCAAATTTCAAAGTTTATGAAACTTTAGATTTTTTAGAACTTTGAGGTGGTAAACATTGTGAAAAATGAGAAAATGCTTGTTGCACGCAATTTCTCTATTTTTCACTGTGTTCTCCCAGTTGTTTCGCTTTGGGGCGCAAAAGGCCTCATTGTTCGGAAATGGGTTAAAACGGGCAACATGATCGGTATATTAGACTCATGTAAATTAGATGGGAGGTGTGCGCATGCGTATGGGCACACATCAACTTAATTTCATCTTGTAACCACATGTACGAGAAAGATATTATTTTAACCTATTACCAGACGGCAAAACTTTAGACCAGCCCAAATTGAAAGGAGTTGCCGTCGATAACTAAAAAGTTAAAATTATTGATTTTTAAAAATCACTTTTGGGGTAGAAAACATTGTGAATAATGAAGAAATTGCTTGAAACAGGCAATAACTTCATCATCCGAAATCGTTATCAAATTTTCTGCAATCATGGGATGTAATGGGTTCGATCCCCGGCGGGCGGCGGCACATATCCTTTGAGACATTTGTCTCTCAGCAATTGGTGGATAATCGTAAACCTATATGGGATAGCAGCGGATGTAATGGTGGTACTGGTACGAGATATACCAGGAATCCATTATTAGATGCCCCAGCCTCCGCGATATGACTGAAAAACTGTTAAAAGCGTTGTTAAACCCCAAAACAAACGAAATCCCTTGAGTCGTCTAAAAGAGTCATCGAGTGGGAATGGGTTTAAGTACCATTTAACAATCAATGATGAATCGGATAAATGAAAATGTTAGAACAACTATTGAGAGATATATAGTATTCGAAAGAGATATTTCAATAAGGAAATCGAAGCCAACTTACAAATCGAAGCCAACTAACATATATCTTAACCCATTACCAGATGAAAAAAAATTCAGACTGATCCAAATTGAAAGGAGTTGCAGACAATGATTTAAAGTTTGTGAAATTTAAGACATTTTTTTTTTTCAATTTTCTGTATAGAAAATATTGTGTAAAGTGAAGAAATTTTCATTTCAATATATCACCTAGCCCAATTCAACCCTTGTCATGCTGAATAAAATCCATGAATTGCATGAAAATCAAAGGGCTGACGGTACTAGATAAAATTATTGTGAGATCCTAATTCTTTTGAAAATTAAACATTGACAAACCTGGCTTAAGAGGGGCAAGCTGGAGGTGTAGACTAAGATCAGACTGCACATTTGTGCAGGCTGATCTTTGTCTATACCTCCTGCTAAAACGGGAATATTCCGGGTTCAGCATGACAAGGGTTAGTTAATATGGCATTGGAAATAAATCTAGTATAGAATCTCGGCCTATGTTGAGGATTGAAAAAGGACATTTTATGAGGACGTTAAGGCAAAGTCGTATTGTCTTCCGTCGAATTTGTTTATCATTAATAATTCACTATTTATATGTCTAACTTGACATTTTATACACCGCAGGTGAGGTCTGCATTGTATTTGTGGCACTATAAACAAATATGTTATAATTTCAAAGTACTAAAAGCACAAGGATGTTCTTTACATCGTTTTGCATGTGCAAATGTACGGCATGCTTTTTAATTGACGAAATGAATAATCAAACAAATGAATAAATAAATAAATAAATTAACAAATCAGTAAATAAATATATAGCATAACATAACATAACATAACAAAACAATGATTTAAAGCGGAAGTGAATGTTGACCTCCGCTCCGACATTTTGTCAAACATTTTTGATGCTTTAGCAACTTTAATGTCAATAGAGTATGCTCTCTGCACGTAACTACGGCTGAATTATGTCACGATAACCCTTATCAGTTCAATCCCTGACTTTTAAGTCCGCGTGAATTTATAATTGAGAAACTATTTTAGGAAAAGAAGAAATTGCTTTTCACAATCAATTTCTTCTATTTCTACAATACTTTCTATCCTATTGAATAATTATTTTTCAAATAAATCTAAATAAAAATTTCGTCTGCAAGACCTTTAAAATTTGACAGGTCTAAAATTTTGTCAAACAGGAAAGTGTTAAAACAGTTTAGTTCGCAAACAACGATTTGGGTTTGTTTTATGGTCCTGAGCATAATTTCTGTATATTTACGTCGTTTGATTTTAATAAAATTTTCTCATCGGAGGTCAGTTGGCATTATCAGCGATCCGCCAATTTTTACACAAGAAGTCACGTGTGTCCGATCTTAAATATACGGTACTAGAATCTAACCTCTCTCCAAGCAAAATCTATTCGGAAAATATAATTACAAAAAGGCTATCGTTTATTTTGACGATGAACCACGTGTGCTCAAGTCACAGTGTTAAATAAATATTCTATCCCGTTCTATAACAAGAGGGTCAGTGGCCCTGGCGCTCTTTTTTTTCTTCAAGGCTTAATACAAACTGGGTCGGGAGAAAACCTTTTTAACATTTAACTAAAATCAACAACCCCTATTCGGTTTAAAATGGCCGAATAGTTTTGAAAGGGTTGCCTTCTTTATTTCTATTTAAGCCTAGTCACCCTGTGGCTCTAAAGTTTTATCAATTTTGAAAGAGGTCAATGTACTAATGCTTCATGCAAAATTCAAGATTCTTCAACTTTTGGGTCAGGAGGAGATGGTTTTTTTTTTTTCGATTCTTTTTTTCAATTTTACTCTTGTTGTCATAGCAACCAGAATTTTCAACTGATAAAATTCTTTGGTTGATATCAGCCAAGAAGTTTGGGAGGAGATGTCGCTTTGAAAATCCTACTCTATTTCTATATAAGCCCCATCCCAACTGGGGCTCCGCCCCTGGGGCCTGAGGTTGGTGATTTGTGTAATTCTGAAAATGGTCAATGTACTGATGCTTCATGCAAAATTTCAAGACTCTAGGCCCTCTGGGTTAGAGGGAGATAATTTCTAAAGTTTTTATTAAAATTGCAGTTTTGTTGCCACGGCAAACAAAGTTTCAAACAGATTTCAATTCTGTTAGCAATTTTCATATGGCATCACCCAAGGAACTTTCCTGCCAAATTTGGTTGAAATCTGCCCAGCTGTTTGGGAGGAATTATCGTTTTAAAAATCCTTCCTTATTTCTATATAAGCCCCACCCACCCTGGCGCTCCGACCCTAAGTACCCGAGGATGATGTTTTTAGCAATTCTGAAGGAGGTCATTGTACTGATGCTTCATGCCAAATATCAAGGCTCTTAACCTTCTGGGTCAGGAGGAGATAACTTTTAAAGTTTTCATTAAAATTTCAGTTTTGTTGCCATGGCAACCAAAGTTTAGAACGGATTTCAATTCTTTTAGCAATTTATAAAGGGTACCAACAAAGGAACATTCCTGCCAAATTTGGTTGAAATCCGCCCAGCGGTTTGAGAGGAGATGTCGTTTAAAAATCCTTCTTTATTTCTATATAAGCCCCACCCACCCTGGGGCTCCGACCCTTAGTACCCGAGGATGATGTATTTAGAATTTCTGAAAGAGGTCATTGTACTGATGCTTCATGCCTAATATCAAGGCTCCACACCTTCTAGGTAGGAGGAGATAGCTTTTAAAGTTTTCATTAAAATTTCAGTATTGTTGCCATGGCAACAATAGTTTAGAACGGATTTCAATTCTTTTAGCAATTTATAAAGGGTACCAACAAAGGAACATTCCTGCCAAATTTGGTTGAAATCCGCCCAGCGGTTGGAGAGGAGATGTCGTTTTAAAAATCCTTCTTTATTTCTATATAAGCCCAACCCACCCTGGGCTCCGACCCTAAGTACCCGAGGATGATGATTTTAGCATTTCTGAAAGAGGTCATTGTACTGATGTTTCATGCCTAATATCAAGGCTTTACACCTTCAAGGTAGGAGGAGATAACTTTTAAAGTTTTCATTAAAATTTCAGTTTTGTTGCCATGGCAACCAAAGTTTAGAATGGATTTCAATTCTTTTTGTAATTTTTAAAGGGCACCACCCAAGGAAAATTCTTGGTTGAAATCCACCCAGCGGTTTTGGAGGAGATGTCATTTTAAGATTGTTGACACACGACGGACTACGCACGACGCACGACGGACGCCGGACACAGGACGATCAAAATACCCCATCATGAGCACTTCGTGCTCAGGTGAGCTAAAAATGAGGAGAATTGAGAAACAAAATGAAATATTTGATTGAATTGTTCGTAAATACCCCCATAATCATTTGTTTGAAATTCGACTGAGTCCTAGACCGTAGACATGACAACAGTGCTAACTATGAACACATTTGTCTATGTTACTTTACAATCAATCGTTCATGTACATATTAACTTAAAGACCGATCTTAAAATATCATTCTAATAGAGTATGCCCTTTGCAATGTTTCTGTGCTTGGAAGCTTTTCCCAAAATAACAGATTACGAATTCCTTCACCAAGCAACGTGTCTGGCTTTATGCACTTAGGTTTGATAAAAAAATTCAAATAAATATAATTTATATAGAGACATTTAAACACGTAACTATTGACCGAATCAAAATTTGCAATTTTCCATTGACGTCAGACGTTTTGCTTGAACGTAATCAGCGTTACAAGAATCTTTTGATGCGAGTGGACATAAGTATGTCATAGCAAAAGGCAATTCCGGAATTTGATTAATTATTATAATATCTTTTGCAATATCTTCAATATTTTCAGGATGAATTTCAGTGACCAGTTCAACTAACAATATAACGCATTATTTGCTCATCGAAATGCATACACGATATTCCGTAACAACAACGTTGCAGTATTTGCTCAGGACGTTGCAACTTACCAAGCGCTGGCTCGCCTTCTAACTTCGTTGGCTTCGGCGTTTATCTCCGTCAGAAGAAAATCCATCTTGATTCTTAATTGCGTTATTTGCAAAGTTATGACCAGTAGCATGTAATGGAAAAGACGAATGGTTGGTTGGCTACCTAAACGTCGTAACTACAGCTTGAATAAGCTATCGTTACGTCGTTTTAGTCTCAAAAGTAATCGAAAGTGATTCACATAAATGACGGCTATCGTTGGAATTCGAATTTCATTTCCGTTCAAAATGAAATATTTGACTGGCCATTTATATTCTTTGGTTGAAGGTCGCGATTGGTCAATTGACGGATTGCTTTAAAAACTGATCTACCAATCAAATTATACAGTTAGCAAGGAAGCTGTAGTTAGGACGTTTAGGTCGCAAACCAACCATTTTACTATTCACATACATGTTACTTGCCATACATTTTTTACAAAATAAAGTCCTTTAATGTCGAAATGATACCGCCTGTTTGAACTCAGCTGGTCAGCGATCCGTCAAAATGTGAACGAGAAATGAGCGTCCATTATACGTCTTTATATATTTTAATGAGTTCCCCAAAGAGATCAACTCCGTCTAATATAACTAGTGAAAGGAGCGAATGCATTAAGGCCTCCAATTTTGGATTATGTACGCCCCCGGAAAATTAGATGTATATGAAATTGACACACCTGCGAAACAAATGTTTCTGTTTTCGTTGTTTATCATGTCGATCCCGCCTAGCTCAGTCGGTAACGCCCTGTGCTCTCCATTCGGGCTCAAACCCAGACTCGGCCAACATTTTTTCCGACATTAGACAAAGCCATGCGTCATTTGTCTCCCAGTAAAAGACGAATGATCAGTACTGAGTTAAGCCCTTTCCTGTACAAATACTGTTTTTCAATTCCATGTGATTTTTTACTCATAAAAATATTGATAAAAAAGAGGAAAATGGCCCTAGCTCTATTTTGTACAACATAGACTGGTTTCAGTGCACATTTCATTCACTTTAGGTTTTTACCTGCAACGCCTTTCTAATTGAAGCGTAGTATAAAATATCGAAAAAATATTTTTATTGCAAATGGTAAATGAACCTGAAAACTTAATCATACTAATGTATGAATCTGATTCGCGAAAACAGTGTGATTTAGCTTTTCGGTTCAGACCTCAATGAAAACAAAACTATTCTCTTCATTTCAGTCTATCAATTATTCAAGTAAACAACGTTAAAAACTCGACAAAATGCCGGTATAGTGATCCTATGTTTTTCATTTAATCGAAAGTAAACTGTTAAAAGAAATCCTCAGGGTTTGACTTTGATATGAATATAGATAGGTTCTAAATGCTTTTTTATGGAACCCATAAAGTGACATTCCAGACTTTTTTAACATGAAGATTATTCAAATTATTTCGTAATTAAGAAATATTATACCACACTTCGATTATTCCGTACTTTCGATTTTTTCGTAATAAGAAATGTTATTTCGTAATTACGAAATACGTTGAAGAGTATTTCGTAATTACGATAAAGTATTTCGTATTTACAAAATACTATTTCGCAACGACGGAATACTTTCGAAAGAATTTCGTAATTACAAAAAATTATTCCGTTATGACGAAATGACTTGGATGCTTTGCGCATTAAAAAAGGTCTGGGAGGTCTTTTCAAAGATTCAGTATATTTCTGCCTCCTTTCTTTTAACATCTCTTAAGAACATTTTGACCAAAAATACCGTAAATGTGACATAAATTAGATTAACCTTTGTCACGCTGAATAAAATCCTTTTTCAAAAATGAATTAAAACCAAAGGGCCAATGTCACTGTAGGTCTGGTTCTCAGGGTCAATATTTAGTTTGTAATTGATCTTATGGACAATTCTGACTTCAAAAGGACAAACATGTGGTGTAGACTAAGATCAGACTGCACATATGTGCAGGCTGATCTTAGTCTATACCTCCTACCAAAGCAGGAATATTCTGGGTTCAGCATGACAAGCCTTAACAAGTATTTCTTTGAATTCAGTCTTTAAACAGCCCAGCTGTATTAGTGGTTCTATCACACATTTATTTCACCAAATAGAGCAATATTTAACCCTGTTATCATCTTTTGCTAGTAATTCAACACATTCAAGTCAGTCGACTCGTATTTGACTTTAAAAGAATAAACTTAGGCAATATATTATTTCCGGCAAATTTGGTTAAAATACAAATGATCGAATGCATCCCCGGTCGCTGTCCAAATTCTAGTTATTTAATGATGATAATAATAAGTTAATTCAGAAAATAAAGGCAAATTTGCTAATCAAACGACGTTTACAATAAAAGCTTTACGTTTCGATGTCAATGATTGATTTAATGGTTGTTTAAAATATCGGATCGTTTAAAGTGAACATTTGTTCATATCAAAATGAGAGGAAGTTTTCTTGAGATTTAAAGGTAAAATTTTAGTGTGCAGATGACAATTTACTAATCTGTAACAATTATAGTATATTTCTACTAAATTGGATAGAAAGTTAACTGATTGATTGAATGTTAGTTAACGTCACTTTTAACAGTATTCAAGTTGTATATCGCGGCTTGAGTACCTAACCATGGATTCCTGGTATTTCTAACACTAGTATTTCCACTACATCCTTTCCTAGCCTCCAGCTGCTCATCCCACTTAGGTTTACAATTATCGTAAACAAACGTAGGAAAAGATATTTGCCGCGACCGGGGATCGAACCCTGTAAATCACGATTGAGAGTCGGACGCGCCAACAACTGCGCTATGGCCTTTGCTTCTTTTTATCTCAACCCGTTCTTGTTATAGTAAGCGGATGAATGTTAATGCGTTTGCTCACACTTATAGTCCAACTTGATTGAGTCGAGATATATAACTATATGTATCGATCTGATTTCCCGTACTTTACGGAAAGCGAGCTGTCAATCAAAAAACAATCGGTCAATGGAATAATTCATTTTGGCCGGAAGTGAACTTTGAACTCCAACATTGGCCGACATTTATGTTAAGAATATTTTTGCTAGTTTACCGACTTAGACGTCGTAACAGCAATTTATTCAAACTTTCCTATCAGAGCTCTATGGGCGTGGCCAGCCATCAGTCAGTTAAGTCATTCTATCAGCTATTTAAGAGATGAAGAGAATATTTTTTGTTTTCATGAAGGTATGAACTGAATAACCTAATCACAGTGTATGAATACGCGAAGCGGATTCATATATTGTGTGATTAGGTTTTTCGATTCATACCTCCATGAAAACAAAACATATTCTCTTCATTTCTTATAATTTAATAGTTTCGAGCGAAAAAAAGCAAAAACCCTACATCTTTTGATACCTTTTTATGGGACTATTTTTTGCGGAAGCATATAAAATAGCTGCCTGCTCAAAATTTTGTTCATGGAGTTATGAATATTTTTTTCGACCGATCAGAACGCTCGTTTTTGATAGACAAAACTAAAAATTAAATTATTCTTGAGTAAAGACACTTATGGCAATTATGCACTGAGCTCTCCAATTATATTTACAACTTAAACAAAGAGAAGTGTAATGGTGTAACACTGTAGACTTGGCCATTCCCTTTGACATAATCCACGTAGTTACTGGTAATGGAAATGAAGGCGTGTAAATGACATTAAGACCAATTCATGCGTTAGTTTTTTCATTTAACCAGGCGACACCGACTCTTTACAAAGTCTTATAGCAAAAACACGCCGATTTTTTTCCTAATATATAGTTTATTTGATTATGTCATTTTTGTAAGGTGACTTAACAAATAAAGCAAAAATATAGCCGAAATTCATAATAATCTGATAGTGAAACATTCGGAATTAGGTGTTTTTCTATACTTCCATACTTTAAAGAGGTGTTTATTATTTTTTTCTTTTCGGTGTTCGTTTGAAGACCTAGAATCATATAGACTTTTTATTATTGTAGTTGTTATGGGAGAGGAATAGCCATACTAATAGTCAGACTACACCCGTGATAACCGTAAATTCTACCATACCTCGAGCTAAATGTATCAAGTATACTGTTTTGCACAAACCCTTTTCATTTCCTACCTTTCGTCTCTTCTTTTTCTGCTTCCAAAATTTGCTCATTATCTATTATGTATTTTTAATTCAGTTTGATGTTGCATTCCCGCCATTGTCACATGTATGACATATGTTTTGACGATGGACGATTGCGTTCAAGTCACATGGATAAATTCTATGTTATGTTAATTATTGAAATCTATAAAATAGGTTTACATATTTTACCTAAGTTTTTATGAGCAACTCCAAGCCAGGTTTACTAGGGATCGGTTATCTAACCCATTCCAAAACAACCCCGCTTTTTAACGCATCTCAATTTAAACGCTAAAGGATTGCGGAAAAGAAAGTAATTGCTTGTTGAAGCAAATGTTTTCATTGTCCACTTTTTTTTCCTTCTCCAGCACAAAAGATTTTTTAAAAATTCATTATTTAGAAATTGTCTTCTGTATCTTCTTTCTTCTTAGAATCTGGATCAGCCTGAATTTTTTTTATCTGGTAATGGGTTTATATAGATTTATATTTCAACAAGTGAATCTAAAAGTTAAAACATTGATGGATATTAAGAAAGATCATTTACTCGTCATAGTTTCTGACTCGTTTCAGCCAATGGCAACGCATTCGGGCATGACGTTAGCAAACATCTTTCGATCACCAAAATTTGTGTTTTCAAAGGTATTACGTAGGCAATATGCCGCCGTCAAAGCGCGGTTGATAGCGCTCCTAAACTTCATGGGTTTTCATGGGTTCGATCCCAGGTGGCGGCACATATCCTTTTCGAAATTTGTCTCTCACCAATGGGTGGATAATTGTTAACCTGAGTGGGATAGCAGCTGGAGACTAGGAAAGAATGCAATGATGGTACTGGTATAAGATATACCAGGAATCCATTGTTATATAGTTTATTTTGTACTAATTTATTTTAGTTCGATTGCGACGAAAGCTTTAAGCTTAAAGAGTCGCTCTCTTGTCCCTGAAAGAGAGGCAATGGTTTAACCTTACTGCTACCCACTTCTTCAGCTGGATAGACTGGGATTTGCTATTAAGTGTCTTGCCCATGAACACATCCCGGTGACAGTGGGGCTCGAACCTGTGACCTTCAGATCACGAGTCAAGCACCTATACCACTCGTCCATCGAGGCAGTGAAATCCATTGTAAGGTGCTCTAGCCGCCCTTATATGACTGAAAAATTGTTAAAAACGTCATAAAACCCCATTCAAACAAACATACAAACAAACAGTTATAGGTCATACAAGAACAGCCTTCTATATATGTGCATGTATCCCCGGTCATAAATGGCTGTACGACCGCCCCTGCAATTGTTGATATTCAGAGTCCGGTATTCGATTTTGTGGACGCAAGATTACAATCAGCAAGCCGCCCATTCTTCTTGCTGAAGGTCCAAAATCGACAGGCGAGCCAAAAAGCCTTCTGACGCAGTAGGTAACGTTTATATACTTTAATGACGAAATAACCATTTATCAGAATAAACTGTCAGATCGGGACTATCAATCAAAGAATCAATCGTCCAATCAAATCATTCATTTAGACCTTAAATTAAGTCTTAACTCTGACACTCGTCAACATTTGTGTGAAGAATTTTTGTTTGTTTGGCTACTGAATCGTCGTGACTACGGCTTGGCAAATATTTCACCCTCTAGGTCCTTCTGACATATTTTCAAGATGATCGTCTTACGGTAATACATATGATAATGTCACAAACTGACTAGTTTGAAGAATTATTAAGTTTTCGGGTTTTTTTTTCAGATTTTCTCTCAAATAACGCGCATTTTACGAGAAGATAGGGGTTAAATCCCAATTTGCCAGCGTGACCAGTGTTTATTTAGTTTCAATTGTGTCACTGCATTAGGCGCTAGGCAGGGAGAAAATATGAATACTCCCTCATTAGAACCTAGCTTCTTCTAAATTCTACCTAATTAAAATCATAGCAGAAAAATCAACCGTATTTAGCCAAGATAAACGAATCAAACTTTGAGAGACGTCAAAGAGAAGCTTGGTCTCAGATTTTTTTTTACTCCAAAGTTATTGAACTTTGTTGTTATACTTTGCACGCGTTATTGCCGAAGTACAGCAACAGATATATTCAGGGGTTTAACAATGTTTTTGTAAACATATTTTTCTTCTTGTGAATACGCCCATCACCAGACGAAAATATCTTTAACAAATCAAAATTGAAAAGAAATATGCAGCCAACATTAATAGATTTTTAAAGATATTTGTATTTCTAGGTAGGAAGCTTTGTGAGAAATAAAGAAAATGATTTTTATAAGCATTTTTTCCCCATTTTCTGAAGCATTTTTCTTGAGAGAAAAAAAGAGAGAGAAAGAGAGAGGGAGAGAGAGAGAGAGAGAGAGAGAGAGAGAGAGAGAGAGAGAGAGAGAGAGAGAGAGAGAGAGAGAGAGAGAGGAGAGAGAGAGAGAGAGAGAGAGAGAGAGAGAGAGAGAGAAGAGAGAGAGAGAGAGAGAGAGAGAGAGAGAGAGAGAGAGAGAGAAAGAGAGAGAGAAAGAGAGAGAGAAGAGAGAGAGAAGAGAGAGAGAAGGAGAAGAGAGAGAGTGAGAGAGTGAGAGAGAGAGAGAGAGAGAGAGAGAGAGAGAGAGAGAGAGAGAGAGAGAGAAAGAGAGAGAGAATCTAAAAACAAGAACACAATTCTGTAGTTTAATTGATTAACAAGAATATGCCAGGCGTTAACGTCGCGTTAATTTACTGATTAGTAAACGTTTTCTCCCCGTTAACGATAGTTGTTACATGCCTATAACAACCAATGTTTTGTGCTATAATTTTGTATATTTACAATATCTCAAGTCAAAAGATTTCTGGTTTTTTTCCGGTAATATTCATGCGTTCATTCGTGACTACTTTTCAAGTCCAACCTAGTCTTAATCAACGGCTAAGTCCATTAATCGAATAGAGCTACGTTGACAACAGAATAGCTTGTTAATAAAAAGAAACATTAAGGCACAAAATGCAATCTGTATATGAAAAAAAGGCAAAATAAAAAATGGCGGATTAGTAAAGAAAAGAATCCAAAAAGAAGCACTAGTTAATTATTGAGAACAATTCTGTAAGAACTCGAATTTATTACTTCGGGGAATTGTTTGAAAGTCATTTAACACCAAATTAAAATTGATTAATGGGAGTTTTTATAGTGAGTGAAATAATCTTTTAGTACAGAGAAAAATATTGATTGGTTTAAAAACGGGAATTCGTTAATTAAAGCGAGATTTTCTGAACTAAAAATTTTAGGTAAGTCCGAAAAATCTGATTTTCTTAAGACAATTATCGGCCTAAATAACCAAGCATTGACGGATCGCCATTCAGGTCTACTGACCTCCGATATGACAGGTCGACAGAGGAATTAACCCTTTCCTGTTTTCAAATTTTTAGATCCATCTATATTCGAATTAACAGGCGAAAATTAAAAAAAAAAAAAAAAAAAAAAAAAAAAAAAAAAAAAAAAAAAAACACCAGCAACAAGAAAAACATTCAGTAGTAGAAAATATTGTGTAAAAAGAAGAAATTGCTTGTTATAGGTAATTTCTTCTTTTCTACAATGTTTTCTATACCAAACATTTACAGGGACGTAAAAACCAGGGATTGAACAGGAAAGGTTTAAATGAAGTTATTTTGCATAATACAGTATGTGACCAAGGACTTCATATAAAAAGCAAAGCCTTAGTTGGTAATCTAAACGAGTGATCTGCAAATTGAATCGATTGTAGTTACTACGTTTAAGTCGTCAAACCAATATAAATGCTGGTCATTTAAATGTTTGAGGGTCATTCCGATCTAGATGAATGTTTTGATTGGTCGATTCTTTGATTGACAAAGGCGATCCATAAATTAGATAAATAGCATGACATCACCTGCAAATAATTATATTGATACTATACGTTTCGTTTAAATCACGGTTCCAAAAGAATTATATAAATGATATCACAAATATATTGTATATCATCATAGATATGATTTCGATCCAAATTGGTCTGAGGATCGTACATCGTTCAAGAAGAGCAGTATTACCCTTTTCAATTTCGTTTCGGGTAAAGGACTGCTGCACCTTATTGAACAGTTAGTCATAGGCTTCCGAGGCGAGTGACCAACTATGTCCTTTCAATAAGGATTTTATACTTAAGAAAACATTGTGTAAAAAGAAGAAATTACTTGTGACAAGCAATTTCTAATTTTTCAAACGATATTTTTCTACCACATAAGATGGTTTCATTTCAAATTGAACCCAATTTTCCGTGTCGTCTGGAACCTCTTTCAATTTGGACCAGTCTTAATTTCTAGAAAAAAAGAGGAAAGGGATCAATGATGATGGTTTACTTTTTGAAATAACGGTAACCCCGACTTCATTTGACGGATCGCTGGTCTAGAAACTTGACCTCCGACAAGATTTGATTAGGATTTCAAACTATGTCAGTTTATAAAATATATAAAAGAAAACAAAAAAAAAAACTTTTTAAAAGTTGGATCAGTCTGGTTTTTTTCGTCTTGCATTAAGTTTACTGTGAGTACGCTTGTACTTAATGTCATGTCTTTTTTCGATGAATCAACAATTTATAACATGTCAATAATAACTGAACAATCACTGGCCACGCCCACTTACTTCTGTAGCCCCCCCATTGGCTCCCACAGGAAGTTCCGCTTCGATTTTAAAGGCGTTATTTTTGAAAGAAAATGGAAATTAGTATGTAACAAAAAGATGGTTGCAGACCTAAACGTCGTAACTACAGTTTGAATTAGCGTTTAAGTCGCTAACAAAATAGGTTAACAAAAATTGGTGGCCAATGTGGAAGGTTAGAGATCGCATTTCTGGTCTATGTGAATAATTTCATTGGTCGACGAGTAATTTGATTAACAGCCGTGATTAATCAATTTTTGTACTTTTCCAATGATATTTTGTCATGTCTTTATTTAGATACAAGGAAAAAAATCAAGCATCTGAATCTGGTACGAAAAAACCCATTTATCAATTAAGGGCGGTTAGGTTTTGTGACATAGACGAATCACTTACTTGTGTGGGCAGATGAAAAATAAGAATCCACGGAGACAATACTACGATAAAGCGATTGCTTATCATTTGACTTGAAATTCTGTTTTTGTCACAAACAACTTTGCACTTTTTTGTCTAGATCTCTGCAGAAATCTCGCGTCTCGTTTTAAATGAACTACTCAATCTTTTCACTAAAATATAGCGAGAAAGAAAAATATCGCGTAAAAGGGAAAGGAGAATTTGCTCTGTATCGCAGTCAAGGAATAATAGTAATAATAATAAAAAAAATCTTTTCAAGCATTTTTTTATGATCTATTGAAAATTATAATGTCTTTAAAGTCCCAGTAACACTTAGACAATTTGACTTAAAATAATAACTGTAATCATATCATGAGAATTTTTTACAGTGGCAGGTCTGTTTCAGATTTTAATTCAGTTTATCAGCCCACATAAAAAAAAAAAAAAACAAAAAAAAAAAAAAAAAAATAGACCAATCTAAACGTCGTAAGTTTATCTTAATCAAGGTGTGCGACGTTTAGGTCTCCAACTAATTACTTTATTTTTTTTGTTACATGCTAATGTCCATCAATGTTCAATGTTACTCCGTTTTATATCGAAGTGGAGTTAGTGACCGTAAGCAGCGGAGTCATTTGGTGGGGCCTGGTCTGAGCATTTAATGTTTATTTGATAATTGGACATCGATCACTTGATTTTTTTTATGGGTTTGTCGTTAGGGCGTAAAAATATGAAATCTTCAGAACCTTATATCATTCTAATGATTTTGTTGGAAATAAGGTGTTACAGTTACGGTGAATCTAAACAGTTTTTGTAATTCAGTTTTGATAAATATCTTATGGTGAGTATGTCATTCCATGTGAGTGGATTCGATTCCCGGCTGCGGCACATTTCTTTCCCGACATTTGTCTCTCACCAATGGGTAGATAATCGTAAATCTAAGTGGGATAGCAGCTGGTGATTAGGAAAGGATGAGATGGTCGTACTGGTGCGAGATATACCAGGAATCCATGGTCATGTGCTCCAGCCGCCGCGATATGGCTGAAAAATGATTAAAAGCGGCATAAAACCCCATTCAAACAAGTTAACCTGGCAAATATTCCGTGTGAACATAGAATGGTAGAGTTTAGTTAAAAGTCTTAGATCCGCCAAAGTAATACAGTTTGTGTTTCCAATTTCCACCTTCCTAAAGAGAAACCGATTCTTCACTAACGTGATACATATCACCCATATCTTTGCAATGCCTTGCACTCGTTCTACTCTTTAAAAACCTACTTTTTTTCTAAAATTTCCTTGTTATTTACTGCTTCACATAAAATGCCAAAGTACCACAAAAATCCGAGATTTTTTAACGTCTATCTGGTTATCCGGCTTTGATTTTTTCAAAGGAAACACTCTTGTGAGCTACCCCTTTCCTGTTCAATCCCTTGTTTTACGTCCCTGTGGTTTCTACCTGAGAAAACATTGTGGAAAAAGAAGAAATTGCTTGTAACAAGCAATATCGTCTTTTTTCACAATCTTTTCTATCCTACAGAATGATCATTTTTCCAAATAAAATTGGCTTTGAATTGTTGTCTGCAAACCTTTGAATTTTGACGGGTCTAAAATTTTGGAACAACAACAACAACCCGTTCCCATACAGTGACACTTTTGATTGTCCCCTAAGAAAAACAATTGGGAAAACATTGTGGAAAATTGAGAAAGTGCTTATAACAAGCAATTTCTTCATTTTGCACAATGTTTTTTACCCAAAAAGTTGAATGAATCTAAAATTTCACAAATTTAACTTATCGTCTGCAAATTCTCTTAATTTGAACCTGTCTAAAATTTTGTGGTTTGTCATGGAAACATGATTACATCGTTTCTGCCTTTGGTACCGCAGAATTGACGTTATGCTGCGCGAAAGCACTAAAAACAGGGATCAAACCATCAAAAAAGTAAGCTAATCATTTTGATGACACACTGGTTTGTCGATGCAATTAACAAATCATAATCCGCCGAGAAATCGCTATAATCAATCAGAGAGCATTAGAAGAAATAGATTAAGGCGGATATTTTTTTCTTACTAAATATTTCCGTAAAACTTGATTCATTGAAGTTGACACGTATTGAACAATAACTCACATTTTTCTAAGCATTGCGTGAATTTGTACTCTTAATTTACACAAAGAAAGGAAAACTAATCAAAGCACTGAAAGTACTGATGAGGGACGTCCGTTTTGGTGTACAAAATGGCAATTTTCATATACATTTAGATGATCTGTTATAAGAATTGCGTGAATTTGTACTCTTAATTTACACAAAGAAAGCAAAACTAATCAAAGCACTGAAAGTACTAATGATGGACGTCCGTTTTGGTGTACAAAATGGCAATTTTCATGTACATTTAGATGATCTGTTATAAGAATAACCTCTCACCTGGCCTAGTTTGTTAAATAAGTCCATAGGATGTTTTTATTCTATTGTCCTGAGCACGATCAAAAGTTAGGAAAAATGCAATTGCCACACACGACATGTGTCTTTCGCCGATGGAAATATGGTAATTAATTTGCCTGTAAAGTTCGCTTAGCAGCTTCACATTACTGAAATACTACTGAAAGTCACGTTAAACCAAATTCACCGATCGCCGTCTAGCTAGCTTTCATGGTCAATATGACTGCTTCGACGGCGGAGTGGTATAGGTGATTGACTCTTGATCTGAAGGTCACGGGTTCGAGCCCCACCGTCACCGGGGTGTGTTAATGGGCAAGACAGTTAATAGCCAGCCCCAGTCTACCCAGCTGTAGAAGTGGGTAGCAGTGGATTAAACCACTGCCTCTTTTTCAGGGACGTGAAAACATCTAGTTTATGTGTTCGATAGCGACTCTATAAAGTTAAGGGTTTAGTCGCAGTCGAACTAAAATAAATTTGTATAAAAAACTAAGATCAATACTTTTTTTAGTTTTCCGAGATTATCCTTTTCCGAAGACATTCCACAAATAATTAAGATATCATTTAAAAACTTTGGTAAATATCAGATTAGCAATATTTATTGAGAATTAATACCTGTAAGAAACAAATGGGTGATTTTGTATATATTTTAAACCTTCCGTGATCAAGTAGAAGCTTAACCCATTCCAACAAGATCACGCATTTTTACGCCCCCGCAGAACTGCATTAAACAAAAAAATGTGAGAAGAGGAGAAAATGCTTGTTTCACAATGTTTTTTACCCTATCCAGGCCTTAGTTTTCAGTCTCAAAGCGATATAAATTATCGTCTGTGACTATTCCAAAACTTTGTCGTTTGGAAATGCATTGAAAAGGCTAGTTCAAAAAAATGATAAACACCTTTACATAAATGTAAAGGTATAGCTTATCACTCCCGCGGTGTCCAGCTGGTATGCTGAGTTCTCAAAGTAGAAGGCAAATTACGCAATATATGATTGAAAGACTCCGCGTTTGGGGGGGGGGGGCTTCTTTTTGTAAACCGTGGCCGCATCTATACTAAGCGGGTTATTGGTAGGTGTTCGTACTTAAGAGGACTCTTTATGCATTCTATGAATTGCATGTATATAGAATCCTCGTATTACGCCTTTTTCAAAATTTACAGTTGTTTAGGGGGAGGCAGACTTTGAGAAATAATAAATCGAACCTAATTGTGCACTACTTCTAACATAGTTACATCCTACTGGGTTTTCCAGACTGGGTAACACTGGTGGACTCCTACGAAAAAAATAACCTACTAAAACAACTTATCACGTAAAACAAACGTGTGCTTTATATTCTCAAAGCACAAAATGGAAACAAAGTGACCTAAATGCATTTACTCACAGTTCTTCCATACAACGAGTCCAGACGTCAGAATCGACGGCTCAAAAGCTATGTCCACGTCACAGTTCAAAAGCCTTGCGGCTGTTCTCACCCAAAGGAACCCTAAATTTTCGTTAAAAATGTTTAGACTACATCACTAATACTTTCAGAAAAGGTCATAAGCCCACTTTAAAAAGCTTTGCCGAACACAAACTGATAATAACGATAATGAAAAAAAAAAAAAAAAAAAAAAACCAAAACAAACAGATATTTTATATTTTGGTTACGGTGTGTGCTCCGTCCATGAAATGCATTCTGTATAGTTGTCCATTTCAAAGGGATGTTACTTTACGATAATTCTAGAGAGCAGTTTTTCTAGGATACAGGATAACTTAAAATTGTCTGAGATATTTTGCAGAGGGGAAAATAGTAAATAGTGTTAATCCGAATGCCATAACTTTTACTTAATATTTTAGTCAATGTTGACGAAAAAGTTGTTCTATGTACCAGGAAGAAATATCGCAGATCTGGTCTTATGCAGCCAGAAAAAAAGTATGGGACTAATTTAGTACTCGTTTAGGAACCCTTTATGGGTCCAACATGGGCTGCCGATCTCAGACCCGATCGGATGTACAATCAAGATTGCTATGGGACACATGTGAGCTGCCTATTTGGTTCCGAACTTGAAACCATGTTGGGCTAATATGGGCAATATAATATGGTCTCATATGATTTCCTTATTACCCCTATGGAACTATGGTACTATAATTGGAACATTTCGGACCCATATTGGCGTTGGCGTGCCTTTTCAAGGACCGATATTATTCAAAGATCGATATTAGAATATATCATGGACAGCGTGTGGGACAGGTAAACACACACAACTCTAGTATACATCTCATTAAAGAATTCAGAGAGCGGGACAAATCTGCTTTTAAATCGTCCAACAATACAAACTTATATAAAAATATATTAATGAAAAAAAAAAAAAAAAAAAAAAAGTGGCGCGAAAACCAATCAAAATCTGATATACCCATATGAAAGAATGATTTTCCCGTATGAAAGAATGATGTACTATTGTTACAATTATGTCGATGATTAATTCACATATTAGGTGGAAAATATCTATATATTTTGGAATCTAGATGAATTAAATGCAAATACACTTATCGTTCTCTACTGGTTACACCGTTAAATTTTCCGTTATATCGGTTTGGTGCGCTGATTTCTCTCTGCTTTCGTAACAATATTGGACCCACATTAATTCTAAATAACGGTTTTATATAGTCCAGAGGAATCTTCTATTTCGAAACAAAACAAACAAACAAACAAAATAAAACAAAACAACAACAACAAAACCCGGCTTCGACAGATTCTGCAATAAAGATTTCTTTTTCTTCATTTAGTCCTTTTAAGCATATATTATTCAAATGGGTCGTATATTGGTCCCTCGCGGGCTAACTGTCTGGTATAGGACCCACAAAGGACCCATATGACCACATAACAATAAGGGGAATATAGTATTTGATAGGGGGATTGATTTATTGATTGACAACGAAGATACGTTTATTACATGACATCACGCGCTTCTTGTTCTACAGATTTATCATTTATTTCAGGAAATAATTTAATTGTTAGTTTCGTCTATCAAAAACGAGCGATCTGATTGGCCGAAAAATTTAATTCATACTTCCATGAACAAAATTTTGAGCACGAAGCCATTTTGTATGCTTCCGCACAAAATAGTTCCATACAAAAAGAATCAAAAGTTGTAAAGTTTTGCTTTGTTCGCTCCTTGCTATTAAATTATAAGAAATGAAGGGAATATTTTTTGTTTTCATGGAGGTATGAACCGAAAAAACTTATCACACTTATGTATGAATCCGCTTCGCGTATTCATACAGTGTGATTAGGTTTTTCGGTTCATACCTCCATGAAAACAAAAAATATTCTCTTAAATAAAAAAAAATGTATCCTAATTGTTGAGTGTTTCTCCGGGTCTGTCGAATCAAGTGTGACGTGTCAAGCTAAAAACTCCTACCAACAAATATAGAGAAAATTAAGAATTTGGTCCAGCCGAGTTCGAATTCTACGAGAGATCGCATTTCTAAAAAAGGGAAAAAAGATCCTAATGTTTTCAATCATATAGGATGACACCCTTTTGATTACTTTATAATCTTGTCTAAAACCCCTTTCACTAAGGACGATTCCGAAATTTTGAAAAAAAAAAGTAGAGGATTAACCTGTATGAATCTTTGACTATTTGACATGTTTCATCCTTTAAGACTGATAAACATGCACCGATCCATAAAGGGGGGGGGGGGGGGTAAGGGAGCAGGAGTTCAAACCCAACGGTCCAAAATTTCGGCAAAAATAAGATTGTAAGAATCGGAAAATCTTGAAATTTGAGTATCATTTTGCCAGTGGGTAAAACAAAATGTCGTAACTACATCTTTGTTCAAGCCGTAATTTACGATATTTTACTCACCAACCGATGAATATCATAAAACGGGTACACCCCTCTTAAGAAAAACAAATCTGAATCCCTGCAGGATATAATAATCTTCTACGATGCCTTGTTGTTTTTTTCTCTTATTTTCTAGCCCTGTGATATTATTTGTTATATTTCTGGCCTCTTGCTAATCTAGTTTCTGTACATCTAAATTACGCGTAAGTGCTTATTTATGGTCGCCTTTACATTATTTATCGACATTTCCCGAGGAATAATTTTCATGTAAGAAATATGGCCCATAAATTCATATTACATATTCATCCGTTAGTTGGACAATGTAGGAGCTATTACGTAATGTCACCCTGCCATATTTATAGGCATTTTTGTTCAAATAGCTATAACTAGACTCGTCATTTCAATACATTCGTATAAACATCTCTTAGCGGTTAAAAGGTATGTGTTCGATTCACAGGAGCGACCATCGATCTTGGTTCTGTCATATGAGCCCATGCAAGACATTTCCAACAATTACACATGTGCGCAAAGTAAAGACTCAGATCACCTGTGCATCCGCACAGTCTGATCAGAGTCTTCACTCTGCGCTCTGTAGATAGATACTGACCCAAAGCTTCTTTAAACGATCAGCAAATATTCTAATTGCCCTGAATGGCTGTCCATGGTGCTCAATGTGTGCCAGTCACGCACCTGCGAAATTGTTGGAAATGTCACGCACAGGCTCATATAGTTCTGGTGATTTATTCAGGAAGCAGAATAGAGAAGAATTAACATAAGTTGTAAGACTTTTTTCAATCGATGTAAAATGAATAGGCATAGACCTTAAAATATTTCTTGTACAAAACCGGAATTTTATGTCGTCGTAGTTCTACACTTGAGTAAACATTGTGGAAAAAGAAGAAATTTCTCGTTAAAGCAATTTCTCCTTTTTCCACAATATTTATACCTCATAGGGTGGTTTCATTTCAAATTGCACCAAATTTTCATTATCATCGGCAACCTCTTTCAATTTGGACTAGTCTAAAATTTCAACAACAACAAAAACAGGATAGGGTTAAAATACTTGTAATCACTGTCGTATTAACATCTAACAATAAATAAATAAATTTAATTTAGTTTCTTCTATCAAAAACAAGCGTTCTGATTGATCGGAAAAAATAATTCATAACTCCATGAACAAAATTTTGAGCACGCAGCGATTTTGTATTCCTCCGCACAAAATAGTCCTATTCAAAAGGGAAGCAAAATTTGTGAAGATTTTGGTTTGTTCGCTCAATGCTATTAAATTATAAGAAATGGAGAGAATATTTTTTGTTTTCATGGTGGTATGAACCGAAAAACCCAATCACACAATGTATGAATCCGCTTCGCGTATTCATACAGTGTGATTAGTTTTTTCAGTTCATACCTCCATGAAAACAAAAAAATATTCTCTTCATCTCTTGATTGAAGTCGCATTTTTATAACCACCGATTTGAGAGAAAACCGCTGGTCCCGCCCACTGATTTGATTGTTTTAATGGGGTTCAACACCACTTTTAACCGTATTCCAGTCAAATCGCGGGGGCTGGAGCACATAACAACGGATTTATGGTATTTTTCACACCAGCACTATCATTACACTCTTTCCTAGCCTCCAGCTTTTATCTCAATTAGGTGAGAGACAAATGTTGGAAAGTATATATGCCGCCGTCTTGGATCGAATCAAGGGCGACGAACAATCGAATTATCTAACGATTTTAGAAAAAGATGACCTCGATATTCTTTCACCCGTGAGCATTTTCTTACGCCAACCAACCATTTAACTTGTTTGTTACATGTTTCTTGTTACATCTATTTTTCCAAAATAGCGCCGTATGATATCGAAGCGGGACTTCCTTTGGGGTCTCTGGGCATGACCAAAAGGAGTAAGGGGGTGGCGCAAGGGAAAGGTCAACTGATTTATTGATGGAAAACCTGTCGGAGCCTAGTGGGCGGGGCCAGCGATCCGTCGATGAAAAACCAAATTGCGAAGTCCATCTACACAAATCTGGGGGATAAATCAATCCCCAAACAGTGGCGCTTAGATTTTAACACTTTCCCGTACAATCCTATTTTTTACGTGCCAGTGAAAACATTGTAGAAAAAGAAGAAATTGCTTGTAATAAGCAATTTCTTCTTTTACCAAAATATTTTCTATCGAACAGGAAGGGTACTTTTTGAATTATACTTTTTTATAATGTCGTCTGCTACTCCTTTGAATTTGGACAAGTGTAAAGCTTTGAAAAGCAGAAAAGGGTTTATAAAAGCATTAGGCTATCCACCTTAATATCAGACTATAATCTAAAGTATTCTTAATCCATTTCAAGACGGCAAAATTTCAGATGGGTCTTAATAGAAAGAAGTTGCAGACGGCAATTCAAAGTAATTCACAATTAGAAAACAGAGAAAATAGACAAACAGGAAAGAGAAGATTATCAGCAAAAGAGAAACTACCTGTATGAACATGTTTTCCATTTGTCACAATGATTCCCATAGCCTTTTTAGGGAGCGTTAAAATGAGGTAGAGCATGGGAATTCGTTAAAAAGTGGTCCAAGAAAATACTCATTTATCAAAATTTTTGGGACCTTGTTTAACACGCCCGTGCAGATTTTGTTACGAAAGCCTGAGGTCTTCCTCGGATTTTGTATCGTCAGTCCGTTTTCAAAAATATGTAAATTTGACGATCAACTGACGATGTAGAAATTTAAGCAATAGCCAAGTTCTAGGAAATTTAGTAGCCTGTCGGTAATATAGCTTATCTTTTACGCGGTGCCTTCAGTCACTACGACGCTTTGATTCTATATTGCTCTCAGACACGAGTCTTTAAATCAATTATTCACCACTTCTGTTTTACGTTTAATTTGCACTCTGATAGACACTAGGGACCAGAGCATACCTCAAACGTAAGTGTGCACTAATTACACAGAATGTTAGACGTTCTCTGATTACAGCACTGGAACATAACAAAGAGGGTCGTATATAGATAGTTTACCGGTCTCAATTTTGCCATCTACTAATGGGATAAACTGCTTCCAGCCCTTTCAGTAGGCGAAATCAAGTATTACTCCTTGTAACCAATTAAGAGATGAAGGGAATATTTTATGTTTTCATGGAGGTATGAACCGAAAAAACTAATCACACTGTATGACGCGAAGCGGATTCATACATTGTGTGATTGGGTTTTTCTGTTCATACGTCCATGAAAACAAAAAATATCCTCTTCATTTCTTATAATTTAATAGCATCGAGCGAAAAAAAAAAAAAAAAAAAAAAAACAACCAAAAAAAAAAAAAAAAAAAAAAAAAAACCAAACAAACAAAATCTTTACAAATTTTGATACCTTTTTGTATGGGACTATTTTGTGCGGAAGCATACAAAATCGCTGCGTGCTCAAAATTTCGTTCATGGAGTTATGAATACTTTTTTTCGACCAATCAGAACGCCCGTTTTTGAAAGACGAAACTAAAAATTAAATTATAGTAAGATGATTCCGGTTCCATCTAAATAGAATCGCCTAGATACTTAATAAACAGATGACTGGTCACGCCTATTGAAATCTGACAGGAAGATAGATATCGAAAGGCGGTATTTTGCAAAATATAAAAAATAAAATAAAGAATAAAATGATAATAATGAAATAATAATAATTGCCAGTATCATGAAAAAACAAAAGTAAAATTGTTGGTTGGCGGCCTAAACGTCGTGACTACAACTTGAATGCACAGGAATCCAGCAACAACAAGAATACATACACAAAAACACTAACAGATTTTCAGAATGCGCAAAAAATGCTTCAGAAGATGTCTTTTCGATAAGATTCATACAGATTGTGAATAAAAAATTCCACGTGATCTTTGCCCGAATGACAATTAGCTCGGCCAAACGGGTGATTTATAAGATTGATAAAACTTCACTCAAAGATGACAGAGACTTTCCACTCAAATATGTCGTCATTTAAAGTGTGTAAGGGATACATTGAATCTAATATTCGTTGGTACATTGTTTTTTTTTTACTTCAACAGATATATTGCAGCATTGACATACTGCATAGACTAATCGGGTCTGTATATGGGTGCAATATCAACGTGATATATCAATACAGCCAATTATCATCACGAATTGACTGAATGGGATTTAACGACATTATAACGGCATTTCAGTCATAAAGCAGCTGCTGGAGCATCTAACCATGGATTCCTGATATTCATCACACCAGTACTACTATTAAATCCTTTCCGAGCCACCGTCTACTCACCCCACTTTGGTTTACGATTATCCACCTATTGGTGGGAGACAAATGTCGGAAAAGCCTGGGGATCGAACCCGGGGCCCTATGTCTAGGTGTCCTACCACTACGCTATGGCCGTGGCCTCTTGCTCAAGAAACTACCTCTATAAAGCGACCTCTTTCATTGAGCAAATGTTTTTAGAAATCATCACACATGCGTTAAAGTCAACGGTTATTGTGACTTATTCCTATGTTGTTGGAACTCATTAGAATCGTTTTAATGAAACGATTCTAATGAGCTCCAATAACATAGGATCAAAGAAGAGTTCTGCTATACTTAATGTATGCAATCGAATTCATCCTTCATAATAGTCACAAAAAGGTTTATTAAGCGACCACCGTCTGACCGACCCTTGATTGGTCGCCTAGTACAAGTATAAGTGTATTTCATAGATACCAATTTGATATAGAAGATTTAATTGAAAAAAAGTCAGGCATTCGCGTGATTAGATTCAGCCCTAACTTGATAAAATTAATCCTGAATTTGTACTGGTGATATCTCGTTATAGAAATATTCATTATAACAAAATAGCATGTTTCATTTGAAAAGGGGCCCAACAAGATATTTTCTGTGTTTTGTTTAAACGCCATGCTGTTCAGTCCCTGTTTTTTCGTCCTTGTAATTTTATAAATGAAGAAAATACTGTAAAAAAAAAAAGGAATAAATTGCTGGTAACAAGCAATTCCTTCTTTATCCAAAATATTTTCTTCTCTTTTTCAAATTCAATCAACTTTAAATTTTCGACTGCAAGACCTTTGAATTTGGACAAGTCTAAACTTTTGTTAAACAGAAAACGGTTAAATGCCATGCTCAGGTCATGTTATAGGATCCGAAAAGAAAGATATCCAGCTTTTTCGATCAAGTATATTTACTTTTCCATTATTTGGTTGTGTCTTTTATTTGAAAAACTACAACGAAATATTATCTCCCAGGTCAGGGAAAACTTTTGCAAAGTCATTGTAACGAAATATCAAAGCACTGAAAGTATTAATGGTACACGTCCCTTGTGGCATAGTAGAGAAGTTTGCCAATTTTGGTATAGAAAATAGAATTTTTCGTATAGGTAATCTGATTGAAGCAAAACGTCTCGCCTAGCCCAGCTCGTTCAATAGAGGATTTTTTTCTATTCTAGTGTCCTTACTACGACCGGCAGTTTGGTAAACAAAAACAAAACAGAAAAGTGTATAAAAATGGAAATCATAATTTCAAAATAACAATGTGAGAAAACGAAATATTGCTAGTGTTCCTACAATTGTTTCCACAGCTTTTTGTCATCAGCCTGTCATTCTCTGGTGTTGTATTGTGTGGTTAAATGCTAAATTAACCTCATGGATCAAAAATTCATATTCTTGGCTTGACAACCTTACCTAAATACGTGCCATGCAAGCAAATTCATTGTGTGCTAAATCATATGGCTTTTGTTTGTCAGAAAATGACAAAAGAAAGACAACCAACTTCATATCTTAAATGGTTAGCGCAAAACTACGATAAGTGTTAATATTCATATTTACTTTTAAGACAGTTTTTGGTTAATCTTTCCAGAATTGAAGCCCGGCTAGCAAACATAACTCCTGATGACGTAACGATGACGTTGATTTGAGCGAATTCAAACCGAAATCGGGATTCCAACGCTTATACGCACCGTCTGGATGACCAAATATTCACTGTAATTGTCTCGACGTATCCTAAAATAGATTAACACCCTACGTAGGCAATTAAGGGAAATACCCTGATTTATTTTGATAGACGACCTCTGATATTCGCAAAAGTACTTTTTCTGAATATTGCAATCAAATAGTATATGACAGGAAATAGAATTACATGTACTTTAAATCTGTGACATGAAAAATACATCGATACCTCCCTTTAAACTCAGTTCAAATAAACGAACAAAGCATATATATTGACGAAAAGGTCACTCCCGAGAAGGTTTCTTTTCCCTTGACGAGTCATATCTAAAAATGGACTATCTAAGAGAGCTACTCGTTCTATAGTAATTACTTTTGGCTTTCATCTAAAATAATAGAATAAACCAAACAATTCTTAATCAAGCAAACGCATACTAATTCGTTATTCACAAATCAATTAACTAAATATTAGAATAACCTACAAACTACTTCAAAAATGAATGCGACCAATATATCTAGGGCTTTGAGCAAAAACATAGTATGGCTCTATACTATGTATAGAGCCATACTATGTTTTTGCTCTAAGTCATCGATATGATCCACCACGGACCTAGAGACCTTCTGAGAATAAGACCTTGTCACCCATTTAACCCGTTCCAAATAAGCCAATTTTAGACTGGTCCAATTTGAGAGAAGTTGCAGACAACAATTTAAAGATGGTGAAATTTTAAAAACCTTTCTCAATAGACCTTTTCTCGAGGAGGGATTGTGTTGGTTTGGGTTAAGGCATTTAAACTGTGCTGTGTCTTTTTATTCAGTGTTAGAATATTTTACTGTTATAGACGTCAACACATGTGCAAAATACCGGAAAACATGAAAATTCTGCCCTTTGTGATATGACCCACAGCGCGATATTGAAATAAACCCATTGAATATTTATTATACTAGAAGGATTAGTTATAACTGTTCAAGATTAGTTTAACCCTATTACCACACAATGACACTTTTAGACGCTCCCTCGTTAACAAAACCTGTGAAAAAGATCGTGGAAAATGATGTCGTTGCTTGTGATAAGCAATTTCTTCATTATCAACTATATTTTCTACCGACAAAGAGAAAGGTCTTTAAAATTTTATCCCCTAAAAAATGTCTTCCGCAACTTCCAAGAAGTTGGACTGGTCTGTAATTTTGTCGTCTGGTAACGGGATAATTTTACGGTAAAGCCTTTTCCGGTTATTTTGAAAATGTTTCGAAAACATTGTGGAAAATAAAGTAATTGCGTGTGAAAGCAATTTTTTCCTTATCTACAATGTTTTTTACCCACAAAGAGAAATGTCTTTCAAAATTTACTCACTAAAATTGTCTTCTGCAACTTCTGTGAATTTGGACTGATCTAAAATGTTGTCGTTTGGTAACGGGTTAATCTTACGGTAAAGCCTTTTTCCGGTCAACTTTAAAATATCGGCATAATGCACGCAATGGCCTTGTGCAACGAACGCTCATGATACGTTCAGCGGAATATAAAAAATAACAACAACAACAACAACAACAAAAAAAAAAAAAAAAAAAAAACAGATAAATTCCGAGAATTCTATCGAATAATCCAATAATCCAAAATAAGGCCATATTATGAAAAGAATGATAAGATTTTGAAGTTAAGAACTACACTTTAATCAGACTCGTCATCTAAAACAGACAAAACTCGGAAAAGTCTCGTGTATATCAGCTTAAAAATGACTCGTTTAATGAATTCGGTACGTCATGACCATTCATTCAATTAACCAATAGCTGTCCCTGCCCAGTTACTCCGTTGGCCCCGCCCATGGACTCCGAACCTTTGGACCACATAATACTTGTGTATTCTCAAGGAAGCATAATCATGTAAAATTAATCTAAGTTGAAAGAACTTGTTTTCTAAATAATTTGAAATAATTAAGTTTAAACTATGTCATAACCGTAACGGGGGAAAGGACCAAACGGCGAGACTGCAAAACTCAAAGAAAAGGAAAGATGAAGCAAGGAAAAATGAATAATTTAACTCTTGATGACGAATTTTAATAACGTGTATTTAAAAAGATTCTATAAAGAAAAATAAGAAATAAACAACAACAACAACAACAACAACAAAAAAAAAAAACGGAAATGCGCATCACCAGGATTATCACAACCTAACTTTTCATGCTCATTTTTCTCCTAAAGATAAGTAAAAAATATATGAATATTGTATACGAGTACTATTGAAATTTTGCTTAATTTGTTTGATTACCATTTCTACAATGATTAGGATTATTAATCCGCATTCTTTATGTAATGGAATCGAAATTGATGGAAAAGTTTGTAAATAAACTATGTTCACTTCATTTAATTTTTCAACTACACGTATTTCTTTACAACGCACAAACGAAACAGAGAGCTAACAAAACAGGAGAAATGTCTTACCTTGACTAGAATGTTTCCTTTAACACTTTTCCAATTAATTATTGACTTTAAAAATATTCTATCCAAAAGTAGAACTCTCCTCTTGACGGCGTATTTTTATTTAAAACATTCTCTTTCAGTCTCTTGATTTTATTGTCTTTCAAATTTTCCAAAGTTGATATCAATTTATGATTGAAGCTGCGATTTTTTTTCTTGATTTCGTGTTCGAAAGATCTTCTTTAAGTGAATTAGAGCTACCAATCAAAGGTCAATTTGGATATTTTGCACGCCTCTTCGGAATTCAAAAAGTAACAGTCGATATTACTCCGCACTCTCGCCGATATTGAATCAGTGCGCCGTTAGAAGTAGTCCGTCACCAATCGGATATTTGATCCGACATTTATGCATTAACATCTGAATGGTCTTCCTACAACCACACTAGGGTTTCTCTAACGTATTTTCATCCATTATCATTGACCACGACATACGTCAAATTTCACACCCTTTCCGTAGTACTGAGTAGTTTTGTGATAATATTTCATATCCGGAACAACCATGGGTCGTCCATTTAGGACATGATTATTTAAAACTTCTTTCAAGTTTTCAATTAACATAGACATTCACCTGACGTATTTCATTCCGAATTTTGAATTACCAAAAGATAATGTCGTGAATAGAAGTTTTAAACAATCAAAAGACAATGTCGTAAATGGACATTCGCGACATAGTCTTTTGATTGTTTGGAAACTTCGGAATGAAAATACTTCACATAATTGCCTGTGTTAAGAGAAAACTTGAAAGAGTTCGTCTCTCGTTAGTAGATGCTTCTCGTGGAACTGTGTCCATCGTTTATCGTCCGTCGTTCTATCCGTTTAGAAAAAAATCTGAACACATTACTAAATACACATTGTTCCAAATTCAAAGCAGCTGCAGACGGCAGTTTCAAGTCGAAGGAACTTTTAGAATCACTTTCTTTCTTGGTAGAAACCAACTTGAAATTGGGGAATTTGGCTGTTACACGAGTTTTCTCTATTTTCCAAAAACCTTTCTTAAAGGCCGAAAAAGCGATATTGTGTGGGAATGGGTAATCATGTCGCCGTTAGGCTCGCAAAACGGCTTAACAGCAGCTGAAATAATTTGAATAGATGTGAGTGATTTAGCGGCGGCACATATCCTCAGCAAAAATTATATACTCAGGAATAAAAAAGGACCAATTACGTTTATTTTCAAACAAACAAAACAACAACAACAAAAACAAAAACAAAAAACAAACACAAAAACAAACAAACAAAAAATATCGGAGGTCCCACTTCACTTCTGGTCTAAGTAAATGACTTTATTTGTTTATCGATCTTTTGAACGACAGTGGTCATCCGCCAATTATAAAATTTTCATGTTTTTATATTAAGCATCTATCTGAACCTATTTATACACTTTATTTTCTCCGATTTTGCCGTTGACTTCTGTTATGCATCAAACCGAGGGGGAAATGTATTGGTCAATGGGTAACCCCAGAAGTCTATGTTGGATATTTTTGAAAATCCCTGATCTATTTGATCAAGAAGGGTAAAAGACACTTGACGGTAGCGATGTGTCAATTAAATGTATCAATCGACCAATCAAATCATTCATTTAGAGCGGAAGTATACACTTTTAACTCCGACATTAGCCGACATTTATATGAAGCTTAGTTGGTTTGGCGACTTCAGAGTCGTAGCTACAACTTGTTCAAGCTGTAGTTATGACGTTTAGCTCGTCAACTAAATTACCTTTTCGTTACATTTTACTGGCTATAAATCTTCAAATAAAGCCGTTTAATACGCGATAGGAACTTCCTGTTGGGGTCAGCGGGGGCAGGGCAGCTTCGTCAGTAGACGAGGTCACCGATTCGTCAACTACATGGATGCATATATTTAACCCATTCCCACACAGAGGCGCTAATTGACGCCTTTAAAAATGGAAAAACATTTTATAAAATGAAAAAAATTGCTTGAAACAAGCAATTTCTTCATTTAACACAATGTTTTCTATTCAGAAAGTTGAAAAAATCTAAAAATTCATCAGCTTTTAATCGTCATCTGCAACTCCTTTCAATTTGGACCAGTTTAAAATTTCGTTGACTGGGAATGGGTGAAAGAAATCAAGTCACCCAATCTTAACTGTTATTAACTATATTTCGTCTGTTACTCCGGCCTTTGACTTATTCGACAAAAACAACAGTGGTCATTGTTGACAGTTGGGAGAAGTTTCATTGATAAAGCGCTCTTTTTATTTAACCTATTACCCCATGACAGAGTTCTCGACCGGTAAAAATGAAAGAATTGCAAACGACAGTTTAAAGTTCATTAAATTATGAAAAAAATTAAATTATCCGCAAAAGTTTTCAAAGGCTTTTTTCTTGGGGGTGTAAAAATGCGGGATTGCTTGGGAATTATTCAATGTACTTACTTAGCCCTTTCATGTTTATTTTTTCAAAATTGTAGTCTCGCCCAATTTTGAAAGAAGCTGCAGACGACAATAAAATGTACAAATTGGTAAAATCAATTTCTTCTTTTCCCATATTTTTTTTCAAGTATAAAATCACTGAGACGTAAAAGCCGGGACGGGAAATGGTTAATAGTCTTAATCAGAGTTGACTAAGATTTCAAAGATCAATTTTGAACAGCGACAGAGCCATAAAAAATCGCTACTTTTACAGCTCATAATTTATAGAAACGTTTTGTGTGAAATTGAGTTCAGCAACTGAAATACTTTAGGGAAAAGATCTAAAAAAGATGTTTCTACGGACAGACGGAAAATTAGATAGACAGACGGACTAATTGATGGAAGGATTAACTGGCAGGCAGCGGGTTTGATTCAAGAAACTGCCCTTCATTTTGATGTTAAGGTATTTCTCTCTTTCCCTCACTCCAGTTTCCGTTGCATGACGAACACAGCTGCTCTGAGAAGGAGAAAACGCCATGCTAATTAGTTTTAACAGCAAGATATTTTTAGTGATACGCAAACAGGAATGACGTAAAAACGGATGACAATAAAACGGGGTCCAAACACAAGGTTGTAGGAAAATAACGTAGGTCTATTATAATGTTTTCTCAGATAACATTCAATTTATTACCGCATACAATTTTGGACTGGTCCGAATTAAAAGGATTTGCAGACGACATTTTTGATATGGTAAAATCTTTGAATCTTTTATCAGAAAGGGCATACAATATTGAGGAAAAAAGAGAAAATGCTGACAATCAGCATTTCTTCTTTTCAACAATGTTTTTTCCAAGTGAATTTCATATAGTGCTTAAAGATGAAGATATTGGTTGAAATGTTAAATTTTCTTCCAAAAGGGCGATTCGACTAACTCTAAGTTTTCTAAAAACCCGTAATAAAATGGAACTGGATCTTGCCGGGCACAAATGCAGGTTTAAGATAAAGCTCGTATGTTGGTAGAATGAAGATATTATTGTCATGCGATTTTCTTATTGAAATTGCTTAGAAAAGCTAAACAATTGTGTCACAAAATCGCTAGAATTCTCTCCAAAATGAGTCCAGTTTAATACATCATTCAAAAAATGCCAACGTACAGACAGACAAACAAGCATCGAATACTTAAACCTGTAAAGGGTTTCTAGGAATTCCGGTTTCTTAATTTAGCCTGGTGAACTCATTAAAACAACAACAGCATTCACAACAACATTCATCACAACAACAACAACAACTACTACCACTACCACCACCACAACAACAATAATAATAACAGTCGTTAGTTAACCATTTCCTGTTCAATCCCTGGTTTTTACGTCCCAGTGTTTATATACTTGAGAGAACATTGTGAAAAAAAGAAAAAATTGCTGATAACAAGCAATTTCTTCTTTTTCCACATTTTTTTCTACGCTACAGAATAATAATTCTTCAAATAAAATCAACTTTGAATTGTTGTCTGTAGAAGCGTGTTGAAAACATCGGAAAGGGTTTAGATTGAATTTCATAAGATTTGTGAAATAAAATTACAAAAAATACGCAATCATTTTTTAAGTCATGTGTGGTTTCAGTATAAAAGCGTAGGTTTCCCATTTCGGTAACTAAGAAATGTTTTTAAACTGCGACTCAGTTTTGAAACTGATAACAAAAAATAAGGCTATTACGGTTAACCCATTCCCACACAATAACACTTTATGACGCCCTTCAAGAAAAATAATTGGGAAACACTGTGCAAAATAAAGAAATTGCTTGTTACAAGCAATTTCATCATTTCCAGTATGTTTTCTAAACAGAACGTTTGAAAAATCTACAATTTCATCCACTTTGAATTGTCGTCTGCAAATCCTTTCAATTCGGACAAGTCTAAAATTTTGCCGTCTGGTATTGGGTTAAACCAAAACTATCCTAGACTCGGTGAAAGTCTGAACTCAAAGAAAATGAATGTAATAACATGTCCTTTAGATATTCTTGTCTTTCGTGTTCATTGACGAACGATTTCTATTTTTGGCACATGAAAGCGATGATGTAGGTATACGTAAAACTCAAGGAATGACATACCTTATCACAACCCAGAAAGTAGTATCGAGATAAGCCCATTCCCACACAGCAAAACTTTAGACTGGTCCGAATTGAAAGAAGCAACGAGACATTTTCAAATTGATGTATTTTTTCCGTCTTTTTGTATAGAAAAAGATGTAGATAATGAAGAAATTGCTTAATACAAAAAGTTTACCAAAGCTTTTTTTTTCATCTTGAAGGTGCGTTAAAAGGAAGGACTGAGTGGGAATGTCTTAATATAAGTTACTGTATTCTTAGGTAAAGGAATACCGAAAAAGATAGAAACACAAAACATGTAGATTGATTTATCACCAAGATGCCTGCTTTTTTGCCCACTAAACACGCTAACCCATCGTTTAGATTATTTATTGAAAATGATGAAATGTCTGAGTTGAAGAAGAAAAATGCCCAAATTTAGTTCTATCATATTCTATTAACACATTCACACACAGTGACACTTTTGACGCCCATAAGGAAAAGAAACTTTGGAAAACATTGTGAGAAATGAAGAAATTGCTTGTCACAATCAACTTCTTCATTATCCTAAATGTGTTCTACAAAAAAAAAAAAAAAAAAAAAAAATCTCAACCAGTTAAATTTTTCGTCTGAAACGTCTTTGAATTTGGACCAGTCTAAAAATTTACAGTGTGGTAAAGTGTAAGGCCCAATCGGCTGACCCTTGTAAATATAAACAAGATTCCATTACTTGAGTTTTGATTGACAGGTCGAGATTGTCAATCAAAGAACGAATCGACCAATCAAACCAATCACCATATAGACAGAATGTAAACATTGGCCGTCATTCATGGGAAGCATTTATTTTGGTTTGAAGACTAAAACATCGCAACTACAACATGCTCAAGCTGTGAATACGACGTTTTGGTCGCCAACCAACCATTTTGATTTTTGGTTGCATGGTATGATTAATGAATTTTGCATAAAACGCCGTTTAAATTCGAAATGGAACTTCCTCTAGGAGCCCATTTGGCGTGACAAGCGATCCGTCAGTTTAAATTCTGGTTATCGAACCATATAAAGGAGTGGGTACATAAAAGGCACATCGACTTAATAATTCAAGATTCTGCACAAACCTAATAAGTTTTAATGCGTAAAAAATCTTTGATCTAAGCTGCTGGATGTAAAATTGTCTCATGGCTATAAATGCTAAATGATTGTCCTTATCTTTGCTAAAAAACCAGATTAAAAGTAATTTTCAAAATAGACTAGAGGTAAACAAATGATTTACCAAAACCATTGTATGTCCTTACAAAATAAGATATTTATGTGATTACCTTTTGTTTGTTAAAAAATTTAACGATAAAAATATAACCCGTTCTCTTATAATATCGCCTTTAGATGCCCCAAAGAAAAAAAAGCTTTGGAAAACACTGTGGAAAATGAAAAAA
This sequence comes from Fragum fragum, assembly GCA_946902895.1. Lineage (NCBI taxonomy): Eukaryota > Metazoa > Mollusca > Bivalvia > Cardiida > Cardiidae > Fragum > Fragum fragum. The sequence continues at coordinate 2,381,181 of OX336382.1, forward strand.
TTGCTTGTCATAAGCAATTTCTTCATTTTTCACAATGCTTTCTACCCCTCAAGTAGACCCCCCCTTGAATTTAGACAGTGCTAAAATTTTGCTGTCTGGTAACGGGTTAAAAAGCACCGATCTTTACAGTACACACAAATACAGTGATTCCTGACAGTCATTCGTACTAAGTAATATTGTCAGATACTTGCAACCCCTACTGAACTCCAACAGGAAGTTCCGCTTCGATATTTTACGGCATTATTTTGAAAAAAATATATATATTGCCATTAGAATGTCAAAAAATGTAGAATGGTTAGTTTGTTAGCGACCCTAAAGTCGTCAACCAGATTTAATATGCTGTATTTACGACACCGTTTATTCAACAAACATGCTTTCCCTAAGTGTCTTCCAATTTCAAAAGTTCACTTCTGGTCCTTATGTATGATTTGATTGGTCTATCGAGTTTTTGATCGATAGACGCGATCTATCGAGTCCGTCGGAAGCGAAAGGGTAAATGCACAATGAAGAATGATATTTCACATTTTCATTACTTTGAAGTTATTTTAGTGCTCTTTGTTTCGCATTGAAAAACACATTCGGGTCTAGCTATTAATATTCTTTTTGTAATCAGATTTAAAGTTTCTATGTATAGAACTAATTTAAACTATGCGGGAATATGGCAATCGACTTATCCCTTTCCTTTTGGTCTTGATTCGTTTTGAGAATGTTTCTATAGGCCCAAAAAGTGTTTCGGGGGAGTATATGGTCGCCGTGATGTGTGTCTGTCCGTCCGTTCGTCCGTTCGTCCATCCGTCATTCATTCCGAAGCCATTTCTACATAAACCCAGGTCATCAATCAACTATTCTACTTTTTTGTTACATGCTACCAGCCATATTATTGCAAAATAACGCCGTTTTAATTTGAAGCGGGACATTCTGTTGGAGTCAATTTGCGTTGCCAACCCAATAAGTGGACAGAGCCAGCGATTGGTCAATTGGATAAAACTTCATAAACGAGGGTTGATTAAAAAGGCTTGTCTAAAGACAGTTAGAAGCAATCTAAGCTAAATATTTTCATATTTTTTATCAGGCTCACACGCTTTGTCCAATAGTGTTGAAGCATTTGGATTCCTTTCTTGTAGTAGATAGCATTTTGGACACCCTAACATCAACCGCTTGTTTGACGATTTACCTTTTATCTTATTTCAATGGTAACGTATGTTACAAACGACGTCAACAAAACAGTTTTTCATACTGATTATCAACGTATCTAATGTAAATAACGTAAAGAAAATAATTGAGGAAGCTAGTAGTTATATACGTATCGCTGGTCCCGCCTGCTGATTCCGCTGGCCACGCCCCCTGACTCCGCTAGTGAATAGTTCTATCGGTACAGGTGTTTTACTCGTTTATTTTAATTTACGCTTGTACGTATATTTAGATTCCGCATTGTCTGCGTGAATTTGGATTCGTTTCTATTATAAACACAAATATTGTTGATTGACGGGAGCGTTGAGATACCATTTTTCAATTAGTAAATCATGTTTACAGAGTGCTTTCAAATAAATCATTCAATTATTGAAACATGGAATTTTGGACAGTGCTGACTTTACCTGTTCGAAAACGTTCCAATGAAAATAAACTAGTGTCCATAGTCGAGAGGTAGAGTAACGGTTTCTCTATCAAAAGGTCCCGAATTCGATCCTCGGGACCGGGTATTGATCTTTGTTAGATGTCATTTGCCCGCTTATCAATTTCCGCACAATGACGCTTTTTTAACCCTCCCAAGATAAACGACTGAGAAAACATTGTGTAAAATGAAGAAATTGCTTGAAACAAGCAATTTCTTCATTTTTCACGATGCTTTCTACCCAATTAGTTGCAAACATCTAAAATTTCTTGAACTTTGAATTATCGAACTGCTTTCAGTATTTGGACTAGTCTAAAAATTTGCCGCCTAGTAATGAGTTAAACGACATTAGTACTAGTGTATTTTCTAGGGCGCAGAATCAAGAGGGAGTTGGAAGAAATTCTTTTAAATAAATTGACTGATTGTATGTGGTTTAACCCCCCTTTTAACAGTATTTCAGTCATATCGGGGGGAGCACCTAACATTGGATTCCTGGTATTTCTCACACAAGTACTACCACTACATCCTTTCCTAGCCTTCAGCTGCTATCCAACTTAGGTTTACGATTTTACACCCATTGGTGAGAGACAAATGTCGGAAAGGATATGTGCCGCCGCCGGGGATCGAACCCATGACATCCCATTATTGAAGATTAGGATTCTGACGCGCTACCTACTGCGCTATGACGGCCTCTTCTTGTTTCCAAATGGATGTAGAATTGTAGAGTAAACAGGTCAAGATAAAACAACAACAACAAAAACAACAAAAACAAACAAAAACAAACAAACAAACAAACAACAACAACAAAAAACAAAAACAAAACAAACACACACACACACACACACACACACACACACACACACACACAAAAACCCCTGAAGATTGTAAAGAAATCAAAACTACTTCGTAGCAGATTTATTATGACTACTGTTTAGTGGTAAAAGGAAAAGGGAAAAACTGTAATTGTGGCATGTCCACCCCAATTATTACTTGAATAATAGCACAAAATTCAACTTGATGTCAAACAAAGAATCAATTGCTCAACCGAATCATTCAATTAGATCGGAAGTGAACTTTGGACTCCGATATAGGCCTGCAGTTTTGTGAAGTATTTTTTCCATATGCGACTGTCAATAAAAGAATCAATTAATCAACCAAACCATTCCTTTAGATTGGAAGTTTACTTTAAACTATTACATTAGTCTAATTTTTGTGAAAAAAACTTTTTTTGGATTGGCGACTTAAACGTCGTAACTGCATTTTATTCAAGCTATAGTTATGAAGTTTACCTCGCCAACCAACCGTTTACTTTTTTGCTGCATGTTACTGACCATAATTTACTTTCAAAATAGCGCAGTAGAATATCGAAGTAAATTTCCTGTTGGAGTCAATAAATGTTGCAAGATGAGTCAGTGGGCGGTGCTTGCTATTGGTCAAATTGATGTATTTTCCAACTATGACACTTGCTTAGCAACAAAGAAATAAGGTGTCAACTGCATTTCACGTGAGTGTTAGGCGCATACATCGAGCAGCCTAGATGGGAACTAAGTGCATTAAGAAAATTATGATATAATCCTAAGGCAGTATATATCTATGCAGCACATATCGAAAACCAACCAACCAATAAAACAACCAACCAATCAACCAACCAACTAAGAAACAATCAATCGAACGATCAATCAACAAATCAAACAAACAAACAAAATCAAACAAAATTAAACAAACAAACAAGCAAACAAACAAAAACAACCCCCATCCCCATAACAAATAAAAGAAATCTAACCAGACCACATGCGGCAGATCTAAGTTTTTATTTCACCCAGGTTAAATTTTTGAAAATGTCACGCACAGATTCATATAATTATACAATTTTAACCCTTGTCATGCTTGACCCGGAATATTCCTGTTCTTGCGGTAGGTGTAGACATAGCCTAGTCTGATCTTGGTCTATATCTTCTGGCTTGCTGTCCGTTCTAACCTAGAGATATCTAACTTTCAAATGCTAGAGATATTAACTTTCAAAATGAATATTGACCCACAAAAAAATCTTACAGCGCTATCAGTCATTTCATTTGAAAGCAATTCTTTATAGATTTTAATTCAGCATGACCAGGGTTAAGTTAATAAGCCATTGGTAATAGGCTGAAAAAATTAACCCAATCCTCAATGCCACTTCTATACACCCCAAAACAAATCTTAGGGAGAATTTTAGAAAATGTAACAAGCAATGAAATAGTCGCTTGCAACTCTTTTAAATCTGACCAATCTGACGTTACTAAATTTCTGTTGTCTGATTAAAAGCCGGAAATTCCCTCTAACGAACAGCGAGATATGTAAAAACTACCTTTTTGAGAGGTCGAGAGTATACTTTTTTGTTTTCTTGGAGGTATGAAACTAAACCCCTAATCACACTGTATGAATATGTGAAGCGGAATCATATATAAGTATGATACGATTTTCCGTTTTGTATACCTCCGTTTAAAAGAATCTCTTCATTTCTTCTGATTAAATCACTCCAAGCGGGGAAAAATATGGAACTATATGTGCGCAAGTATACAAAATAGCTGCGTGTTCAAAATTTTTTTCATGGAGGTATTAATATTTTTCCCGCCAATCAGAACGTTTTTGATAGACGAAACCCCAAAATAAAAATTATAGTGTTAATTTTTTATTTTTTTTCATTCCTCCAATAGCGAAGATTTATTTTTACAACATGTAAATGAATAATTAACATAGGAATGGACAAGTACACAATCAACAAACATATATATGAAGATTAATTTCGGAGGACAAAAAAGTCAAGTAAACGGGTGCTGTTGCTGTTTTTAATACAGCACCCTGCGAAAACACAATCCGCGCCAATAGTTCTCTGAAATATGTAATCATTTATTTAATATATTCACATTTCCTTATACCACACATATATGCTTTCACGAAACGAAATAGAAAACATGTATAAGGTATAAGAAACACCTGAGGCTGTAAAAATTATGCCTCTTTAAACGGCTTGTGGTAGAATAACCATATTACATGGAAGAATTGTAGAGCTGAGCAATAAAAATTCTCTTAACAGAATCAATAGATTATCAAATAATTCATTAATACCAAAGAGAGCTTGTGGATACTGCACATCGTCCAATTGAATACAATGCATTAAGAACTGACAGCCCATATTTGTCATGTATACTCCTGAAGAAATTAAGAGAACAACTATATACTACGGGGCAATCAATCAAAATATGCTGCGTAAGGCTAACTTGTATGTTGTCTTTGCCACATCTAGTACATACAGAATTAGAATTAGAGAGAAAATAAATAAATCTTATGGTTAGAATTCATCCTAAAAAGATATTGAATTCATCGACAGCCTAAGACTTGTAAGTCTATTACATAAATGAACATATATTAACCCTTGTCATGCTGTATAAATTACCTTACTGAATTGCTGTCAAATCAAAGGGCTGAAAGCACTGATAGAACTTGATATTCAAAAATCAATATTTTTTTTAGAAATCAACTTGATAAGCAACTCTGGCAGGAAAACTACAAGCAGGAGGTATAGACTAAGATCAGCCAGCACATAAGTGCAGTCTGATCTTAGTCTACACTTCCTGCCAAAACCGGAATATTCCGGGTTCAGCATGACAAGGGTTAAGATCGAATTGTCACTGATTTGAAATCCGCAAAAAGAGCAAAGTTAATTACACTACGTATTCAACGCAGTCTGACCTAGGTTGGTTCTTCCACAGTCCCTTAACCCACTACCTGACGGCAAAATCTTAGACTGGTCCAAATTGATAGGAGTTGCAGAAGACAATCAACAGTTCATGAAATTTTAGATTTTTCCAACTTTCTGGGTAGAAAGCATTGTGGAAAATGAAGAAATTGCTTGTAACAATCCACAATGATTTTCTGACGGGGAATCGAAAAGCGTCATTTTGTGGGAATGAGTTGAAATCCAAACAATAAGAATTTGCTGCGTTTTGTTCTTGTCGTCGTTGTCTGATGTTAAAGGAGCAATACAGTGATCCGGCAGTATATGAAACCAAGAGAATTTATGCATGAAAACAGAATACAAAATTCGGCTATAGAAAAGTCTTATTGATCTCTTTTCAACATATAATAATAGCCTTCTGAAGGCCAAACGACTTCAATGAATATCAAATAGATACGTAGACATGCACATGTTTTGTCCGGCTATTGGCTAGAGTTTAAGAGTTCTTGTCAATTACGTCACTCTACTTTAGGTGCTAATCTTGAGTTTTGATAGAAATATTCGAATTGGCCATGTCTATGTCCTCCGAAATAGAAGAGAAATGTCATTTTTGGCTGCTGATTTATAGGTAATAGTGGAAACTGTCGCTCTAAAAGATTCTAAAACACAAAAAGGACAATAATCTATCTATCTATCTATCTATCTATCTATCTATCTATCTATCTATCTATCTATCTATCTATCTATCTATCTATCTATCTATCTATCTATCTATCTATCTATCTATCTATCTATCTATCTATCTATCTATCTATCTATCTATCTATCTATCTATCTATCTATCTATCTATCTATCTATCTATCTATCTATCTATCTATCTATCTATCTATCAATCAATCTATCAATCTATCAATCAATCAATCAATCAATCTATCTATCTATCTATCTATCTATCTATCTATCTATCTATCTATCTATCTATCTATCTATCTATCTATCTATCTATCTATCTATCTATCTATCTATCTATCTATCTATCTATCTATCTATCTATCTATCTATCTATCTATCTATCTATCTATCTATCTATCTATCTATCTATCTATCTATCTATCTATCTATCTATCTTTCTATCTATCTATCTATCTATCTATCTATCTATCTATCTATCTATCTATCTATCTATCAATCTTTCTATCTATCTATCTATCTATCTTTCCATCCATCCATCCATCCATCCATCCATCGATCCATCCATCCATCCATCCATCCATCCATCCATCCATCCATCCATCCATCCATCCATCTATCTATCTATCTATCTATCTATCTATCTATCTATCTATCTATCTATCTATCTATCTATCTATCTATCTATCTATCTATCTATCTATCTATCTATCTATCTATCTGTCTTTCTATCTATCTATTTATCTATCTTTCTATCTATCTATCTATCTATCTATCTATCTATCTATCTATCTATCTATCTATCTATCTATCTATCTATCTATCTATCTATCTATCTATCTATCTATCTATCTATCTATCTATCTATCTATCTATCTATCTATCTATCTATCTATCTATCTATCTATCTATCTATCTATCTATCTATCTATCTATCTATCTATCTATCTATCTATCTATCTATCTATCTATCTACCATTTAAAATTTATTTGTTTGATTCTGGAGACATCGTGCAGGTTAATGTATACATTTCATTTAACTATGAGTACGTTTTTAGCCATATATTGAGTGAGTTGCTCAGGTGAGGTTTAGGTACATCCTTATTGTGATTATAACGATTGGAAAACCAGTTCTTCCAACTGAGAACAATCTCTTTCGATTCTGCTTCTTGGAGAATATACAAGCACTCACGGCGAAAGTGCGTGTCGTTAAAAAAGAACCAAGTTCGACGGTCGCTCCAAGGAATCAGATTTTAGGCTTTTTGGCTATGAAGCTATACAGAACATCTCTCGGGCATCGCACAGAAATACAGATTATTCCGTATACGAAAGTATGTTTTTAACCTAATTTAAAATCATTCGCCGAGAAAAATTGTTTCTTCTTAAATATTTTCATGTTTACCTTCTTTTACAATAGTGTGGTAAAAGAAAAATATATCATCTTTATTTTTTTCCTTTTCCCAACAGCCTTTAAAACATCTTTCGATATGGGGATAATGAAATCTAAGCATTGACGTATGGGAAAATTTAAACAAATAATTCGAATATAACATTAATGCACTTTACTTCAACGGAGATTAAATTTCAGTTTCTTTTTTTAAAACGCCCTTTTAAACAGTATTACAATTATTCCGCGTCGGATAATTCCTGGTACTTCTCACACCAGTACTACAACATCATCCTTTCTGATCCTCCAGCTGCTATTCACCCATTGGTTAGAGTAATTTTCTTTTACAAACAAAAACCTGTACAATCACAAAAGTGGTTACTGTCTTGATACCAAGTGTTTTTGGGGCATTAAGCTTTATAATTTTACCTTAATGTGAGCGTACATACCAGTCGGTCTTCGTCAGAGGACATTTTCGCCGTCGGATTATAAAACTGCATTCTATGTGTATATGTGAATGTCTACAGGCAGACCCGCAACTGATAGGAATTAACCAATTTTGACAACCAGCCAATAAGTCACGTCCGAGCCAACTTATACGGACACTGATATGACAGCCAATGTATATTGCTGAAGGAGCTACTTGAAATAAGGTTATCCGATGGAAGCATAATTTATGCCTAAGAATTTTCCAAACATTTTGAAAAGAAGAAGAAGAAAAAAAATAATAAATAAATAAAAAATAAAAAAAAATACGGACATTCAAAATCGTGACTGACAATAACCAAATCAGTTTCTTATATCAAAGCACTTTCTTAGGTCATAAAAAAAGTCTGAAAAAATGTTATAAAATGCACTCAAAAGAGCTGTTCGTAAGATCTATTTGTACTGAATGATGAATATAGTTTGATTATTCCATCGGAAACGGAAGGATTAATGCTCAACTGGCTTCCATGCTTAACTTAGAATTATTCTATTGAAGTAATATTCATAAGTTACTGTTTCTATTTTGAGATTCCAACCGAAAAACACATTCATGCTGAGCTATGGATGTTGTATTGTGGTCAGATTTAAACCTTCTGAGTGAAGCTTAGCGTATATGCGTGTCCTTCCTCTGGGTATGGGTGCGTTCCTGTCAATAGGGAATTGTAAACTTCGTGTTCGTCACACTATTTACGTTTTAATTTCAAGAATAGGATCCTTACAATAGATTATTATTGTGTCGCATTCATATTTGTGTACATAATAGTAAAACTCTTGACCTATTTGATAAATATAATAGTATGAACATTAATATAGCCTACTTCTTATTTAATGAAAACAAATAAAATATCTGAACAGTTATCATGACAGTACTTGTACTTTTGACGTCGTATTGTTTGATAGATGAAACAGTATACAGACCAGTTGAATCTTTGTCCTTTTTTTATTCCCGTTTTGCAAAATCTTAGACCTGTCCAAATTCAAAGGTTTTGCAGACGAAAATTTAAAATGGATTTAATTTCAGAAATAATCATTCAGTAGGAGAAGAAATATTGTGGAAAAAAAGAAGAAATTGCTTGTTACAAGCAATTTCTTTTTTTTTTTTTTCTACAATGTTTTCTATATTATAAATCACAGGGACGTAAAAGCCTGGTATTGAACAGGCAAGGGTTAAGGTAAACTAGCGTTCTATAGGAGAACCTTAAAGATCAAACTTACTCAAAATCATTGATAAAACATGAATTGTTATTTTCACATACATGAAACCAACGTCAATGAGTGTAATTATAAAATCGTAAATACGATGATGCTAATCTAAACATTGAGTACAAAAGGAAAGAATTCATTAATTTCTCCTGACAGATACTTTTTGCGATCTGACTTAATCCTCAACATATCATAAATACTGTGATGTCGTAGAATTGATCAATCGCTGGCCACGCCCTCTTGCTTTGTTAGCCCCGCCCATTGACTCCGACAGGAAGTCCCGCTTCGACTTTAAGTAGCGTTCTTTTGAACAATTTATGTCTATTAGCATATAACAAAAAGGTAGTATAGTTGGTTGATGACCTAAACGTCGTAACTACAGCTTGAATGTTTACGTCTCCACACCAACAAAAAAAGGTTAACAAAGATGGCGGCCAATGTCAGAGATCAAAACCCATTTCTTGTCTCAATGAATGATTTCATTGGTCGACTGATTATTTGATTGACAGTCGCGATTGGTCAATTAACTAGTTTTACCGTATATTTACTATAAATGCCATGAATCACGATTACCGCAGGTTAGAGTTCAGACCTTTTTTAAATTTGATCCTACAAATGGTAAGAACCAACCTATGAAATCAGCCAATTAGTTTTTGACAAGATATGTATCACAATCACGGATACCTTCCGTATAATTTGCTTGTCACATGACCCTCAGTTGTGACCTTAAACTTGGGGTCATCAAAAAAAAAAAAAAAAAAAAAACTTTACACAAGTACTCATAGAGCGTAACAACTGTGCCAAGTTTCTCTTAAATCCATCAATTAATTTAGAAGATACTGGGAATGCTCTGGACAAGAACTGGACACACTCACCGAGCCACGCACAAGCACATCTCCCGCGCACACACTCACATGCGGTATATGCCCATTATTATTAAATGACTTGGGCATAAAAATAGTATATGGTGCAGGTAAATCGAGTTTTTAGTTAATAAGTAATTATACAAAAAAGATAATTTGACATTTTTTCGTGTAGTAAACCAACCTGAAACAAACTATTTCAACCCTTGTCAGAAAAATACTAGGAATTGTGATGGGACAAGCTGACCTAAACCGAGTGTAGAATAGAAAAGTTAGATCTTGTCGAAATTAATAACTCAAAGCTCAGCCAGTCTCAAAGAAAATCGAGTCCGAGTGGATCGATTGAATGGAGTTTAACGCCACTTTTAACAGTATTTCAGTTATTATCGAGGCGGAAAGTGGGAGTTGAAGATTCCGAAATATCGTTAGAGCCATAGCATAATAATAAGGACACTTTTCAAGGAAGGTCGAAAGCGGGTTTGTGATAATAGATAGTGAAGCATTGAGCGTATAAAGACGACAATAAGAGAGTTTGTTGATGAGAACGCGAGATAGCATCTATACATCACCATCGTTTTATCACCATCGTAATCTCGCGTCATAACAAGCGTGCTATCACAATTTTGTCATCAAACTGTCACGTCATCAATATCGTTCCCCAAATCGGCCATTCCTGTAAACTTTGAGAACAGACCTCGAACGAACATAAGGCGGAACATTAGGTAACAAAACAGTGTAAGAAACGTAGTACGTAATCTCGGAAAACTCGGATGGTTCGAAAGTCTCAAAATTGCTGAAAAGCTTAAATTTCCATTTGTTGTACCATGTTTTGTCTTATTTTGCTCTGATATCAAGTTTTCTTTGAAGACAAACAGAGCTCTTGAAGAAAATTTATGAGACGCATTTTACCACATTTGCTTTGCATAGCGGATATCGTCAATTTGTAAGTTTGTCACGGTCACGTGAAGATTTAAATTAGGCCTACGATATACATCCGAGATTTGATTCGTAGAATTGAACGAGGACTACCGATTGTTGTAACCCTGTACATACACCGTCGAACTATCTCGTCATCAACACCGTGATAATGTGTCAATAAACTATCGCGTCAACATCACCATCTTACTCTCGTACTCTCGCGTTATGTTTTATCACGCTATCTTCATTGAGCGATCATATTATCGTCACCACACTATTTCGTCTTAATGGTCGTGCTCTCATAACCCATTATCAGACATCAAGATTTTAAACTTGTCCAAATTCTAAAGACTTGCAGACAACAGTTTAAAGTTTATGAAATTTTAGATTTTTCAACTTTCTGGGTAGAAAACATTGTGGAGAGTGAAGAAAGTGTTGCTTGTTGTAAGCATTTTCCTCATTTTACGCAACTTTTTTCAAATTAATTAAGAGTCATTGTCTGGGCATGGGTCAAGTACGTCATTGAACTATTGCGGCATCGTATTATTGTGTCTCTCAGACCGTACTATCGTGAAACTATACTATTCTGTTACTACTCATGATGATAGATTTGTTACATCTTTATTTCCCAAACCAATTTTTACGCCTCCCTAGAAAAAAGATAGTTAGAAAATAATTTCGATAATTAAGAAATTGCGTGTTACAAGTAGTTTCTTTATTATATACAATTGTTTCTACCCCTAAAAGCACCCTTTCGTAAATTTCACCAACTTGAATTTTCATCCTCAACTCCTTTCGATTTGGACCAGTCTAACTTTTGGTCGTGTGGAAATGGGTTAAGATATTTTACAATAGAAACAGTACCGTTACTCAACCTAGCGAAATTGAACATGTCCAGCAAAAGATATGTTAGCGAGACGAGCATTCCACCAATTAGCATCTATCAAATATGGACAAAAGGGTTCAATTTTGGAAATGTAAACGACCCCCAATGAATTTTGTTTGGTCCTAAACTGAATGAATTTTTGACAAATCCCGAATTAGTTGAATAAACTCTAAAACATACATAGGTATCATTAGCAGCAGACAGTTTGTTTGTTTGAATGGTGTTTTACGCCGCTTTCAACAATCTTTCAGTTATATCGCGGCGGCTGGAGCACCTAACAATGGATTCCTGGTATTTCTCACACCAGTACCACCATCACATCCTTTCCTAGCCTCCAGCTGCTATCCCACATAGGTCAGCAGCAGACAGACTCGGTAATTGATCAATCGCGGCTGTCAATCAAGGAATCTGTTGACCAATCGAATCATTCATTCAGAATTGAACTTTAAACTCCGATGTTGGCTGCCTTTTTTGTGAAACATTTTTGTTGGTTTGACAAAACGTCGTAAATATAGCTTATTCAAGCTGTAGTTACGATTATAAGGTAGTAAACCAACCATTTCAATCTTTGTTACTCACTACTGACCATAAATTTTGAGAAATAACGCCGTATAATTTAATTGTTAGTTTCGTCTATCAAAAACGAGCGATCTGATTGGTCGAAAAATTTAATTCATACCTCCATGAACAAAATTTTGAGCACGCAGCCATTGTGTATGCTTCTGCACAAAATAGTTCCATACAAAAAGGTATCAAAATTTGTAAAGTTGCTGTATTTTTCGCTCGATGCTATTAAATAATAAGAAATGAAGAGACTAATTTTTGTTTTCATGGAGGTATGAATCGAAAAACCTAATCACACTTATGTATGAATCCGCTTCGCGAATTCATACAGTGTGATTAGTTTTTTCGGTTCATACCTGCATGAAAAAACAAACATATTCTCTTCATCTCTTGATTAAAATCGAAGCGTGACTTCCTGTCGGAGTCATTGGGCGGGACCAACGTAACAAGTGGGTGGAGCCAGCAATAAGTCAGTTGGTCTCGGTATCAATTATAATCGGGAATGCCTTAACTGCAGTGGGTTGTCAGATTGTCTATCATAACTCAAATATTACAGCCTGTGAAGAAATAGTTCCTCTTGAAATTCCTTTCAGTACCTGCAGAGTGTGCAGCAGCGGATGGTCAATGCAGGGAATTAACCATCTAGCCTCTTCTTCCTAATAGACGATTTAATAAAAACAAACATATCGTCGTTGTCGTTCAAAAATTTCGTAACCACGGCTTGATTCAAGCTGTAGTGTCGAGGTTTCAGAACGACAACGACGATATTCTGGAAGATAATGGGCAGTTAATTGATGTAGGGTCAGCTTCCGGTCGTTGACGGGAAGTAAATACCAAGGTCTTGTAAACTTGCATCCAAGAGACGTTTTTTTTTTTTCATTTTGAAATAATTTCGCACAGATAAAGTCAGCACTGTGGAAGTTTCCGTGTTTCGATAATTGAAGTACATGTATTTGTTTATAAAGTTCTATGTCAACATTATTTACTAATTGAAAAATGAAATCACTACGCACCTGTCTATCAAAATATTTGTTTTTAGATACAAACGAGTTGAATTTTACATAAATATTATACGGAATGTGAATATTTGAACAATCGACAGATAAAATCGAAATATAAACATTCTGAAACAAAGTAGTACTAAGGTTTGTTTGTTTAAAAGGGGTTAACGCCCTTTTTAACAGTATTGCAGTCATATCACGACGTCTGTTGCGATTAACCTTGCTTTCCCGGTATTTCCCACACCAGTACTACCACTACATCGTTTACCAGCTTATTCCGCGTACGTTTACCATTATACACGCAAAGATGTGAGACAAATGTAAAGTTAAGATTAAAAAGTTAAAGTAGTCTTTTTCTACGCCTGGAGTGTTAAAAAACTTTACACTTTAGCCCCCGATCATTGAAATGCAAGTCGGCTGTTAACATACGGTGCGCCTAGCAGCCACAGCACATTGACTTACAACCCTCACAGATACAAATTTATACACCTGGGTGGAGAGGAGCAATGTAGACTGGTTCTAATTCGAAAAAAAGTTTCAGAAGAAAATGTTTAATAGACTGAAATTTAAAAAAGATATTTGCCCTTTGGAGCAGAAAACATTGTAGATAGTGAAGACATTGCTTATAGCAAGCAATTTCTTCATTATCCACAATGTTTTCCTAAGCTTTTTTCGTGAAGGGTGTCTCAAAAAGCGCGATTGTATTGGAATTGGATAAAGAAAAATTTAATTTTTTGCTTAAAGGACATGCAGTATACATTCTGTGCTAAAAGCTGAGAGTGTCGGCAAGCGTTAGTCCTCAAATTGAGCACAGTCTGTTCAGAGTCGATGTCTTTCACGATTCGAGATGTTTCTTGTCATTTAGTCTCAAGTATAAACCCAACCAACCACTTTCATAGCGCAGAGTCAAAATGTTCGATCATGAGGTGTCACGGGTTCGATCCCCGGCGGCGGCGCATATCCTTTCCCAAATTTTCTCTCACCAATGGGTGGATAATCGTAAACCTAAGTGGATAGCAGCTGGAGGCTAGGAAATGACGTAATGGTAATTTTGGTGTGAGAAATACCAGTTATCCATTACCATTTGCGCCAGTCGCCGCGATATGACTGAAAAATTGTTAAAATTGTTGAACCCGATTCTAATAAATAAACCAAACAGTGTGCTAAGAATGCTACAAGTGGTAGAAACCAAGATAATTTATGCATGAAAACGGAATACAAAATACTGCTAAAGAAAAGTCTTATTGCTCTCTTTTCAAAATTTAATAATAGCCTTCTGAAACCCAAGCGACTTAAATATTTATAAAAAAGATACGTAGACATGCCCGATTAGCTCAGTTGGTAGAGCGCTTGACTTCAAACCTCAAGATCACGGGTTCAAGTCCTGGGCTGACCATATCAACTATATCAACTAATTGTCTTTCGGATGTGACGTTAAACCGAGGCCCCGTGTGAGGATGCTATCCATCAAGCACGTTAAAGAACCAGGCTAGGCTCTCAGCAGATTCGTCCTGTATCCTTACACTATCCCCCGTAACAACTAACCGTCTTGGGGCGTAGCTCATATTGGCATGGGCTACGGTAGCGACAATGAATAAACGGAAATACACACGCACATGTTTTGTCCGGCTATTGGCTAGAGTATAAGAGTTCTTGTTAATCACGGCACTATACTTAGTGATGTCAACCCATTGCCACACAATAAATTCACAGACCAGTCCAAATTCAAATAAACTGCAGACGACAATTTTAAGTTGATAATATCGTTAAAATATTTGTGTTTTAGAGTAGAAAACATTGTGGTTAATAAAGAAATTGCTTGTTACAT
The DNA here is from genome assembly GCA_946902895.1 of Fragum fragum. NCBI lineage: Eukaryota > Metazoa > Mollusca > Bivalvia > Cardiida > Cardiidae > Fragum > Fragum fragum. The sequence continues at coordinate 2,396,335 of OX336382.1, forward strand.
GCAATTTCTTTATTAACCACAATGTTTTCCCCAATGATTTTTGCGATTTGTTCTTGTCATCGTTGTTTGAGGCTAAAGGCTCTTTGCACACCAGCAGTACATGAAACCACGAGAATTTATGCATGAAAACGGAATACAAAATACTGCTATAGAAAAGTCTTATTGCTCTCTTTTCAACGTATAATACTAGCCTTCTAGGCCAAGCGACTTCAATGAATATAAAATAGATACGTAGACATGCATATGTTTTGTCCGGCTATTGGCTAGAGTATAAGAGTTCTTGTTAATCACGACATTTTACTGAATTAAATAACCCTTAAATTCTTGAATAGAAAATGCTCAACATAAATGTCGGAATTCAAAGTTTAGATTTAAATTAATGATTTGATTGGCAAGTCGGTTTTGTTTTAATTGAAATCGAAGTTAAGTCGATTATTTTAGTCTACACACAATGAGACATTTTTGATACATGCAACAAAATTTAAATGCTTAAAGATTAGAAAGTTTCGTTCAAAAAGGACTTCTTGAAGACAATTCTATTCTTATTTTCTGCGTGTCAAGCATGGATGTTCCGATGATCGAAAACATACAAAAGTTAGATTCCAATCATCAACGATTTCCCTGAGGAATGGTGCATGATGCAGAATATATTCAAATGTGGACGTTCGTCATCATAACCGCTGACACATGAATTTCACGAACTCTGAAAAATATATAACAGAAATCATTTTAATAAATTCATTTACATAGCTAAACGTTACTTGAATTACAGTCTATGGTTATTTCAAATGGAAGGGTACATTCCGACAACATATAAATCTATACTTATTAATTCACATTGTACTTCTGTAAAACTACTATTGTCAAATAAATTGGTATGAACTCATTTAAAGATGAATAGCTATATAATGATATAATAACAATAATTATAAGATTATTTTATGATTGTTTAACTTTCAATATGTTGTAAAACATTTCATTTGTTTTATATTTTGTACACTAACACATAATTTTGTTAACATTGTAAAATGTTTTTATATGTGTATGGGCCGTTGGCCTTATCATACATTTAAAATTTGGAATTGGAACAACATATCATCAATTTTTATTGATAGAACGGTCGCCGCCATAGCGCAGTGCTATGGGCTCGATCCCCGATCGCGGCATAATTTCTTTCCGACATTTGACACCTCCTGCTTGTCCCCTTCTGAAAAAAATATGGTCAGTAGCATGTACCGAAATGTTCGCGACCTAAACACCGTCAATGCATTATTTAGTATGTTGATTGATTCTTGTATTTGACCCCCGCGTTCCGCTAATTTACGGATCGTAGACGTCAATCAAAGAATCACCCGACCAATCGAATCACTCATTTAGACCGGCCGTAAACTTTATACTGCTACATTGACCGACATTTTTGCATGAGAAGAATTTTCTAAGTTCGACAACTGAAATATCGGAACTACAGCTTGTTCAATCTGTAGCTACGGCATTAAGATCGCCAACCAGCCAATATCTTAAAGTTACATTTTACCACCCATTAATTCAGCAAAATAACGCCGTTTCAAATTGAAGTAGAACTCGCTGTTGGAGTCAGTAGGCGTGGCCAGAAGAAGTGGTGAGCAGGGCCATCTATCCTTTGATTAAACGTGACAAGTATAAATGTTAACGTCAGGCAAAAAAGATCCTCAAATGTTCCGTAAAACAAATATTTGGAAAATAGTTCAGGTCTTGCAGAGGCCAATTTGTGAGAGTTATACGAAAATGAACTTATTGTGAGGTAGAATGACCTCTCTTGGTGCAGCCTATCCAGGGTCGATGATGCCTGCATTTTTCTCGCTTGACGAATGACTTGCTATCAGTTCTGCAGCTCTAGAGCAGGTACTCGGAAAACACTTTTAAATAAGTACATGTATTTCTATGCATATCCTAGTTTGTGGAAATTTAGATAATTAATGAATTCAACTCTTTTAGATTTAATAAAATATTTAAATAAAGGCTTTACACTAAGAACCAATTTGATTTAAGATACGTAAATCGTGCAGCTGATATGTGCCATAGCCTTTAAGTGCCGATGCATCATGCCAGCACTTACGGTTATGTCGCACTTTCCGAGCGAAATATACTTTTTAATTGGCTTATTAGATTCACGAGATTTAGTTAGCTCCAAAATTCCACAAACTGTCTTAAGCTTAATTGGACGCATACAATAAAGACAAATTTGTAACCATACAATTTCGATTATTGCTACTATCTGACTTTCTTTGAAGATTTAGTCAAAGTGTCATCTTCAGTGTGTTCGATAAAGGGTTGAACAGTCGATGCTGAAGGGTAAGCAGCAAAATATGATTACATTTTACAAGTTAAGAAATATCAAATGTGACTCAAGAAAAACGGGACAGTCACGTGATATAAACTGGCTACAGGGAATGAATCAAACTTTTCCACTCGTGTTGTACGCATCGACAAATCATTTTACCAACCCATTTGCCGGATGAATTAAGTAGTGAACTAAACTTCCCTGATGTTTTCTTAAGTTTTTTTTTCTTTGGGGCGTAAAAACAGCAAAGAATTACCATCAATATCTACTTTCTTGTCCCCGTCGACGTCCATCATGTTACACAATTCTATTGCCTCGCTATCAGAAAGAGGCTCTCCAAGGTGAGTCAGAGCTCTTCGAAGTTCTACGAAGTTTAGATTATTGTTCCGATCTTTGTCGAATACTCTAAATGCCTCTCGTAGCTCGATCTCAACTACGACGGGGTCTTTTAAATAACCTTTAAGTAACTCCACGTATTCACTGTATTCTAAGAATTCATTACCTGAAAAATGGTGAAACGAATAAATCTAGAAATTAGAATCATTTCATTAGCAGGTAAGTTTTACACGGAATACGCTCGGATAAATATTTTACACAAATTAATGGAAAACTCTGAAATAAATATATTCAGGATTTTTTCTTAAACAAATAAAGACAATACATACCCATAAATTTCACCATTCATCCACCAATTAAAGAATCATCTATACACACATCCAAACGACCAACAATCCATGATTACCCCTCCATACCTCCCCATTTATCCACATCCAACACATCAATTTATCCATCCACCCGTACGTCCGTCCATACATTGGTTCGTATGTCCGTCCGTCCAGCAAAACCCAACCATCAGCCATCCCACCCGCCAATCCATCCTCCCTCCCTTTCATCCCTCCGTCAATGCCGATATCATATACATTCATACTTCCATCATTACCTTCATTTTTATATCCATCTTTCTAGCACTGAATATCATTTTCTCTCTCTCCCTGACCCCAACCTTTCCTCCTTCACTCCATCTTTCCACCTATTCCTCCTCCCAACCATCAAGTAAATGCTTGAATTTTTTATGATATCTAGATGAACATACCATCTTTATCAGCCTTTTTCATAACCTCTTTAATCGTGTCGTCAGTAGGATTCTGTCCAAGCGCCCTTAACACACTACCCAGCTCTTTTAAATTGATCTTTGCGTCTCCATTTGAGTCAAAGAGATCGAATGCCTCCTTCAGTTCTGTTAAATATGTAAATCTTTACATACATTAACCCATAACCAGAAGGCAATATTCAACGCTGGTCCAAATTGGCAGGAGTTATAGACGACAACTTAAAGTTTATGAAAATTTAGACCCTTTCCAAAAAATCTTCATTTTACACAATGTTTTTAATTTGTTTTCTTGAGGCGTTAAAAAGCGTCATTGTGCGGGAATGGGTTAAGATACAGAATAATATCGCGCCAGAGGTACAGTACATAAGATACGAGGTAGAACACCAACTGTAATGAAGTTTATAACAACATTGAAATATGCTGATATGTATGCACTAAAATTGTAACATGTAAGTTTTTCTTTATAAGAGGAGTATCTCGAAACACAGAGTTGAACGGGTTTTTGCACGCTTAGAATTTCTTAAAAATATATATATTTAATCGAAAAGATGCCGAAATGATGCTAGCTACAGTGCAATATCGTCGGTGCACGAGCAAAATCTAAAAAGGACTGTAGCTACGATATTTTGCCGGCACCGACGTTATTAAAGCTGTAATTACACAATCTTGCTCGCGCATCGGCCATATACCGTTTTGGTACCTGCTTAATTAAGGCCTTGGGCGTGTGTGTGATAATCCATTTTTGAATTGAACTACTTGATCGAGCACCTAACATTATCGTTAAAACCTTAATCGATCGATTTAACAATAAACTGATTTGTTCGGATTTGAAAGAAAGGTAAAGAATACATAAGTACTCGCACCGATTTGATGGTTCAAGAACCAAATTCGATAGCCGATCCAGGTAATCGAACGCGGGACCTCTTGATCGGGAAGCTGATGCTCTTCCCCTTGTTCACGAAAACCACAATTTGATTTGCTGTTTAACCCATTCCCACACAATGTCGCATTTTGACACCTCTCAAGAAAAACATTTGGGAAAACATTGAGCAAAATGAAATAGAAACTAGAAGCGCTAATGCGACTGATTCGCTCCACTGGTCTGGACTTGCTTATGTTGAAAGTAGTTTAGATTTCTTTATCATGGGGGGCAACTCATTTCAAAAAGGGATTACTTTTTGTAACTAGTATATTAAAGGGTGTTGGCTTTCTTTTATGCAACATACATCTTCAGTCAAGCAATATCGAATTATTTCCCTTGCATAACGATGTGATTCCTATCTGATTTAAACCTTTATAACTGACCCATCGCTTGCCCCGCCCACTGACTATTTTGGCCCACTGAATCCGACAAATTTTATAGCCAGTAGCATGTAAAAGAAATGAAAGTAGTTGGTTTGCGACGTAAACGTGGTAAAAAAGGATTAACAAAAGTGGCGGCTAATGTTTGGGTTCAAGACTTATTTCTGATCAGAATGAATGATTTAATTGGTCAACTGGTCATTTGATTGGCAGCCGCGATTGGTCAATTAAATTCATTAACATTTCTTCAAAATCACGAAGGAATCATTCCTGAGAAAATTGGTTGCATCAATTAACTGTTTTTTTTTAGAAAGAAAAATCAAAGTTTTAACTGTATACCAAACATGGAAATAAGCCCTACCTATTAAAGCCATGTTTTTCATACGATCTAAATTCTCTGAAGGAATCTGATTGGAACATAAAAAGATCATTGCCGAGAATTTTTGGTTGAAATCCATCAACTGTTTTCTGAATAAATGTTTACAGCATGTAAATTAGCACCACCCAATAAAATCACGTTTTATATGGTTGAAATTCTTGGAAGGAACCTCATTGATGGCAACAAAATAATCGTTCCTGTGAAATATGGTTGAACTCTATCAATTTATTTCTGAAAGAATTTTCAAAGTTTTCATCACAAATGGAAATTAGCTCCGCCAGTTAAAGCCAAGTTTCTTAACCAATCAAATTATTTGAAGGAATCTGATGAAAGGTCACCCAAGGATCGTTCCTGTGAAATTTGGATGGAATCTGTTCAGTGCTTTCTGGAGAATTTTTTTTAAATAAAAGTTAAAGGACGGACGAACCCATGACGAACACTCCGCGAAACAATAGCCCACTAGTTCCAGTGGAACTAAAAATAATATAGATTAGATGATTAAGTCACTTAAGTCACTTATGTGATATTTCCGGATATAAGTATTACACCCTCAGCGTGAGATCTTTACAGATACGCACAGTAAATGATCGTCTTATTTAAAACAAGCATCTAAGCATGAATAAGTCCCGCTATGGACAAATTTTAAGTCATGTATGTGAGTACAAATGTTACATTTCAGCAAATATATTTAGTTTAAACAGGCATCTCAGAATAATTATGTCTCTATCGATTATGTCGGCCGCGATCACAGCGCAGTAGTAACGCGTAGAACACATAGTTAAGGGGTCCCGAGTTCGATCCCCGGTCATGGCGAATACCCTTTTCGACATAAGACTCCCACCAATGGTTTGATAATCGTAAACTAAGTGGTAAGACCAGCTAGGGGCTCAGAAAGGATGTAGTGCTAGTACTAGTGCGAGAAATACCAGGAAACCATGGTTGGATACTCCAGCTGGCGTGATATGACTAAAATACTGTTAAACGTGGCCTTAAAACCCCATTAAAACAAGGTATTTTCTTGTTACAAGCATTCATTTCTTCTTCCACAATGTTTTCCAAGTATAAAAACACATGGACTTAAAACAGAGATTAAACTGGAAAGGGTTAAATAGAGCTTGTGTATAGTTTCAATACGTTACTGGGAGTGAACCTATCAACAGAAGATAAATCTTTATTAAAGCTTGTCGGAAAAGTAAACGATCCCACTACTGGTCAACTAGGAAATCGCAAATAAGACGTGAGATCAGAACATCGTAACTATGGCTTATTGAAACCCAACAACAATGCGTAATATGGAACGTCCAATATAAACTAAGAAATTCTGCTCGAATTTTAAAGTCGGGCCGGGTCTAATACTTTCATATTTTCGATTTGATCGTCGTTTTCATCTAATTCTAATTCTACGTGCCTTTTTTAATTCTAAAAAGGCACGTATTAACAAGTCAACTAACAGATCGCCGTTGCCATTCAAACAATCGATCGACCAATCAAATCATTAATTCAAACATGAAGTCAAATATTGGTCGACAATTAGATTAAGTATTGTTGTTGGTTTTGCGACTTAAACGTCGTAGCTACAGCTAATTCAAGTTGTAGTAAAGGATCTCATTCAGGGTGCTGATACGTGTTTTAGATCCATTTTTTCTTTGTTATGTATTACTAGCCATACATCTTACAAAATAACTTTAAGTGGAACATTGTGTCAGAGGTCAGTAGGGGCGGCCAGCGATCCGTCAATTGAAGGAATAAAAAATGTATACCTTGGAGTTCCTTTTCTGTTATTCCATCTTGCAATTCCATTTTTCGATATATTTTAAAGATTTATTTTGACGGTTTATTTATACAGCTTACTGCGATTAACTAGGATTAGCGGTATGCTTATTCCAAACCCTTTCCGAAATAATGGTCATTTTTGAGTGCTCTGGCAGAAAATATTATTACAAAGTCTGTTGAAAATCATGTGTTTCGGGTGAAAAGGGTTCTCCTCATTGGCTCCAAATTTGACAAGCCTTGCACTCCTAGGAAATCTATAATTCGGTTTAAGATTATCGTAAGTGCCTGACCAACACAGGGTATGCAATAGGCTTTTGAACTTGAAATCGGTTCTTTTTACAGTGGCTATTTACTAATCATGTACTGATTGAGGCTTTAGACTTGCGGGATTTGAGCAGAATATCGTCGATACGCGAGCAAAATGTCGTAATTACAGCTTTAATAAATCTGTAGTTACGACATTTTGCTCACGCATCGGCGATATCGTGTGTTGGTTATAACCGAGATCTAATTTATGTTTTGATCATCGAACGATAATGTGTAAATCGACATGGCGATGATATACTGACTTACATTATACTGACATTACATCAGCCTCCCCCCCCAACATTCGAGAACCTTTTGTTAGTTTTGTAGATTGAAAAATAACTTGGTAACATTTCTACTCATATCACACGAAGAGAGGGATTGCGAGGGACATTTTTCAAGTTCGTTGGGTATGACGGTCTTTTAAAAACTGTTTGAAATAACAAACTTTTATTCATCATAGATTTTCAAAATATGACACATTATACACCATTATCCCCATTCCGGAAAAATCCTCTTCAGGTTTATGTTACGCTACGGTCGCTGTCTTACAAACATAAGTAAATAGAATAAATACCATATAACACTACACCCGAAATTTTCCTGTTTTAGCAGGAATTGTAGACAAAGATCAGCCTGTAAACATGTGCAGTCTAATCTTAGTCCATATCACCTGCGTGTCCTTTTAAGCCAGAATAGGCCATAAGATAAATTTTCAATGTAAATATTGACCCATTATTTAGCGCTTCCAGTGCTTAAAGCCCTTTGATTTTAATGCAATTTGGATTTATAATTCAGCGTGACAAGGGTTAATATTGGTCATTCACAGCAACTGTAAGCCTGTGTTTTGATGTAAGAAAGGATAGCCCTAGTACGTCCTCTGAAGTACTTTCAGTACTTTGAATTATATTAAAAAAGAATGTCTTGATATCGAAATCGACAACTTTAATTACAAAAACCAAACTCATGTAAGGACATGTATTTCTACTGAGAATTATCAAATTATTGACCAATCGCGGATGTCAATCAAATAACCAGTCGACCAATGAAATCAATTATTCAGACCAGAAATAAGTTTTGATCTCCAAAATTGGCCGCCATTTGTGTGAAAATCCTTCGTTGGTTTGGCGACTTAAACATCGTAACTACAACTTATTCAAGCTGTAGTTACGATGTCTAGGTCGCCAACCAACTATATAGCTTTCTTGTTACATAGAGCTAACGAAGTAGGTGGGCGGGGTCAACGATTGGTCAATTGAGTTTACTTTAGTAAAAGGAAAAATAATGCCAATCATGTTTTATTTCAACATTCCATACAGATGCTGAACTAAATTCCGTACAATTGGTAATTCATAAAAAATACTAATAATGTCTTAGTGATGAATGATTCGTCTGTTGAAATTTTGATGGTTTAGTTTTTTCTAGATAGCATCCCCCAAAATAATAATCAAAATAGAATCCAAAAATCTTTTAACTGGAGTTCATAGTACATTAAGTGAACATCAATGGAATTGACCAATCGCAGCTGTAAATCAAATAATCATTCGACCATTGAAATCATTCATTTAGACTGGAAATAAGCTCTGAACTCCAGAATTGGCCACTATTTATATGAAGCATTTTTGCGACTTAAACGTAGTTAGGAAACTTTGGTTACCAACCAACATGCTACTGGCCATTAATTTTGCATAAGAACGCTGTTTAAAATCGAAGTGGAATTTCAATAGGCGGGGCCAACGGTGTAAGTAGGCGGAGCAGTGATTTGTCAACTGCCTCGGTATCAGGATGACAACTTACATAATATTTTCATATTAACGACACAACTAGAATTAAAATCAAAGTACTGATAGTACTGTAAGCTAGCAAAGCATGGTTTTGTTAAGTAATCCTCTTTATCAAAGGTTATCATGATTATTAAACTAGGTTAAAGTAACCCAAGAGTTAACCCATTACAACATGTCAAAATCTTGTACTGGTTCAGATTGAAGTTGCAGACGACAATTTCAAGATAGTGGAATTTGGAAGAAAATATTGTGGACATTGAAGAAATCGCTTGTCACAAACAATTTCTCCAATGTCCACAATGTTTTCCAAAGCATTTTTCTTGAGATGCTTAAATAAGCGAAATTGAGTGGGAATGGGTTAGATAGCATGCTTTTGAAAGAGTGCACTACAATTTGAATAGAGTTAATAATATTCTAACAATACACCAGAACTACTTTTTATGGTGTATGCATTCAACTGATTAGTTGTTAAGCCTCCAGTGACAGTTTGCACTCGTTCAACTTTGAAGTTACCTCAATTTTTTTAAAGTTAACTTAAGCTATCAAAGCTGACGCTTTGCTAGCTAAAAATGAGTTATCTTTATCATAATATTATTCCCTGCAATAATCCTCTCATCAATCGGCTATTCATTATGACTTGGATTAAAGAGAAATTCTAGGGGACAATATCCAATACACTACAGGGGCAAACAAAAACGACTGTAGCCAGACTAAGCCGCGGACATAGCGCAGTTGGTAACGCGTAGGACTCCTTGTCCCGGGTTTATTTGTCTCCCACAAATGGGTGGATAATCGTAAACCTAGGTGGGATTAGCAGCTTGAGGTTAGGAAAGAGTGTAGTGGTAGTTCTTGGGTGAGAAATACCTGAACCCATTGTTAGCTACTCCAGCCGCCACGATATGACTAAAATACTGTAAAAGCGACTTTAAAACCCATTCAATCAATCAATCATTTAATCTTTTCATTGAGGCGTTACTATTCGTGTTTAGTATAGAATTAAAGAAATGTTTAATACTGGGCACAAGGCCCTAGCCCATCGCCATGCAAAGATATTACCTTCACAGATCAAGACCAGTTTCCCAATCTTCAGCTATAGGATATCATGGGTAAGATCCCCGTTGGCGGCGCATATTCTTTCCGACATTTGTCTTTCACAACTAGCCAGATAATCGTAAACCTAAGTGGGATAGCAGCTAAAGGCTCTAAAAGGATGTAGTGGTAGTACTGGTATGAGAAATACCAGGAATCCATTGTAAGGTGCTCTAGCCGCCGCGATATGACTGAAATACTGATAAAGGTGGCGTCTAACGCCATTCAATCAATCGATCAATCAATCACAGATCAAGAATCCAAGATTGAGAAGTGCTCCAATAACACAGTAATAGGGTCCTCTAAAAATGAATCGTTTAGTAAGAGACATTTCCTAGGGGGCAATCATGCTATTGATAAATGTAACTAAATAAAAATGTGTGATACAGCCTCAATTAGTGCGCTGTATCCTTTTTTAAAGAAAGAAAACTTAAGGAAAAAATTGTGGTAAACACCTTAGTGGGTTATCTGTTCTTTGCATTTTACCTTATTGGCGATCACTCGAAGGTTTAATTCAACTTATCGCTAGCCCCGCCTACTAATTTTCTAGGCCTCGCTCATTAACTCCAACATGAAGTCCGCTTTGAATTTTGACGGAGTTATTTTGCAAAATTTGTGGCCAGTAGCATGTAACAAAAAGTAAAACGGTTGGTTGGTGACCAATCCGTCGTAACTCAACTTGAATAAGCTGCAGTTACGTTGTTTAAGTGGCCTTGCCAGCAGAAAAGGTTAATAAAATGGCGGCCAATGTCTGAGTTGAAAGGTCAGATCCGGGCTGAATATATAATTTGATTGGTCGGTTGATTCCTTGATTGAAAGCCGCGATTGAGCAGTACGAACACGATAATGATTCACTCGACGAAGACCGATTGTGCTACACTCACATTAACATCTTTATTTATGCTAGCCATTATTATTTTCTTTCTGAAGGAAGCATCACGAAATTTTATGAGCTTTAAATTTTTCTGCGCTATCCCTCGTTTGAAGGTAGCAATTTTACCGTTAACCGTTGGTTAGGGTTCGTTACTCTACGAGGACTTTCCTTGATAGCTGAGTGCGTTCCGTTTTAGTGCAACATTCCTGTGTTAATATGGCACCCCCTGGGCAGGAAGGCTGGCGACCTACATCCGCGGCTGATCACGCGGTTAATAGCTGACCTCACGTGATCCATCATGGCAGCGCCCATGAAAGAGCAAATTTACGGGCAAATTCCTTTGTACCGCGACTCCGGTCCTTCAATATCGCCGAAGAAGATACTCACTTCCATCTTTCGCTCGACGGTAAACCACCGTTCCAATACACAGGCATTCCTGGAGCAACTTTGTCTACACTCTCACAACATTTGGACTTAGTGCGGGATTTCAAGCCGGATATTGTGGTTTTAATTGCCGGCACCAATAACATTTACTCTAGAAGCTCTTCTCCAAGCAGCGTTACAGGACTGTTTTCTTCCTTGATTCATGACATCCCTCTATTCAAAAAGTTATTGTTTGCCAGGTTCTGCACAGGTGCCTGCCTTCCATAACTACACGGTGTCCAGTTGATACAACATGGTTTAATCAGCGCGTAGACCTTCTCAACATCCAGCTGGACGCCATGCTGCGTGCTCATCTCCCGGGTCGTGCATTCTTATGGAGGCTTAAGGGGTTTTGGTCTGCTGAAGCCAAGTCCAGACATTTCTGCCAAGATGGCCGCCATCTCTCTCGACGAGGCCACTACAAGCTACTGGCCAACATTGGGGCTGCGATAGTTGTCACTGTCCGGAGCTCAATACGCTAGCTAAGGTTATGTAGGCTATTTTTGTCTCTAAGATCTTTCACCACTGTCTTATCCTTCCTTTTCTCTCTTTCATATATACTAAAAAAAGCCATGCTCATATACATGGCAGGGGAAAAAAAGTCTGCCCCAACTAAGTTAAATGATAGGCAGTGCCCGATATGGTTGTGCTGTGCACCCATTGTCTGAAGTAACTGGTTTACGTCGTCTTTATCTTTTGAAGGGTATATTTCCTTTATCTTTTGAAAGGTATATTTCGATTCTTTCATATCACCCCCTACCTCTCTATACTAATCCTAGATTGCATTAACCTTATATTGTTGTGCGGTGCACCAACCTTTGTTAGTATGGTCATGCTCCTGGTCATATTTTTATGCTCATCTTCTACTTGCACTGTTACTTGTTGTGCTGTGCACCATGTTTTTGTTCTTATATTCATGTTTTTCCCCCAGCCTTGTTATGGTACTTCGCTGTTGTGCTGTGCAACACGTTTCATTCGGCATTTCTGGACCACACCTCATAATTCTACCACGTAGATCATCGCCAGGAAGTCCTTAGTACCCATTAATACCCATGATGTAGAATATATTTTAATTTCACATTCCAGGATTCCCTGCAGTGTACTGCTTCCTTTTCGTGCACCATGGCGTATGTTAGGTGGACGGGTTTTACTTTTAATGTGATTAATATCATATTTGTAGATCTGCCCTGGATTGGTGCCTTGCGGTTTTATCCTACTCTTCTTAGGCTCTTCTGGTTACGTATTTACGTTCCGTTCTTATTACATTTCTCTTTCCAGATGCGTCGTCGACAACGTACGTCTACCACAACTGCCTGTTCGTGCTGTTTGGATTCAAACAATTCACCTGGACCCCGACATCGGTCAAGTCTTTCTGGTCCAAAAAAGGTTAAGCTCACCAACCCTCCAAGGGCTAACCTCTCTTGTGGTGACGACCCACCATCAGATCCTCCTCAGACTGCCTCCCCAGCTCCACTGGGATCCCCAGCTACTGCGTCTACCACCACCGCTCAGCTTCCGGAACCGTTACCGCGCAGTGTACAACCACAGGCTCCACGCCATTTGGACACAGTACTTTTAGGGCTTGGGTCCTCCTCTATAGTTCCCAATGACAATGTAACATCAAGAAATTCCCGCGTACAATCTGTGTCATTTGTCCATCAGAACTCTTCAGAAAGTGAGCACGACAATCTCGAACATTTGCCTCGAGACCAGGTATTTTCCCGCTTCACACTGGGATCTGTTTCCATCCCCCCAACTACAACGCCTTATCCACACAGGCAGCAGGAGCTTTTATATTCATCGGATGAGGACTCCCATGAGGAGGCCCACGTCCGGTTTCTCCCAGGTAATGAGGGCAATGCCCCATACAGTGAGCCAATTAGCTCTTCCATTGCTTCCCAGGTCCCGAAAAGTCTGAAGAAGACCATTTGGGCCAATTAGTACATTGACCTATATGGCCTTCTTCCGTCTTCTGTGGTGCCGGACACACCACAGCATAATTATATGGGCCATCCGGATGCGTTGCGTCCTCTCGGCGCTTCGCTTCCAGTAAAGAAATCACCACCATCGAAATGTGGTCAACAGCTTTTATTCGGTTTGTGGCAACCTATGCTTGTAAATACCCTCTCGAGACGCCACAATTGATGAAATATTTCGAAATAGTTCATGATATTGCTACGCGTTAGTCCGTAGGAGATCTTCCATCTAGGCAGTTCCGTTTTGCCCGCCATTCGACTCCTCTCCCTTGGGATCGTATCCACCCGAAATTCTGGCTCATGGCCTGCACGTCCTTGTGGAACACAAATCATTCTTACCCTACCCCTTCTTTTCGGCCCCTTAAAAAGTCTCGGTTTTCCCGCCCAAAGCCCTTCTTGGATAAGACATGCTGGAGTCACAATCAACTCTCCGGATGCAGCAATAGCAAATGTACATTGTTCATGTCTGCGGATACTGCAGGGGAAATCACACTGCCTCAGAGTGTTCCAAACCAGGTCAGGGCCATTCCTTTCGTAATACCCTCTCAAAAGCCCAAAAGTCAACTGCCAACTCGAATTCATGAGTGCCCTATAGTTACGCCCGTTCTTATTGGCAATCTTGCTCCTTATCTCGAGGGCTATGCTTTTAAAGATTACTTAAATCAGGGTTTTACTGACGGTTTCCGTCTTGGCTACACTGGCCCCAGGGTATTTTCTATGTGCTCTAACCTCAAATCATGTATTGATAATCCTGACCTGACTTTACGAAAACTCGAAAAAGAAATTTCTTTGGGGCACATAAACGGTCCCTTTACTTCCCCGCCTTTCCAGGATATGCGCATAAGTCCCATTGGTCTCGTTCCCAAAAAAGAGCCTAACCAATTTCATCTAATCAACCACCTCAGTTACCCTGAGGGCAGTTTCACATTCGTCTTTCGACGACGCCGTGAGGCAGGTCATTCAAGGTCACGGGGCCCTTATGGCCAAGACGGATGTTGACTCGGCTTTCCGCATTATTCCAATCCATCCGAATGATCACGGCTTATTAAGCATACATTTCCAAGGCAGATTCTATTATGATACATGCCTCCCCATAGGTAGTACATTTGCACCCTGTATTTTTGAGCGCTTTAGCACTGCAGTGCATTTTATTGCCGAACGTCATCTTGGAATTGATAACATTGTCCACATTTTGGATGATTTTATAACTGACAGATAGACACTCATACAATAGTAGCGCTCGTCTATGACGTAGGCAATATATGCCTTGCGTAAAACGTTTTACACTAATCTCAAAAAGTAGGACAAACGATTCAGCATATCTTGTCACTTGAATAACTTCTTGAACATAACCAAAAGAAACTAATTGATTCCCCTTTCAAATAGGTTTGAAGTAGGTTTTTAGCTAGCAAAGTGTCAATTTTGATAGCTTAAGTTATCAGACAATGCTTAACCACTAAGTCCATTGGATGCCTACGCCATAAAAATAGTTCCAGGAATATTGAAAACTCTATTCAAATTGTAGAGAACTCTATCAAAAACATGCTATTTAACCTAGTTCCACTTTCCCACTCAATTCCCCTTTAAAGCATCTCAAGAAAAAACTTCGGAAAACATTGTGTACAATGAAAAAGTAGCTTGTAATAAGCAATTTCTTCATTGTCCACAATGTTTTCTACCCAACAGAGGAAAGGTTTTCTTAATTCAACTATGCTTTGCTAGCTCACAGTACTTTCAGTACTTTGATTGACTTGTGTTTCCATATCTGTTATAATGATCATATGGTAGGACATTCTTTGTTGTCCTACATTTTAAAAAGCGAGACGTGCATACACAAAGGTTGTTTCAAAAATTAGTAACAAATCTCTGTGATTTTAAAGAAGTTTGTTTTTAAACACCTGATAGCCGCCGTTATAGCGCAGACGGTAGCGCATCAGACTCCTAATCTTCAATTATGGGTTGTCAAGGGTTCGATCACGACAGAAAAAATATAACATTGCATGAACAAATAATTTAATTTTAGTTTCGTCTATCAAAAACGAGCGTTCTATTTGGTCGGAAAAAAAATCATAACTCCATGAACAAAATTTTGAGCACGCAGCAATTTTGTATGCTTCCGCACAAAATAGTCCCATACAAAAAGGTATCAAAATTTGTAAAGCTTTTGTTTTTTCGCTCAATGCCATAAATTATAAGAAATGAAGAGAATATTTTTTGTTTTCATGGAGGTATGAACCAAAAGACCTAATCACACAATGTTTGAATCTGCTTCGCGTATTTATACAGTGTGATTAGTTGTTTCAGTTCATACCTCCATGAAAACAAAAAATATTCTCTTCCTCTCTCAAGTAATTCGATCACGCTAACTCACTGAAAGGAACTAAAATTCGACCTCTTTTCGATACTAGTATGTATGAACGTGTTATTGGTTTAATATGTTTCTGTATTTAAGAAAATATTTACATAAGAAAATGTTGTCCAATATAAACTTAAGCCAGTAAAGTTTGGTACCACTCGGCATTTGGTATGTCCTTCGACGGTTATGGGTGTCCGTGCATTGCTTCGCCATTTCAAGATAAAATTTCAAGCGCGGTGCTTATTTAATCCTATCATTATGAGTATTTTTCGAAAAATGAAATATTCACAATTCCTTATCACATATTCTTCCTGTAGTTTACTTAAGAGATGAAGAGAATATATTTTGTTTTCACGGAGGTATAAGCCGAAAAAACTAATCACACTGTATGAATACGCGAAGCGGATTCATGCATAAGTGTGATTGGGGTTTTCGGTTCATACCTCCATGCAAAAAAAAAATATTCTCTTCATTTCTTATAATTAAATAGCACTGTGCGAAAAAGGCACCAATTTTACAAATTTTGATACCTTTTTGAATGGGACTAATTTTTTGCGGAAGCATACAAAATGACTGCGAGGTCAAAATTCTGTTCATGGGCTTATGAATAATTTTTTTCGACCAATCAGAACGCCCGTTTTTGATAGACGAAATTAATGATTAAATTATGAAATGGTTCATAATTTGATTTGCGTTCCGTTAATGACGCCGTTGCTGATCAAGTCAGAAATTGTTTCTGTATTTATCAATTAACAGTTGGAATTTCTACGCCAATAAACGGAAGAGCGTGTGTAATCAAGGGGAACTAGTCCGAACTCCATATTGCTTTCGTAAGTCAGTGTTTAGTTCAAGCTTATGATAGAATTATAATAATGAGCTCTTAAAGTTGATTATGAAAAAAATAAACACTTTTCTGAGTTATAAGGCTAAAAGAATAATCTACGAGGGCGTTATGTTATTGAGACTTATAACTCAGAAGTACGAAACCAACGGTAAGAATTTGTAATTCTATAAATTATGAATAGTGAAAAACACGACAAATTGCTTTGACAATGAACAGATCGCGATTGTTAATCAAAGAAATGGCCAAGCAAAACATTTATTTAAACAGGGAATAGTTTAATTTTTAGTTTCGTCTATCAAAAACGGGCGTTCTGATTGGTCGAAAAAAATATCAATACCACCATGAACAAAGTTTTGAGCACGCAGCTATTTTGTTTGCTTCCGCACAAAATAGTCCCATACTTAAGAGTATCAAGACTTGTCAATTTTTGCTTTTTTCGCTCGATGCTATTAAATTATAAGAAATGAAGAAAATAAATTTTGTTTTCATGGAGGTATGAACCGAAAATTAATAGCACTTATGATCTCCAACATTGGCAGACATTTATCCGGAGCCTTTTGTTTGTTTGGCGACTTTGACGTCATGACAACATCTTATCCAAGCTGTAGTTACTACCTTTAGGTCACCAACCAACAATTCAGCCTAATTTTGAACGTTACTAGTCATGAATTTTGCAAAAAAAAGCCGTTAATATCGAAGTGGAACTTCCTGTCGGATCCTAGGCCAACCGGTTAGAGGACCCCACCCGAGATACGGACTTAAAATATTGCCGTTTGATTAAGTCCCTCGACTAGACTGGGTAGTTCCGGTTTGAATTTGCTTCAAAGAATGTAAAATAGTTGAGACAAAATACTTATGTTAAGGCAGAATCAATTCTCAGCCCCCATCTCCCACGGTTATTTCACACAGAAAAATAATGAATATTCTTGCATATTTTAGAATATGAACTTATTGTGATGACTTGTATTTACGTTGACACATTCTAATCGACTTCCCTGTCGAGGAAAATAATTTCTTTGGCATTCAGTTTTCATTAGTCAAGGTGCCCTGTGTAATGAATTAATGTTTCTAGTTCCTTGGCTTGAAAAGAAAAAAAATGGTTTAAAAGAGTATTTTTGACACTATAATTTTCTCTTTTCTGTGATATCTATTTTTACGATTCAAATGGCCAACGGAGAAAACAAAAAATATATCGCTTAAACAAAAACTAAAACAATAAAAAATAAATAAACAAACAATCAAACAAACAAACAACCAAACAACAAAAGCAACCCAAATGTTGCGACATAAAAAGGATATAGCATTCTCGTCCGTTTTTATCACTTTCAGAAGGATTCGATCTATGAAGACTAACAGGCAATGCACAACTCTACTTCATCTTTAATAGATGATTTGGTCTGATATGCTTAAAGTCGTGGATACAAATGAATTTCAGTGTTTTTCTACATCTTAACTGCTACATTTATTCATTGAATATTTTTTCAAGCGTAACCCATTACCAGACGGCAATCTTTCAGACTGTTCAAAATTGAAAGGATTTGCCGACGACTAATTTTCCATTTACTTGGTAGAAAATATTGTTGAAAATAAAGAGAGAGGCTGTTACAAGCAATATTTTTCATTTTACACAATGTTTTGCAATCTTTTTCTTGAGGAGCGTCGAAAAATGTCATCGTATGGGAAAAGGTTAATAGAAGCGCATCTTAAATATTTGGTCAGATATACTTAAAACCAGGCTCACATTTATGGAATGATTTTAACCGTACACTATGTTCAGACGACAAAATTTTAGACTGGTTCAAAATCACGGGTGGTAAAGTTTGGAACGACCTCCAAAAAGAGGTAGTGAATTTCTGTTCCAATCGCACATCCGGGAACTCGCGAGGTTGGTCCAAAGGCTAGAAACAGGTAAACAAAGGTAGGTGTCGGTGGTTCTTTTGATTTTTTTCTAAGTATCTAGCGATAAATGGATAATTATGGCAATGCTGTGTCGTGTAAAGATGACTTCTCGATGCATACGGCCAAAAACTGCGGTTGAAACCGAAATAATTTCCGCTGGGTCGTTTTTAAAAGTTCGAACACGATGTTGCTTTTTCACAACAGTTCGTCAACAACTGACACCTTTTTGCATAATTTGTGGTTTTCCGCCAAGAATACAGCCCCGGTACGCTCGCCCTGGGGAAATGAGCACTCTGTATTACATATCCTGTAAAAAATGGCAACGGGGCGCATTATTTAAGCAAATTATTGAGAAAATTCCAGTAGATGTCGTTCCAATAAGTTGGAGCTTGTTCCAATTTGAATGAGATTGTTCACAGTGCTCACCTGTTTTATACAATGAAATTAATATATGTGATATCAGACCAGCCAAACTCAGACAAAAATGATGGCGTTCGAAATACTGTAATATTTTGGGGTTTGAAAGCGATTCTCCTACGACTGCTAGCTTGCTAATGACCGCTTGTAAGCGGTTTCTGGCTTGTGGTTTAAACTTGAATTGTTCTTTGCGAAGCTTTAGATAGTTTCTTTGTGTAAACCGATTTTCATGTCTTGTTGCTCTTTTTAAGACTTATGGAACGCAAAAGGATTGTGTCACGATCATATTTTTCTTGATGTATTTCAGGAAAGTGTGATTTAAAAAAAAAGTATCAGAAAACTTTTGCAAAGACAATACATGCGCTTCTTGCTCTGTCGGGTTTTCGTGTCGTAAGTTGTTTCGCTCTTTCTGTTGTTAAATATACTAAACAAAAGTCAAAAAGCTACACATACACTCCGACAAAAAATTTGACAAAGGGGTTCAGTGGTACCTGTAACAAAACTCACCTAAATAAGCGTATGGCATGGGACATGTATTGTTCCATCTGCCCGTGTCATGAGCTCATGATTGCCATTTTGGTTGAAAACACGTACAATTTCATTTCTATATAAGGTAACACTGCAAACAATTTCATATAATTTGGAACGACATTGCATCAAATATTCAATCATTCCAAGTGGACTATGAGAGGCTACGAGTTCGATCCCCGGCTGGGATATGGCCGGGTATGACTGGCACAGCTGGCGAGCCAGCGAGCTGAAATAAGCTGAAATTGACGACCCAGGCCAGATGATTTTTTTATTCTATTATATATTTTGTCAATGAGGACTGAGAAGGAGCAATTGTAACACAGAAAAAGTATTTGCATTAAACAAAATTACCAAAAATTTGCTTTTATTGACTATTTTGCTGTGTTTTTCACAACACGAATGTAAAAATAGCAAAAATTGACAATTAAAACACAGAAAAAATTCAATATAAGCAAAATTTGACATTCTTGTTTAATACAAATACTTTTCTATGTAGCATTTGCTACTTATCAATAATCATTGGCAAATTATTTAATAGAATTATAGAATTCTGGATCGCCAATTTCAGCCTATGCGACTTGCCAGCTTTACCCAATCCGGGATATGCCTGCCATGTTGGTGACACAATGTTCATCCGGATTCAATAATTGTCAACTGCCTATTTTTGTCTGATCTTATATCACAGATATTAATTTCATTGTATAAAACAGGAGAGCACTGTGAACAATCTCATTCAAATTGGAACAAGCTCCAACTTATTGGAACGACCTCTTCTGGAATTTTCTCAATAATTTGCTTAAATAATGCGCCCCGTTGCCATTTTTTTTTTACAGGATATGTAATACAGAGTGCTCGTTTCCCAAGGGCGAGCGTAGCGGGGCTGTATTCTTCGCGGAAAACCACAAATTATGCAAAAAGGTGTCACTTGTTGACGAACTGTTGTGAAAAAGCAACATCGTGCTCGAACTTTTAAAAATAACTCAGTGGAAATTATTTCGGTTTCAACCGCAGTTTTGGGCCGTATGCATCGAGAAGTCATCTTTACACGACACAGCATTGCCATAATTATCCATTTATCGCTAGAAACTTAGAAAAAAATCAAAAGAACCACCGACACCTACCTTTGTTTACCTGTTTCTAGCCTTTGGACCAACCTCGCGAGTTCCCGGATGTGCGATTGGAACAGAAATTCACTACCTCTTTTTGGAGGTCGTTCCAAACTTTACCACCCATGAAAATGAAAGAAGTTTCGTTCGAGAATTGAAATTTCATGAAATTTTAGAATTTTTTTTTTCAGTTTCTGGTCTCAGTTAATGTAGATAATAAATAAATTAATTTTCAAAATCATTTTTTTTTTCATTTTCCACAATGTTTCCACAAAACCTTTTCTCGGCTGTCGTCAAAAAGCGTAACTTTGTGGGAATGGGTTAAACGAGAATTTCAATCTCAGTAATCGGTAAAATCTGTTATTCTTGAAATAAAGGTACGGGTAAAATTCCTCTTGCATAATTGTGATTTAAACGATAGTGTGTTGACTTTTTGAGATACAGCCTAATACGTAAGATCTATTCATTGTTTATGTATGTAAATCATCGATAGGTTTCGAAATCGTTAACCCATTACCAGACGGCAAAGTTTTACATCGGTCAAAATTGAAAGGAGTTGCAGACGAAAACTTAAAGCTTATGAAATTTAAGATTTTCTCAACTCACCGAGTAGAAAATATTATGTAAAATGAAGAAATTGCTTGTCACAAGCAATTTTTTCATTTTACACAATGTTTTCCAAAGTTTTTTTCCTTGGAGGCGATTAAAAGCGCCACTGACTGAGAATTGGTTAAAAGGCGCTGATGACCTCACTTTACGGACAAGTACGGTACTCGCTATATGACGTCATTAGTAATTGTGAAAGAGTGAAGACATTGCTTGTTACAAGCGGTTTCTTATTCTCCCACATTGTTTTCAAACTAAGGAGACAATCATTTTGTTTTGTTTTGTTTTAATTTTTTGAATACCATCAACTAAAAACTATCTTCGGCAATTTCTTTCAGTTTGGACTAGCCTAAAATTTCCTCGTTTATGATAGTGCTCCAGCCGCCGCGATATGACTGAAAAGCGTTAAAAGCAGCGATAAGCAAGATAAAAGAGAGAAAACAACAACAACAACGACGACAAAAAAAAAAACAAACCTGGGGATGGAGGGATGGACCAAAATTAAAATCATTCCGTAATCAATGCTATGCAACATACTAAGGGTGCGAATGTTAACGATTTTATGGATTTATAAGTCTTACTCCTGGATAACTATTGGTAATTTTTGGTCTCAGAGAATCATCTCATCGTCCATGCGCCATCAAAATGTCGTAACTACAGCTTTAACAAAGCTGTAGTTACGGCATTTTGCTGGCGCACCGACGTTAATCTATATTCTACTATTTTTTATGGCGGCAAATGCGATTTCAAGTTGGAATTACTAATAGCATACGGTTTTAAACTGTTTGTTCTGACGTATCCAAGGTTTCACTGCAAGTCATGTGTGCGGGCTCGACACAAGTTTGTCCTTGGACGGCTGTCCTCGTATTTCAATTTCTTCGAAGAGCGGACTTCTTTATCTTCTACATGTCGAAAACGGTGAAATCTCACTGACCGCAATTAGTCGGTGAGCATCGTGACAATATGAGATTTAAAATCTTATCTCTGTCATGATTTAAGAGGTTGAACATCCTTATTTTGTTCACCGATATCCTTTCAAACTATTCGACGTTCCCCCTTCTGACAGCAAGTAGTTCAATGAAGAAGACTAGTTGATCATAGCTTCGTTGTTATATATCAGTGGGGTATCGATGTTTCTGAAACCTAGAATGGAAAAGTTCCCAGTTGGCCAAAAACATTCAAACGTTTCACGTTTAAATATGAGTCTAGTCTGATATTGTCTTCACGGTAATCTGAAAGGTTTAAAGTGACTTGTTTTCTAACCAAACAGCTATTTTTTTTTCGATTCTATCAACTGAAGATTATCTTCTGCAATTCCTTTCAGTTTGGACCAATCTGAATTTTTCTCGTTTATACTGGGTTAAAACAACTAAGACTTTGGATGGGCCACAATCAAAATTTTTCGTAAGTAATGCTATCTAACATACTAAGGGTGCAGAACGCTGACGATTTTAAAGATTGATTGGCAGTCTTACTCCTGGATAATTTTTTGTATTCACTGCAATCTGAAAGGTTTAAAGTGGCTTTTCGTGGTTATATAGGAAAGGCTCCGAGGAAACGCCTGTTATTTTCAGAAATCATGACATTCGGTTGTCTACAACGTATGACCTCGTTTGCATATGGCCAAAATTCAACAGCAGATAACAAAGTGCAGTCGTCCTGAATTATATCAGATGAAGTGGTTATTTCAAACCACGATACTAGTCTCTTAAGACAGTTTTTGACTTATTTTTATAGATCTAAAAACCGGCTAGCGAACATAAATCCTTATGACGTCACGATGACGTAAGTTTTAGAGGCGCGTGATCAACGGTTATCCACACCACGTAAAATGTGCAAAATACTACATATTGTTAAATCTCGACTTAATCTGAAAGTAGATTAAAAGTCTATGTAGGCTTTTGAAGAAATACCCTGGTTTATTTTGATAAACGACCTTTAATTTTCGAAGAACTACTTTGTAGACTACTGTATTCAAATTCATGATATATTAGTGGAATTAAAAATAATTATAATCTGTGACATGAAAAAACATCGATATCTCTCTTTAAAATGGCGCAGTACAAACACAAACTAAACACGAATAAGGTCTTAGAAATCTCTTTTATAATTCGGCAAGACAAATGATTACATGGCCTTATAGATGCACCAGTCATCAGCCGGTATGATTCCCCGCCAACAACAAAACTGCACAAGGCTGGGCCGATAAAATGTGTCTTAAGGATGTAATACATATGATTTTTGACAAAACGTGTTGGGTTTTATTTTTAATCTTCATCTCTGAAATGAACGCCTAATGGTTGAGAACGACGGCGGCTGGAGCACCTAATCGTGGATTCCTGGTATGTCACACACCAGCACCACTACAGCCTCAAACTGCTTATCCCACTTAGGTTTACGATTATCTACCCATTGATGGGAGACAAACATCAAGAGATGAAAAAGGGTACTTTTTGTTTACATTGCCGTATGGAACTGAAAACCTAATCAAATTGTAAAAAGACGTCTATCGGATTCATAACGAAATGAAATTATATCTTTATACGTCAATTAAAACAAGGAAAATATTCCCATCATTGTACGTGTTTGAGACAGCTTCGTAAAGAAATTAGCTACATGAGTATAAAATGGTTTAACACTACTCTTTTGTTGAGTTATAACAATTTTTAGTCAAACAGAATGCAGGATTTAAATGTGTTTTTTTTATTGCAGACATGCGATTGTCCTACCATGTGATTTGTATGGTATAATTGGGAGTTCAATATAAAACCTAATTAAAAAGGGAATCAATTCGCTTCTATTGATCATGTCCAAGCTAAAGTCGCTTTCAAGATAATGTCCAAACATTTTTCTTCTACTTTTGAGATGTGTGAACTACGTTTTGCACAACGCATATATTGGTTACGTCAAAGTAGATCGCTGCATATTGGTATCTACGACCGCAAAATTTAAGTCATCTTAAGCTTGAATAAGCTGTAGTTATGAAGTTTAAGTCTCCAAACCAATAATAAAAAAACTTCATGTTTATGTCATCCAATGATCGGAGTTCAAATATCATCCCGTCTGAATGAATGATTTGATTGGTCGATTGATTCCTCTGATTGACAGACGGAATCCATCAATTTGTCAACACATTAAAAGAAAGTAATTCATTTTAATATAAACAAGACCAAATTTTAAATATAGGTAAGCTTTTCCTACGATGGGTGAACTCAGAAGATTTCGTGTATTCAGCTATTGTGTTGGACAAATTACAAATTATAGAAAATTCAAAACGTGAACATGGATCACATATATTTGCCCTACATCTGTTATATATATGAACCCTTTTCTAGACGCCGGTCCGCACAAACAAACGTATAAATGGTCGTTTGACCTGGTCAGTGGTATTCAATAACGGAATCTTGGCCAGTCAAATCACCATGAAGGCTATAGTGCTATGTTGCTTCCTCTTTGTTGTTGGTATGTGTTCAATGATTGATATAATGGAACATTTTCGCGATCAATAGAAAATATTGTCGATTGACAACCAAAATCTCGTGACTACAGCTCTCTTCAAGCTGTAGCTGCCAGATTTTGATCGTCAACCGATAATATCGCCAGTTTTCGAGCTGGGATCAACGGCGTATTTATGCTTTATCCATTACAATACGTCAAAATTACAGACTGATCCAATTGTATAGAGGTTGCAGAATACAATATTTAAGTGATGGAGTTTTAAAATATTGTATATTAGGGTAGAATACACCGTGGAAAAAGAAGACATTGCTTGTATTGTGACGCATCATTGATCTGTCGCTCATATAATATTATTTTTGACCCTCATTAGTATTCGGAAAGAACTTCCAAATATAGACTTTCAAAACTTCCTTATTAGGTTTTGATAAATTTTTTTACCCTACATCGTTAGCTATTCGTGTAAGGTCGCAGACAATGAAGACGAAAGTGGGGGTTCGAACCTGCTACGAATTATATTTTTCTTAAGTCTTTATATTTTCCCTTTTTTATACGATAGATTTAAATGAGACTTTGATTTCTTAATGCAAAGTGGAGAGTGCTAAAGCTAAAGAATTCGATTTCGAAATGTAGACATGCGTAATTTGTTCATCAATAACTAATTGCGTGAGTTTTTATTGGTAATGTTGTATCAAGATTGTCCCAAAGAAGATTCCCAACTTGGGGTTTAAAGAGAAATAGTTCAATTTCTAGTTTCGTCTATAACACCCTCTCCAAAACAACAACATCAACAACAAAAAACAAAAACAAAACAAAACAAAATAAAAAAAAAACAAAAAACACACACACACACACAAATAAAATAAAAAACACAAAAAACGGACGTTCTGATTGGTCGAAAAAAAAAAAAATCATACCTCAAAGAAATTGTTTGAAATATCCTCGACAGGTTCTCTTGTGAATTATCCTTTTATAACCCACTCTCGAATTGATTTAAAGTCTTAGATAATGTCATCTGAAAACTGTTTTCCCCCCTGTTTCTTTCAGTT
This sequence comes from Fragum fragum, assembly GCA_946902895.1. Classification (NCBI taxonomy): domain Eukaryota; kingdom Metazoa; phylum Mollusca; class Bivalvia; order Cardiida; family Cardiidae; genus Fragum; species Fragum fragum. Next base: position 2,421,936 of record OX336382.1, read on the forward strand.
GTAGCAGGCGAACACAATTACCGAAAATGCAGAGACAAGGATCCTTTCTCGTGCGAAAATACGTGCGGGCCTACTGAGGTCCATGCATGTATCAATGACTACTGCACGTGTGTTCAAGGACGACGTAAGGTTATACTATTAAAAGCTCGCACAAACACGTTGACCTCTTTAGATAAGGACCCAAATTTGTACGTAGATTCTGTATCTCTGTATTTTAAGTCACCTGACCAGAAAGTGCTTAAGATGAGCTATTGTGATCGTCCATTGTCCGTCGAGCTTTGTCGCCGTCGCTGGCGGCGTCGTTCATCCGTCAAATATTTCTTAAAACCTCTTATCTCAGAGTATGAGGTCAAACCGAATGAAACGTTGCAGGGATGTTTCCTGCGTCAACCTATTTCAAACTGTTGAAATTACTGAAATCATCCATAACCCCGGTTGCCACAGAAAAAAAGGACTATAAATAACGGTATATTTAAAATTCTTCTAGAGAGAGCTTTGTACTTGATGTTTAACGTTATCCAGTGTACCTCAGCATATCATGCCCCAAGGGGTTATATCATGGTTCTGCCCTGGCGCAGCCCATCATACAAAGAAACAAAATACAGAATCTTTAAAAAAATCTTTTGAATCAGAAAGCAGGGTCTTTGATGCATCAAGTCTTGGCCCTTAACCAAGTCTGTTCACACCATTTTCCTTCATATTTCATATTGAGGTCTAACAAGGCCTATACATTTTCGTATTGGAATTTCGTATAGAAACACGCGCACACACAAAAGGAAAAAATCTCTGAGGACAGAAGGAAAGTAAGCTTTGATATCTGGCTTGAGCCTTGAGCATCATCTAGTGTCTCTTTAGAAATTCCTTCTGTGCTTTTATTGTTTTGATAACGGGTATGTTGTAGCATTAATATTTGGTATGTAGCATCATGAGGTAGATCTTACCAATTTTGTTTATATCATGTCCCCGAAGTCATTTTGGACTCTGCTATGGCGCGCTCCATTTACATTGATAAAAAGTAAGAAAATCGTTTATATTATTCCCGTTTGAAAACAGAAGACGGGGCTTTTACATTTAGTATGTGCATTTATCTAGTGGACACAGTTTTTTTATATGATGCATCTAGGATTCAATTTGGACCTTGCCTTAGCACACTAGAAACGAAAAGGTATATTAATTGAAAGGGTTTTAAAACCAACTTTTATAGTATTACAGTCATATCGTGTCGGTTGTAGCACCTAATTATAGATTCCTAGTATTCTTCAGATCAGTACTACGACAACATTCTTTCCGGGCCTCAGGCTGACTACTAAGGTTGTATTTGAAAAATGCCACCTATCGGAAGATAACGCCACAAGGAGTGTATCGAAATATCTCCAAGACGACCGATGTAGATAGAAATTTACATAAAGCGTACTCGATTATAGCTGGTTCGGTAGCCGAGCCGTCGCAGCATCTTGGACCATTTCATTGGAAGTCACCCGATTAATAACGTGTCGGGCAAAGATCAAGCAGGCCCGTGGACATCGGACTGAATTTCGTCAAATATCACCGTTCGGTCGAATTTATGTAAACTAATTTCAGGTCCGGAATTCACATGAAATGTCATGTCCCGTCTTCAAGTTCGCGGCGAATACAGAAGGGGGCGTCAAATTTACATTCTAAATACGTCTATGACGCAGGGGTTCTATTTCTTAACTTGACATGACGTCCGTCCTAGAAACATTGAAGTTATTCGATTGATCTCGCTAAAATTCGGTCCCTTTTTAATGACGTCACGCGTGTTGGTTGTCTGTAAACATCAACTAGTAGAAACGAAACCAAATATTTCTTGAAATTTGTACTGTTACTTTTATTTACGTAAGTGTAATTCATGGCGTATGTACTTGGATTTCTATGATGTGACCGCAGACGGCCTCGGAATAATCCCGTCTCGATTTTTTTCATACCCAAAACGTTTTATACAGTCTGTTTTCCGACATAATACAAATCAGAAATTTTCAAATCCTGAGAGATTTGTAAATGACAATTAACAAATGTATCCACCAAAAATTTGGAAAATAATAGTGTTTAAGGGCAGGGAATATTGTGGGAAAAGGGGAAATTTATGCAAGAAACACCTCTTTTACCATATTGTTTTCTCTAGTTCCACTAAAGGGGACATGAAATTAAGGTACTACATTTATAAGTAAATGAAGGAAAGAATGTAGGCTTTTTGTATCTTTTTTCATTTCATTTTTTTATTATTTATTTATTTTTTTGGGGGGGGGGAGGGAGGTATGGTCGCGCATGAATAAAAAATTGTGAAAACTTCCTGAAATTGAAACTTTGAATTTTAAAAATTCTGAAATTGGTCCTTATTGAGAGCATCGCATATACATATCTATACATATCTGTACCCTGTCTATATTGCACAATATATAAATACTACTTTTTTTGCAGATTGTTTAATGGCAAGCGACTGTGGCTCACGTTGTTACAAATCTGACCAGCATATGCACTGTTTAGACGGCGAGTGCCATTGTTTGAAGGTTGATGAAATCGACAATAGTGATTAAGCAATTACGTTTGATTTCTGTTATGAAAGAATATATTGTTTCGAATAAGCATATGAAAGTGGAAAAGGTTTCGCTGAAGCTTGAGTTTGCATTCTTTTCTACTTTATACCTACTACAATTTCAACGGACTATTAAATTTCGACCTCGATTCCAATTGATCCAGAATAGACGGATGACGATTGTCCATTAAAGATCAACCGACCAATCATATTGATTCTCTAAACTCCAACATCGGCTAATATTGATGTGAATCATCCTATTAAAACTGTAATTACGACGTTTATTAATGAAGTTGGACTTCGTGTTTGAGCTCATTGGGCGTGGCCCTCGGAATCAGTGGGCTTGGCGAGCGATCGTTCAGTTATCTATACTTGTCAAGGTGCGCATCTGACTGCATCATGGTTATTCGACCTCATTTCTCCAGATAGGCTTGATATCATTTTCTTTATTTTTAAATGTTTGTGTCGAGTTTTAATTTCTTATTTATTTTTCTCATTCTTTTTTACTCTTTAAAGAAAGTTACCCGCTTTACACGTGCAGTATTGTTAAAAAAACAAGAATGTTAGTGCTTTGTATCTTGAACGCTGTATACCGTGACATGGGTTCATGATTACAAAACACAAGCTAGAGTTTCCTCATAAATTCTCCTCTTATCAAATTATCAAAGCAAAGAAAATACTGACGGTGTACGTCCCTGTTGGTTTATAGTGTGATACGCTGATTTTGGTGTAGAAAATGGCATTTTTCATAAATGTAACAATGCGGGAAAATGTAGCGGACCGACCGGGGTTCGAACCCTGGACCCCTCGCTTACAGGACGAGTGCTCTGCCATGCTACGTCCGAACCCCTTGTCGTTTTAAATATATTTCTGGAAAAAATAACCGCACTACACTCTCTCCCTGCAATTGACCAAAGGCTGGCCCGCCCCACCCACTTACTCCTTGGAACCAGCCGATTAACTCCAACAGGAAGTTCCGCTTCGGTTTTATCGGCGTTATTTTGCAAAAATTATGGCCAGTAGCATGTAACAAAACAGTAAAATGGTTGGTTGGTGACCCAAACGTCGTAAATACAGCTTGAATAAGTTGTAGTTACGACGTTTAAGTCGCCAATCAACAAAAATGGTTAACAAAAAACAGCGGCCAGTGTTGGAGTTGAAAGCTCAGGTCTCGGCTGAATAAATGATATGATTGTCGGTTTATTCCTTGAATTTATTCCAGTCGCGATTGGTAAATTAAGAAATCGTCACGAATCTCAGTTACAAATCACCCCGGCATCGAGCATATGATAACTGCGGTTATTTTACGTTGGGCACCAATTTAACCAGATGAGCCTTACAGGGCGAGTGTTTTCAGATTGCACCCGAAACCATTGTCATTGTTTGTTGAATAGTTATGACACATTAGGGGAACTTAGCATGGGCAAGAAAACTGTTATGCATCTTTTATCCCTTCTGTCTTTCCGAATAGTGAAAAGATTAACCCTTCCCTTTACGTCCCGAGCTGTTATTTCGCTGTGATTTTATACTTGAGAAAATATTGCGGAAAAATAGGAAATTGATTTCAACAAGCAATTTCCCCCTTTCCCAAAATATCTTCTACCACATTGGATGGTTTCCTTTAAATTGAAAAAAAATTCATTGTCGTTTGCAACCTTTTTCAAGTTGGACCAGTCTAAAGTTTAAAAGAAAACGGGAAATAGTTAAGGAAATGAAGAAATTTGCTTAATAGCGGTATTTCATGCCCAAAACATCCATAAGATCGCCGACATATCGATTTACTATTGTCGCACTACATGCAAAAATTTCACAAACAAAGAAACAAACAAGCAACAACAACATAACAAAAAATAAACAAACAACAAAAAAACATTGCCAATTACTAGGACAAAATGCAAGATACAATGCTGATCTTTCTCTGCCGGCATGGTGATAGATCTAATCGAAACGAACCTCCTAATATCAAGGTCATCTGACAAGGTAATCAGTCACAATCACGTTATTGTCTTTTCAATTCAAACAACGCCTGTGTATAACACGTTATTATATATGTAATACTTTTTCTTGTTATTTTTTTTAATCAGCTTGTTTAGGCTTCTACCGGGTCGCAGAAGGTATAAAAGATATACGTTTCTTGTTTTCTTGATTTGCGAATCTATTATTGTTTCTTAATATTACAAGACGCAAAAACTTTAAGCTGGTACAAATTGAAAGGCGTTAGAGACGACAATTCAAAGTTTATACAATTTTAGATTTTTTCAACTTTCTAATTTCTTCATTTTACGCAGTGTTTTCCAAATTGTCTTTTCTTTGGGGCGTCAGAAAGCGTCACTTTGGGGGATTGATTGATTGAATGGGGCTTAACGCCACTTTTAACAGTATTTCAGCGGCTGGAGCACCTAACAATGGATTTCTGGTGTTTCTCACACCAGTACTACCACTACATCCTTTCCTGGCCTCCAGCTGCTATCCCACTCGTGTTTACGATTATTCAACTATTGGTGAGAGACAAATGTCGGAAAGGACATGTGCCGCCGCCGGGGATCGAACCCATGACATCCCAAGATTGATGGTCAGGAGCCTGACCACTATATGGGAATTGGTTAATTGTTTCTGGACAGTCATCGGAAAGATCATCATTGAAGGAAAATTTAATAGTGTCGAATTTGAAAGCTAGTTAGGCTGCGATTAAATGAAATTGATTTGACGTCGCTTTCAGTAGTATTTCTGTATCATCGTTAAGTCGTTTTGCAGTTGTATTTTTTCACCAAGCTTGGTATCATGCTCGTGACACTAGAATAGAAAACTTCGTCAATTACCTGTTGAGTTAGCCAAATAAGCGAAACTTTTTAATTTAATCTGTTATTGTATATAAGTGCCATTTTCTACACAAGATGACATTTTCTACACAAAAACGGGCATATCGACGTTTTACGAGAAAAATTGCATTACTACAGCTTGAATAAAGCTGTAGTTACGACATTTTGCACACCCAACGATGATATCACTCCACTGTGCCAACATGGTCGTAGCATTAGTACTTTCAGTGCTTTGATTTTCTCGTCAAATCATAATGATAGAGAATCACAGACATGCCCAGACCATATGATGTGTTCCCACGCGCTAGGCTATATATATCAACTAGAAATTTCGTTATATAACATTACTTGTGTAAATCTTTTCATTACATACTTTGGATAGGATGAAACTGTTAGTGATTTTGAGCCTTTTTTTAACCCTCGGTAAGATATTCCTTCAAATGTTTAGATTGACTTTAACCAATTCGCGCATAACGACGTTTTGGGAAAACATTGTTGAAAATTTATTTATTTTTCAGGATGTCTGATACCCAGAAAGTTGAAAAAAAAAATCTACTTTACATTGTCATTTGCAACTCCTTTCAATTTGAACTAGTTTAAGATTTTGCCGTCTGGTAATAGGTTGTAACGCTAAAAGGGGTCATCTTTGAAGAGGAAAAAATTAACAGCCCTGGTCAGACCGTCAGGATTGCACAATTAATGGCAAATCGCTGGCTCCGCCCACTTACTCGTTTGACCCCACCCATTGACTCCGACAGAAAGTTCCACTTCTATTTTTAACGGCGTTATTTTTCAAAATTAATGGCCAGTAGCATGTAACAAATAAGTTGAAATGTTGGTTAGCGACCTAAACGTCGTCACTACAGCTTTAATAAGCTGTAGTTACGACGTTTAAGTCGCCATACCAACAAAAATAAAGGTTAACAAAAACTGGCGGCAAATGTCGGTGTTGTAAGATTAGGTCCAGGCCCATTGAGTACTAATTGGTCGGTTTATTCCTTAATTGACAACCGCGATTGGTCAATTGGCACATTGATTGTCTCAACCATCGACCTCCGACTAGATAGTTCGACCGAGATATCAAACAACGTTAGTTTGGATAAGGATATACCTAGGATTGGTTGAATGGGGTGTAACGCCACTTTGGACGGTATTTCAGTCATGAAGCGCCTTATCTTAGATTCCTGGTATTTCCACACCATTGGACCCAGACTGTAGTAAAATAGTCAAAATCCCTGTTGGCCACACACCTATCACTTTTCAACCAAAATTAAGTCCCTCAATCAATAACCTGCAATGAAAGAAACGAATTCCTAGCATGAATGAAGGGTAAAGCTTGAAAGAAAATGCTATGATTTAAAAGCAAATATCAAATCAGTGTGAAATTTACCAATCACAGATATTTGACATGGCCGCCAAATTCACTGAAAAATGAGCCGTTTTACGCAAAATTCACATCCTAGTAGTAGCCACAAGGGAAATGATAGCCAATAAAAGGCTTGCTTTGTGTAAAGTAGAAACCGCGCAAAGTCTGCAGATGCACCAAAAAGTATATGGTTACCATCTACTTTTTTCACAATTTTTCATGGAACTCATACCAGTCAATTTAACTCCTTTCAGCAAGAAAAAATCCACAACCCCACCACTTTCTGTTTCTGGCGTCACTGGATGCTGGCAGACAGTGTAAAGCTCATGACATTTTAGTTTCGCATCCGGAAATGACCCCAAATTCATGTTTTATATTCATTTAATGCAACATTTTCTTTCTTTACCATTAAATATCTGCTCAAACTTGCCTTTTCCTAATATTTCTGATTTTGACCAAGGCCACTTCGAATATTTCACCCTCTACTGTAGACTGGGACCATTACTACCACTGCACCCTTTCCGAGCCTCCAACTGCTCATTTAACTTAGGCATACAATTATCCATCCATTGATAGGAGACAAATGTCGGAAAAGATATTTACCGCGAACGGGAATCGCACTCGGGACCTCTTTGTTGAGAGTCCGACGCGCTTCCAACTCCGCAACGGCCGCGGCAAAATGGTTAGGAACATTGAACAAATATAAAATCTTCAGTTGGCGACCTAAATACCATTACCTCAACTTTAAAAAGCTGTATTTGTGATATTGACCCTTTCCTGTACAATGACTGGTTTCTACGTCCTTGAGATTTTATACTTGAGAAAACATTGTGGGAAAAGAAGAAATTGCTTGTCACAAGCTATTTCTTCTTTTTCCACGATATTTTCTACCCTACTGAATGGTAACCACTATAAATTTTCGTCTGCTAAACCTTTGAATTTGGACAGGTCTTAAAAAAATTGAAACAGGAAAGGGTTAAAGCGCTGACACAGATAATTGGTTTAGATGCATTATTCAATTCTCCAATCTTGTTTGTTGCTATTTGTTGTTGTTTCTTTCGATTGACAGTTAGAATCCGTCTGTTTCAAATATACTATAATGTAATTTTTAGTTTCGTCTATCAAAAACGGGCGTTCTGATAAAAATTATTCATAACTCCATGAACAAAATTTTGAGCACGCAGCGATTCCGCACAAAATAGTCCCTCACAAAAAGGTGTCAAAATTTGTAAAGCTTTTGTTTTTATCGCTCGTTGCTATCGAATTATAAGAGATGAAGAGAATATTTTTTGTATTCATGGAGGTATGAACCGAAAAAACTAATCACACAATGTATGAATACGCGTATTCATACAGTGTGATTAGGTTTTTCAGTTCATAACTCCATGAAAACAAAAAAATATTCTCTTCATCTCATAAGTGAATGTAGAAATTAATATGAAGCATGAACGGTCATAGGCCCTACTAGATGAAGCACGCATGCAGCCTCTGGTGTCATATGTTTGAATATAACATTAAAAATGACCTATCGCGGCTGCCAATCATCGAATCCATTGATCAATCAAATCATGCATTTAGATAGGAAATGAACTCTAAACTCCGACATTGACTATGATTTTTGGAAAACACACACACACACACACACAAAACACACACACACACAAAAAAATCAAAACCCAAAACATCACCCATGTAGAGAAATATATAGACACAAAAGGACCTTATGATCCTGAGACGCTCGCTTGAAAATGGAATCTACGTACAATAAGCTGTGTACGGTCTTCGATTTAGAAACGTGAATATGAGCCATACATGTTAGTCATTATAATCCGAATGCGATAGTGTGTCACGTGACGAAGGCCGACTTGACTAATGACACTAAACAAGGAAAAGTATAGCAAGAATCTATCATTCTTATGGAGAGAGGCAGTATTTTTCTAACTCCATTTTTTTCGAGGACAAATAGCTCTCCTATGGCATTGTTATTATGTAATTATGTCATTAAGTATGGAATGAAGTCGCCGTTCGAATGTCAACTATGGAGATATAATGCTAAACAATACTCAAATGTAAACGTAAATGAATAATCTACACGGGAAAACAACGATTTTGAGCAAAAACGATATTAAACGTGATTACAGACAGGATTGTCGATCAAATCGATGCCATTTTTCTTAGTCGGACAAAACTGTGCACTTTGACCTCACCGTGGTTCTAAAATGTTAAAATATCGTGTAGATTATTCATTTTCCTTCACATTTATGCATCATTCAACACAAAATGACAGAAGTCGATGTCAGAAAGGGGACTTCATTCGTACCAGGTACCAGGTATTTTCGTACTTTTTGTCTAGTTCAACCCCTTGTCTAAATCTATGTATATAGTATTAAAACAAGCAATTGTGACAAATCCCTGAGATTTCTATCGAACAAATCTTAAAACATGAAAACGATGTAACAATTTGCCTATGAATGAATTTCATTGAAAAGCAGGTCCTACGATCTAGTTCACTTAACTGAGTACTTTAACTGTTATTCTAAAATACAGATGTGTAGTATTTTCTAAAATAGATTAAATTGATTATTGGTCACATGTTATCACGGTTGAACGGAGATAATACAGAATTTTTTTTACGGCAAATTCCTTTACGTGTGAAATAAGGTTATAAAATGTAAAATTATTCACCCTTGTCATGCTGTATAAATTACCATACTGAATTGCTGTAAAATCAAAGGGCTGAAAGCACTGATAGAACTTGTTGTTCAAAAATCAATATTTCTATTAGAAATTAAAAAAACAACTCTGGCAGTAAAAGTACAAGCAGGAAGTGTAGACCAAGATCAGACTGCACTTATGTGCAGGCTGATCTTGGTCTACATCTCCTGATTGTAACGGAATATTCCGGGTTCAGCATGACAAGGGTTAACAACCCATTACCTAGTGACAAAAGTTTAGATTGAAATTAATTCCTCTTTTTGAAGATGTTATGTTTTTAAATTCGTTTATTGACTGGAAAGAAAATGGTATGGGTAATGAAGAATTAACTTTTTTAAAGGAATTTCTCCATTTTCCGCATTTTTCTTCAGCAGGAAATGGGTGACGGAAAAGGGTTTAGCAATTGAATCTCTGAAATATTGTTAAAACTTCCATTCAAGGGGATATTATAAAAATAGTTTCAGTTCATATGCAGACAGCAGGTTCGTGAAATTTAAAAACCCTCTTTTTTTCCTGTTAGAAAATATGTACCAAGTTCTTAGACAGCTATCTATATTATCAAAGGAAAAACAATCGATACTATCCTTTAAACAAACTCTTTAATACTAGTAAACAGCTGGAAAGCATTATAATCAAATTGCTTCCAAACTGTACTTTCAGTACTTTGATTAAATTTAAAATTTTGCTGCCATAACAATGGATTTCAATTACTTCAGCTTTTTTTAAAGATACCACCCACTTAACAATCCTCTCAAATTCTGTTGAAATTCGCAAAGCGGTTTGGAAGGAAATGTTAAATTTCTATGGGATTTCCCATTACCAGACAGCATAAACTTGGACCTGTCCAAATTGAAAGTTGCAGAAACAAAATATTTTAATTTAGCATGACGTATAATTAATATGTATTTCAGCCTTGATAGAAGGCCAGAATTACCGTAAATGTCTGGACAAGGACCCCCTTTCATGTACCAACAAGTGCGCGGCTGACGAGGTACACACGTGTTCAAACAACGACTACTGCTCCTGTATTGCTGGTCATCGTGAGTATGGTGGCATCTCAAATTATATAGGGGGAAATTATTTGTTTCAGTATAATATCAATTTGTCTTTCAATGAATAAACAAGCAACGACTACTGCATCTGTTTGATGGTCATCGTGAGTACATTGGCATTTCAATTTTATATAGGGGGAAATTATCAGTTTAAGTATATTATCAATTTTTCTTTCATTTAATGAACAACTTAAGCTATATTTTTATAAGATTCGGAGAGACGAATGAAAATGGAGCTTTCGTTGTCCAGGAATTGAAAGTTTTATCGACCTAAAGGAAATACACACGATTATTCCGATTTTGTTAGTACGGAAACAAACATTTATTTATGTTCGTCGATTGTCATTTTGCACATGATTTACATGGTAACCTATGACGTCATCATGACTTTGGCCCCGCTGATATGACGTTAAGAAGAGCGAATTGAACAGAGCATGGATAAATATACCACAAACAGTGAGTTTATCATTTGATAATTTCGCTGTTTTTTTTTTTTTTTTTTTCGGTTGAATTTTCAGTCGAAAGCTTTGAATAGAAAGATATATATCTGGTTACCCATAAGTGACGAGTCGCTGGCTATACGCCAACAGACTCCGCTGGCCATGTCCGATGACTTCGACAGGAATTTTTGCTCCGATATTAAACGGCGTTACTTTTAAACATTTATAGCCGGTACCATATTACAAAAAAGTACTTTAAACCACCAAACCAATTAATATGCTTCACATAAATGTTCTCTTCTGGCCTAAATGAATGATTTGATTGGTCATTTCAATCTTTGATTGACGACCTCAAAAACCACTCGCGGCTGTCAATCAAAAAATATCGACCTTTCAAATCATTCAATCAGCCCGGCATTGAGATTAAACTCCAACATTGACCGCCACTTGTATGAAACATCATTAGTGGGAAACATTTTATTTGCAACGGAAAACCTGTTAAATCACAACAGTGGTGACGACTTAAATATAAACAATTGACCAATCGCGGTTGTCAATCGAATAATCGACCGACCAATCAAATCATTTATTCAGGCCCGACCTGAGCTTGCAACTCCGTCATTGGCCGTCATTTTTTCAAAACATTTTTGTTGGTTTTGCTACTTAAACGTCTTAAATACAGCTTATTCAAGGTGTATTATGACGATTAGGTCGCCAACCAACCATTATACTATTTTGTAACATGCTAGTAGCCATAAATTTTGCAAAATAAAGCCGTTTGAAAACGAAGTGGGACTTCCTTAACCCATTACCACACAATGACGCTTTTAAAAGCCCCTCAATATAAAAGGTTTGGAAAACACTATGGACAATGAAGAAATTGCTTGTTACAAGCGATTTCTTCATTATCCACAGTGTTTTCAACCCAAATGACAAAGATTTTAAAAAATTTATCAACTTAAAATTCTTGTCTGTAATTTCTTTGAATTTGGACTGGTCTAAAATCTTGCTGTGTGGGAATTGGTTAAGGAGTCAGTGGGCGGGCCAAAGGAGTAAGTAGACGGGGCCATCGATGGGTCAATTGGTCAACTAAACGATGATTTTCAATATCGATGCACTCCTTGAGTCAATTGACGGTTAGCTGGCTGCGCTTACGCACCTCTGACAAGAATTTCGATCTAAATTATTAAAGGGAGTACTTTTGAAAAAAAAAAAATGGCCAGTGACGTATCATAAACAATAAATTGGTTGGTTCACAACCTTAACATCGAAACTACAACTGGAAAATCTACATTGCATGTACATGTATATATATGCCTCGTTGACACTTTGTTTCATGATTGTACATTTACCTCTTGTTTTCTGTAAAGGAACAGAGCGAATTAAAAGAATTGTAAAATTGAAAAGGCCTTAACCCTTTCCTGTTTAATCCCCTTTTTTTCTTCCCTTTGATTTTAAAATTGAGAAAGCATTATATAAAAAGAAGAAATTGCTTGTGACAAGCAATTTCTTCCTTTTTCAGAATATTTTGTACAATACTGTGTGGTAACATTTCAAATTAAATCGACTTTAAATTTTTGTCGGATAAATCTTTGAATTTGGACAGGTCTAAAATTTTACAAAACAGGAAAGGGTTAAGTCGCCAAACCAACACAAAAATGCTTAACATAAATGTATTAAGATCTTGGAGTTCAAAGTTCTTTCGGTCTAAATATGTAATTTGGTTGGCCCATTGATTTTATTATCTAAAGTCGCAATTCCTTTATTTCGACGGAGATATATCAGAAGATATGATATTGCATAATGGACCAATCCCTGGCCCCGCCCACTTACTCCTTTGGCCACGCCCGTTGACACCTACAGAAAGTCTCTTTTCCATTTTAAACGGCGTATTTTGCAAAAAAATATATCCAATAGCATGTAACAAAAAAGTAGAATGGTTGGATGGCGATCTAAACGTCGTAACTACAGCTTGAACAAGCTGTAGTTGCGACATTGAGGTCGCTAAACCAACACAAATGTTACACACAAATGGCGGCCAATGTTTCGAGTTCAAATCTCACTTCCGGATAGAAAGAATGATTTGGTTGGTCGATATATTCCTTGATGGCACGCGATTAGTCAATTTATGACGAGGTAAATAAAATATAAGCAAAACAAAACGAAACGCAGTTTTGCGAACATTACCTTGACCTTGAACTACAGGTGTCAAGTCGCGAAGCCAACCAAAATGTCTTACATATATATATGGGAAGACAACATACACTTTCCGTCAAAAAGAATAATTTGGCTGGTCAACTTTTTCTGTTGTTGGTGTTTTGTATTTGTTTTTGATGGACTCCGCGAGGCCTCGAGTCATCTTGTCGTACCAAGGGCGGCGAACGTTCTACTTATCCAAGATATTACAGAAAAAAGATGATCTCGATATTCATTTATTCGTGAGGATGTTTTGTTATCATGTTTTGTGTGTATTTTGGGGAAGACATGGCTTTAATACAAGCTTACTCTACTTTCAGATTGCCTTTCTCTGAATGACTGCCCCAGGACGCGCTGTGCCGACCATGATCAACATCAACACTGTTTGGACGGCGAGTGTCATTGCTTCAAGTTAGATGACGTGGATAAACAAGATTAAACGGACTTAAACTTGTATAAGACATCGTTTGAATATGAGTTTATAATCAGTTAAACATTTTGACGACAATTTCAGCCTTTAAGCCTTTGCTTGTTTTTCAAAACCCCTAACTATTCCAAATTCAAACGGTCAGAGAGACGGAATCATAAAGCGAGTGAAATTCAAAATTCTATCCAATTTTTTTTAATAAATTATTTTTCTTATTCACACCAAAGAAAAATGTCAATATCTTAGCAAATGGCAAAGTTAAAACTATTCTCATACACTAACAAATAAGCAAACGACTTAGTTTTTGACTGTTCAAAATTCAAAAAAAGGTCAGGGCTTGCAAACGATAATTTTTAGTTGATAATTTTATTTTTAAATTTGCATTTCGGGGTTAAGAAAAAATTATGGATATTCAAGAAATTGCTTGTAGCAAGCAATTTCTTCATTTTCCACAATGTTTTCCAAAGCTCTTTTTTTCTCGATGGGAGTAGGGATGATCAGACAATTGTGACGTCATCAAAACAATGGAAATTTCCAACGTCATAAACTGACGCCATTTATGAAATTATTTATGGTTAATAGATCATATGTCTTTGTCTGAACAACAACAACAACAACAACAACAAAGAAAATATAAAGTAGTCCTTTTAAAGTGTAAACTCACAATATAGAAAGTTGTGAATCTGACATAGCCTGTCATTTTGTAATGGAATGAAATGAGTGGTTTGAGCGAATTTCAATTGAAATAAATGCTCCGAATTGGAATTTGTGTAATTTCAAATGTAATAAAAAGATTTTTAGGCAAGCTATGAAAACGTCCAAATATTTTCAAATTCATTGAAATGAACGAAATCCCTTTATACAGACATGTTATGGTGTAGCTATGTAGGATTACTATTTTGTTTCAAAGGAACGATAAAATAGCGATTTACAAACAATTTTATCGTATATGTCTTCTTCTATATAAGGCAACATGGACAAAATGTACATCGCGACATTTACTTTAGGTAATAATGGAGCGGCTTTGCTATCCCAAATCTAGATTATACACGTATGGCAAAATTTATAAATCATATTAGAAAATTCGTTTGTTTGTTTTTTGTCATTTTGACGTGACTTTTTATTGCTCCAACCTGTCACTTTTATTAACGCAAAAACATTCATTCCAAAGCGCGAAGTTTTATTTTTGACTTGTTTTACTGTTTCTAATGTCAAAATTAAACATAACTATAGTTTTGTATGCAAAATTTTTCTATTCTGGTTAGCTGCAGAACTCGTTTCTTAAATGAAAGTTGTAAATCCCAGTGGCTATACATATCCTTTGTGTTAAACGAAGTATTTATCCATGTTACAGCCTAACGTTTCTGCGACGTCTTGTAAGTGAAGAATATGATGATTAACTCATATCCAAATAATGAAAACGTTATCAGACGCCCTGAAGAAAAATCTTCGTGAAAAACTTGATGTAAAAAGGAGAGTTAGCTTGTTACAAGCATTTTCTCCTTTTCTCTCAATGTTTTTATGCCATTTTATACTTATTTTCGATTTTTTGCGCATTTTGAAAGGTGGTCTAAAACTTCCTCCGTTTTGACCAGTCTAATATTTTATAGTCTAGATTTAGGTTATCCACATTAAAGGTAGGTATCGATGTTTTTTTCATGTCACAGACTTTAATTATTTTTATTTCCTCTCATAAAATATTTGAAAACAATATGCCGAAAAGTAGTTTTGCAAAAATATGAGGTCGCTTATCAGAAAAAAGCAGGGTATTTCCCTAATAGCCTACGTAGGCTATTAATCTATTTTTAGATTAATCCGAGACAGTTACGAAGATTATAGGGCATTCGCGTGGCGCGAATAACCGTTAGAGCCTTGCATCTAGTTCAATTTACATCAAACCAACGTCATCGTTACGTCATCAGGAGTAATGTTCGCTAGCCGGTCTGTAAAGATCAGTCCTTTCATCTGACAGGATTTAGGACGTTGGCTGTTTCGCTAGTAAATTTGTTACCTTTATTTGACTAAGTCATATGCAAATGAAGTCATTCGATGTCGACAGCCGATTTCCGTGATATCTAAAAATAACCTGGAATTCCGCCGAACATTTCCGATATAACCAGAAAAAGCCACTTTAGGTCTATTAGATAACCGCCAAGACAATACCAGACCTAAATTAGAGTATTAAATGTTCGTTTGAGTCTATTTTTCGGCTCTTGGTAATTTTTCTTATCTAGGTTTCAGAAACATCGATACCTCCCTTTAAAATGATATTTTATTACTTTACAGATTTAAGTTATGCACATCAAAATGATTTTCAACTACTTTACATACATTGGGATATCCACATTAAAGTGCTATACTACTTCTTAACATATTTTAAGTTATCCCTATTAAAATGTTTTTTACAACTTTACATATATTAGGTTATCCACATTAAAATGATATTTTACTACTTTACATACATCAGGTTGTGCACATTAAAATGATTTTTTACTACTTTACATATATCAGGTTATCCACATTTAAAGGATTTTTTTTATTACTTCACATACTTCAGGTTATCCACTTTAAAATGATATTTTACTACTTAACATATATCAGGTTATCCACATTAAAATGATTTATTACATACCTTGCTGTGAAATATTAGGATTTCTCAGTGTAATAAATTTTGATATCGTCACTTGAGTGACGATAACACTTTTCTGTTTCACTCTCTGTAATAAATCTTTAACCATCATCCGCACTTTTTCAATAGACATTCTCTCTATCAAAAAGATTGGTTTCGACATTTTACTAAAAAATAAGATAATAAGGTATATTATAAATAGAAGAATTAACTGGTTATTCTAGATATGAAAAAATATTTCACTCGGATGCATAAAAAAACTCGTGCAGCGCACTCGTTTTTTCAACGCCTAACAACGTATCCTCGTGAAATACTTTTTAATAACTGGAATAACCAGTTGGTTATCCTCTATATTCTACTACTTTAGACATATCAGGTCATCCACATTAAAATGATATTTTACTACTTTACACATATCTAGTTACCCACATTAAAATGATACATTACTACTTTACACATATAAGGTTATCCACATTAAAATGATATTTTACTACTTTACATACATCAGGTTATCCACATTTAAATGATATTTTACTACTTTACATATATTAGATTATCCACATTAAAATGATATTTTACTACTTTACATATATTAGATTATCCACATTAAAATGATATTTACTACTTAACATATATTAGATTATCCACATTAAAATTATATTTTACTACTTTACACATATCAGGTTTTTCTATATTAAAATGATATTTACTACTTTACATATATTAGATTATCCACATTCAAATGATATTTTACTACTTTACACATATATTCCATTAAACTCAACTAGGACTAGGACTCACTTTGGCGGTTGTAAGATCAAAGTACTCAAAGTACTGAAGCTAGCAAAGCATTGTTTGTTCAGTAATCTTTTTTTTTTCAAACGGTATCATGATAAAGAAAGGAGGTAAAAGTAACGAAGGAGTTAACCCATTCTCTCTCAATCCCTTCTATCTACGCCTCTTAAGAAAATAGTTGTGGGAAACAATGTGGAAAATGAAAACAATGTCCAAATAGTCGACGTATTTAACCACAAAAATAGCTCAAATCAAAATATAGAAGGGTTCATTATATATAAGAAATCTCACTCAAAACATTTAATATCAAACCGGTCTTTCACTTCTGAATTTAATGTCGTTTAACCCTTTCCTGCTTAATCACTGTTTTATTACGTCCCTGTTTTTTAATACTAGGGAAAACATTGTGGAAAAAGAAGAAAATTGCTTGTAACAAGCATTTTTTCTTTTTCCATAATATTTTCTACCCTACTGAATGATCATTATTTTAAACCAATTCAACTTTGAATTGTCGTCTGCAAAACCTTTGAATTTGGACCAGTCCTATAAGGTTAATATTAATGTGAAATGTACTTGCCGCAACAGTGCATTCTGGCCAAATTTGGCAAACGGACATAATGACTCACACAGTCTTGGGTAACACTGTATCCTAAGTTTAGCACCATGTTTCTTTTTGGTCTCCAGGATATTAATGTGTTGGATTTGACTGAATAATGGCGTCGGAAGGTTGGATTCTCGGGATTCTCAATGTCGCACTGCCAGTAGTGTTAATGCGTTTCAAAATTTAGAATTGAGCCTGTGTAAAACTTGGATACATTAATATCTGTGCAAACTATTCACGGGTGTGTTTTTGGTAGATTTTCTGAATGCAAGAATTCATCAGAATTTTAATACGCACGTAACAACTCTTAATCTTGGTGACTTGTGCTGATATCGACCTATTTTTGAAATGTTTGTTACCTGTCGATAAAAAAGGCCTCCTTTGGGTTCCGTAAATGAAATGATTGAAAACGAGATCCATGGCATGGCAGCACTGCAAGTCAAATGACCAGTCGTTCAGGGTTTCAACCAGATAATCGGGGATCCCTCCTTGATATACATTAATTCACTCACACGCAAACCTGCCCTTTAAGCCCAACTTGAAAAACAAGTTTCGAAAAACATTGTGGAATTTCTTTATTATTCGCAATGTTTTCTACAAAAACAAGCAACAACAACAAAAAGGCATTGGTGGTTACATTGAGGTCTATATATACTGTACAAATATTGAAGGATCCTGACGAAATCCCTAGCTTGTGATTGCTAGGGTCCCGGCCAATTTTCAGGGATCCTCGGGATACCGGGACACTGTTAATGCCGACCCCTAGGTATTGAAAATCCGCTCGATGACAAACATGTCCATTTGTTATGAATTCTCAATAGTGCGTAGGTATGAGAATCAAATTCTGTTATACAACATAGAGACCCCCCCCCCAAAAAAAAAAAAACAAAAACAACTACAAAACAAGATGTGTTTGTGAAACACTATGCCCCCGAAATAGGAATTCTTTAGAAACGGGTGATTTTTATTGTTTTTTTTTTCTTTGTTTTAGGGAAAAGGGTTAAAATTCTTACCTTGACCTTGATGAAATGAACTTCCCCATTTGGGCCTTGTTGTGACCTATCTACATACCAAATATTAGCATTGTAACTTAATCAGGGTTGAAGTTATAGGAAAATGTTTAGTTGGCAGGTTAGGTTTTGCAGACAGACGGAAACAGACGGACAGACAAACGGACAGACAGACGAACACCGGTAAAACAATATGCCCCGATCTATCGATGCGGGGGCATAAAAAACTGCAAGGTGATTATAATACTTTATCTTAAACGCTAATTAGTATGTTTATAAGAGGTCTGTTTCTTCCATAATCAACGCACTTGTAAATCGCCAATCGTATGTAGGATACGCTCGAGTGGAAAATTTTTATCATTTAGAACTGATTTTGGGAAGGCTTGTGTCTACACAAACAATTAGAAGTATCAACTATGACCCTCATTGTAGCCTCTTTCCTGATAAGAACCAAGAGCCCAAATGTGACTAAGGAATCTAGCTACGGGATTCAAAACCCTTTCATAACGCAAGTTCGGATTTTCATACTGACTTCATGGACATGACAGCGTCAATAATCTGGCGCTCTGGCTGTTACTTTACAGACAAGCAAATGACGTAAATGCGTTTTGCTAAATCTCGCTTTCCTGAAAAGATATCGGAGAAGCGGGTACTTTTCGTTTCTATGGAAACAAAAAGCAAAACGCGTGTATACAGCGTTTGGCATTTGTCAGTTCTTATTTTTGGATTCCTTATTTGAAGCTTGGTCAATGTATGTATAGATGTACAAGATATGGTGAGTGATCAAAGGTTAATTCTGTCTATACATTTGTCTGCTGAAACCGCCGTTGACGATACCGTATTCATCTTATACAATGGTTACACCTAGTGCGAATACTAATTAGACATAAAACTATAACTGCTTGTAAATGCAGAGATTTGGGAATTGAGGTATCGTGGTAAACAATAAAACAATTGACATGACACACCGATCAAATAATCGACGCCTCATTAAAAGAAATCGACAAAAAAATAATAATAATAGATAAATTGAGACTGGAAGTGAACTCCGCTAGATGTCAACATTTTTGTTAAGCCCTTTTGTTAGTTTGGTTACTTAAACGTCGTAACTATAGCTTATTCCAACTGCAATTACGACGTCTAGGTCGCCAACCAACAACTTGAATCTAACAACGTTTGATATCTGTGACTAGCTTCCAGTTGGAATTGACCAATCGGTGGCTCCGCCTACTGACTCCTTTAGCCCCGCCTATTCACTCTGACAGGAAATTCCGCTTCGATTTTTAACGGCGTAATTTTGCAAAATTTATGGTCAGCAGCATGTTACAAATACGTAGAATGGTTGGTTTGCGATCTAAACGTCGTAAATACAGCTTGAATAAGTTGTAGTTACGACATATAAGTCGCCAAATCAACAAAAATGATTCACCAAAATGGCGGCTAATGTCGGAGTTCAAACTGAACTTCCATTTTAAAATGAATGATTTCATCGGTCGATTGAATATTTGATTGACAGCCGCGATTAGTCAATTGAATGAGCTTAGCCAGCAATCCGACAATTATCCGGCGATAGATGTAATCATATCTGAAATATTCACATTTCAAAGATGCTCACTTTTTGGAACTTAATTAATTTAGGATCTTACATCGATATATCTTCGATAAGATATATTATTGTTCCACTGCCCTTTCTGTCAGGGGCCAAGCTTATTTGGGGTTTATCTGTATCTCTTATAAAATTCGGTTCAGTGATACGTTCACCATCGTTTTCAGATGCGTTTCACATTACACCAACAATGAAGAAGAAAAGGGGGAAGTTGAGAAGAATAAAGACATTTTTTGTCTTAATCAAAACTTCTACGCCCCCCCAAATAAAAACATTTGAGCCTGTGCCTGACATTTCCAACAATTTCGCATGTGCGTGACTTGCACACATTGAGCACCCTGGACAGTCATTCGGGACAATTAGAATATTCCCTGATTGTTTAAAGAAGCTTTAGGTCAGTATCTTACTACAGAGCGCAGAGTGAAGACTCAGATCAGACTATGCGGATGCGCAGACTGATCTGACTCTTTACTTGGCGCACATGTTTAATGGTTGGAAATGTCAAGCACGCGTTCATTTATTTTAAAAGCGGTTGCATTTTGGGAAAGGTTAACCTTTCAGGATTGCATTCGTTAACAAAAAATGTGTTGGATTTTTGTCTTTTCTTTCTTTTCAACCGACATTGTCAAAACGTTCTTATACTAACAAAAACAGTAACACACCCAGACCGTAAGAGTATAATGAGAAATTTTTTCTGACTATTTGTGGTCTACCGCGTTTAACCTTTTCCTGTTTTGTGAAATTTTAGACTGGTCCAATTTGAAAAAAGGTTGCAGATGACAATGAAAAATGCATGCAATTTGAAATCTGACCATCCTATCGGGTAGAAAATATTGTGGGAATAGGAAAAATTGCTTGTTTTTACACAATGTTTTCTCAAGTATAAAATCACGGAGACGTAAGATCCCGGGTTTGTCCGGGAAAGGGTTAAATTCGATTACCCATAATTCAGGTAACCCATTTCTTCCCCATACATTAACGTTGAAAATGCTCCCCTAATGTTGCTTCCATGCCCTCTTGAACTCTCATATGCGATAAGCCTTTTGTGCTAAGGTATTGTATGACCAACATTGTTCATTTGTTTGGATTTACTCGCAGTGGGTAGATCTTAGAACCAAAATTTGACAAAAGACACAGAGAAAATACCTACCGTCATTGTAAAGTAATTATAATACTTTATGTACATACACCTCAACTGGTATCTATTTCTGCTCAAGGCCAAGGATATTTCAATCGCCCCTTTTATAACCTGAAATATTATATGGAATATTATACAGTCTTACTTTCTTACAGGCCGTATCTGTCGAGTAGCTTGAGTAGAATACCATTTGACAAGACCTTCGGTCTCGTCAAATGGTATTCTACACAAGCTAAGAAACAATATGCGGCCTGCATAAAGAAAGACTGGTGTGGTATTCCTTTTATTATATACCAGAAAATAACTAGATATTAAAATATCTACCTTACATAATTTATAAACTTTACATAAATCCGAGAATTTTATGAATGGATGATACATGTTTCAACCAGGGAACCCCTCATAAAGTTTGTAATTCTTTTGGCTTTTGGCAAATCTTCTGTAAGCTACTCTATGAAAAAATAACCTACATGGGTTTACACGTACCTCCATTCTGTGTAAGAGCTCTATAACTCAAGAAGGTTCAATTAAAACCGCGTTAAAGCCGTTTCTGGGTCGAAATTTCAGTACACACAATACACGAATCTGAAAATAGACTGTCGATGCCAAAATCTGTAAAATGAGTGGAAAACCCAAGATAAGATGCAAAACAATATTGATGTGTATTTGCACTTCATTATAGTGTCACACGAAAATATCATGCATGTTGACATTTGCATATCACAAGGTACTCGACTCATACGAATTTTGAGGTAGTCGGCCGATACGGATCTTTTTTCTGTCGAGTTTTATTGGATGCCGAAATAAAGCCTCGTATATTTTATAGGTATATATTAAATCGATTCATTGATGATGTGATAAATATCTGAATACGCGCACTAATTGACACACGCGCACTTACGTCAGAAACGGCGTCAACATCTCCGACAGCTCTCGGACAAAAAAGTCGGTCTTAAATCGACTCTTGCTTCTAACGAATTCTTCAACTGTAAATGCCCTCTATAATTCGACAAAACTTACAATTTATTGTGCAAGCTATCAGCTGGCATTATTCCCTGTCAGTCCTGTATAAAGACCATTCGGGAGAAAAGAGGCAGTATAGGAATTCCGTAAATCAAATATTGTTAAAAGAGATCAGATACAGCACAGGTCAATCAGAAGTGTTATTTCAAAAATAGACGCACTATAAGGAAGAATGAACATTCTTCGTTCAGTAAATATGTACGAAAACTATCAACTCTGGCGAGTCTGCGGAGACGCCATTGTCCGACTAGGATCTCTTTTCGATTCAGGTGATATGTATGTGAACTGTCACTTAAAAAGGATAAAAGTGGATCGATCCAGCACAAGTCAATTTGGGTTTTACTGTAGACAGATCGCTGGCCGCGCACATGCAGCTCCGACATGAAGTTCAACTACGATATTAAACGACATTTTTTTTGCAAAACCAATGGCCACTAAAATTGTTAAAATCACGTTGGTTGGCGACCTAAACGTCGTTACTATAGTTTGAATAAGCTGTAGTTACATTTAAGTCGTCAAACAAACAAAAATGCTTCACATAAATGTATTGGAGTTCAAAGGTCAATTTCGGTTTAAACGAATGATTTTATTGGTCGATTGATTCTTTGATTGACCACAGTAATCCCTCAATTCAAATAAAAACATGAAGTCCAACAGAATAACTATTTTCTTCATTCAGAAAATCGTCCAAATGCAAACAATTTCGATATTAGTCGGAGAAAGCGGGACTCAAAATCTGATCAACATCCGTTTTTTCACAGTGTCCATGCGGACCAATTTTCTTATGGCGGTTCAATATGGTATAAATAATTCGTGTGAAGTTTTATGATTAGCTAGTTTCTAAACTGACAGAACAAGCATGAGGGTTTTACTGCTTTTTTCCTTACTATTGGTCATTGGTAAGTAATTAGAAATCGTTGTTTTAATTTACATTTTTCAATGCATTTTACTGATTTAACATAGGCGACATGATTTTGATAGGGGTAGGTGTGTTTTTCTATTTGGAGGGGGGGGGGGGATAATTTACGTTATGAGCTCGTTAACATTTGCAGTCAACCGAAAATTGGTAAAATACCAGGGTCCTAAGCACTAGAGCTTATGGGCAGTAAGGCGAGATACCACTTGACTTTGCCGGAAAAAAAGTAAATTTTATGGCTCCTATTATTCTATTATTTCTATTTATTCATTTGATTCTTAGAACCGAGCCTATATGTCAAATCCGATATAGATCAGGAGACTTTTAAGTTGATTATGTCATGAAATCATCGAATTTCAATGATGTCTTAAGTGACGTTATTCATATATGCATTTGGCATTTCTTCCACGTCTTTTTTTCTTCTTTTTTATTCGTCTCAGAATTGTAATAATTCAGGTGAAATGTTCGAATATACATTATGTTGATTTTCCCTTGCATTACTTCGCTTAAATTGAAACACAGACAAAAAATAAATTCCTTCTACAGACGTGTTTAGTTTACAGTGGTAGACAAGTTGCATAAGAAACCCACTAATTTTTATGCATTGTGCCTAAGTATAGAATAAATCAGTATAAGATGGTTAACGGAAAGCGATACGATTAGGAAATAATACATAGAAGGGAATGGAGTTACTCGGACGTTTTAAATCCTATTTTATTATATACCTATAAAAGATATGGAGTAAAACCAGGCTGTCAAATACAACTCGACAGAAAAAAAAATCGATATTCGGCGTGTAGCAAAAAACCGTATTCGTCGAGTACCGTTAAACACCGACTTCTTTTTTGTATATCGACGTTCCGGGTTTTTCGGAAAGTTGGTTATTTCTTAGCCATTTAAATGTCATTTCCTAAAAGGTATATAATAAAAGGAATATTACTACAGTGTGTTTTTCTATTTGTTGTTATCGTGTTCTCGAATCGTGTGTAGGTATTTTTATTGGATTCGACCTTCGGTCTCATCCAATAAAAAATACCTACACACGATTCTCGAACACGATAACAACGCATAGAAAAAGACACTGTGGTAATATTCCCTATTTATTCAGAAAAAAATGCAAAATACTTGATTGAAAGTTAAGTTATGAACATTGTTAGAAAGACATCTGAAAAAAAGACTATTTTGAAACTTTCTTGCTCAGGTGGGCGGGGTAAGATGATAATACGAAAATCCTACCGTAGTTGCGTGCAAAAGGACCCGAATTTTTGCACGAGGAAGATTAGTGTAAGGTCTAAAGACGCGTGAAATAAGAAATAATTTTTTGGGCATTGTTTTAAGAAATCCAGAAAAAACTTCTGGAATTCAATTAAATTTGTTGCATTATTCACCTTTTATATATATTATTGTGTATATATACAATCCTTTTAAATCGTAACAACTTGTGTGAAAATGATTTCAACATATATCATCATTAAACATAGCTTTCACGGATAATCGTCGAAGTTAATGTAAATTCCATATACTCGTTTTCGTATACCAGTCAATGGCAAATAATTCTGACACGAAAATGAAAGGAACACTGAAAATTTGTCCACAATTCGACGTTATATATTCATATTCTGAAACGTAGCTCTAAAAGAAAAGCAATTTCTCTGTCCACCATGTTTTCCATTTTTTTCTCTTGAGATGCTTGGTTATATAGCATGTTTTAGAAGGAATCCTCTTCAATTTGAATACAGTTAATTCATGTGGCCATATAAAGCAGTGCATATATTGAAGATCCTGATTCATTTTGAAAACAATATACTCATGTGAGCTTAAAATGGCTAGGAGGTGAACTTGCAATATTCTTGAAATTCGTTATAGCTATACTTTTTATGTTGTAGGCATTCCATGAATTTAGTGGATAAGCCTCCAGTGGCAGTTTACACTCGTTGAACTCTGAGAGGACCTCAAAATTCTGTTTGTTAACTTTAGCCATCAAAGCTGACGCTTTGCTTTACTTAATAAAAGTTTTCTTCCCTTTTACGCCCGGGCATTGTCCGTTATTACATGCCTTTAACGTTCTGAAAGCCTATTATTCATGCAACATTGAAAAATGGATCATCTAGTTAGATACAAAAAATTTTGGAAAAGGGGAAAATGGAAAAACATCCTTACGAAAGTAACACTAACCAAGTCTTCTCTATAAAGTTCCCTGTAGTCGTTTGAACTTAAATGAGGCAGACGTGAAAATCTCGATTTTGCTACGTTTTCATATCGACACTGACAGATCGCTGGCTCCTCCTACTAACTCCGATGGCCACACCCTTTTATATCCAACAGGAAGAACAGCTTCGATGTTAAAAATCGTCAGTTTGCAAATTATAAGGGGAGTAACATGTAAGAAAAAGTAAAATAGTTGGTTGGTAACATAAAAGTCGTAACTACAGCTTATTCAAGCTAAATTTACGACCTTCAAGTGCAAAGCAACAGAAATGTGTAACTTAAATAACAGCCAATGTTGGAGATTTTACTTCCGGTCTAAAGGAATGATTTGATAGGTCAATTGATTCTTTTATTGACAGCCGTGATCCTAAAATAGGAACCCCCACTCCCATACTAATTAGCGAAAGAGATTCATACAGAAGTCTTGTGAGATTTCTAGTTTCATGCTTCAATGTGAAGCCACCAACCATCAATCTTCCTTTGTTACATGGCCTAAGACAACAAATTTTATATAAAAAAAAAAAAAAAAAATTCGGTGAACTACCTCAGTCGAACTGAAATGTTGGAGGTCAGAGGGCGTGACCAGCGATCCGTCAGATTTTAGGACATTTGGTCACATTTTATTTCTCTCGAAACCAACCGAGGGTTGTTGAGAGACATAGAGAGAGGAAATGACACAGAGGAACAGAATGATAGATAGTCAGAGGCAGATAAAAAGAGAGAAAATTCATTCAGAAGTTAATAAATTCGCAAGTTTGCCTCATTATCTATTTGATAAATTTAGTACTAGGGTATTTTTTTTTAAAAAGATATGGATGCGGTTCATTAATGTCGTTTTTATTATTATATTCCTATCGTTTACTCCCTTGAAATGACCTTACTCAATTAAAAGTTGAAATCTACCGAATACACTTTTCTGTACACATCCGGGGTTTTTACGTCGCTGTGATTTTATACGTGAGAAAACTTTGTGGAGAAAGAAGAAATTGCTTGCAACAAGCAATTTCTTCTTTTTCCACAACATTTTCTACCACATATGATGATTTCATTTCAAATAGCATCCAATTTTCTTTGTCGTCTGGAACCTCTGTTCAATTTGGACCAGTCTAAAAACGGGAAAAACGTTAATTATCGTCGTCTGTAATGATGAGGTCACGGTGTCTTTAAGTTGTAGTTAGTAGTCAGAATTACCGAAAATGCCTCGACAAGGACCCCTTCTCCTGCGGCATCACCTGCGGTCCCGATCAGGTCCACAACTGCGTTAACGACTACTGCACATGTGTTCATGGACAACGTACGTATCATACAAAAGAAAGAGTCATGAAGAACGGCAGGTGGACAAAGGACATTTTCTCATCATGAATTAATTTTTTTCCATTGAGAAATGTGCTTACTATTACGTGACGTGCATTCAATTGCTTGATTGGAAGGGGTTTTATCGCCACTTTTAACAGTATTTCAGTCATATCGCGGTGGCTGGAGCACCTAACAATGGATTCCTTTTATTTCTCTCACCAGTACTCCCACAACATCCTTTCCTAGCCTCCAGCTGCTATCCCACCTAGGTTTACGATTATCCACCCATTGGTGAGACAAATGTCGGAAAGAAAATGTGCCGCCGCCGGGGATCGAACCCATGACATCCCATTATTGAAGATTAGGAGTCGGATGCGCTATGACGGCGGCGACGTGCAATGACATCATTGGACTTGACCGATCGCGATTACAATCGAAAGTATAAATCGACGAATCAAATAAATCATTTGGACAGGAAGTGATCTTTTGAGCTCCGACATTGGCCGACATCAATGCGAAGTATTATTGTTGGTTTGGCGACTTATTCAAGCTGTATTAATGACGTTTAGGTCGCAAACCAACCTTTTTTCTTTTTTGTTACATGCCACTGGTTCGGGAAAAAAAATACGTATTTCTACACGTATTTTCTTTGCCTGTGCTATGATTACGTTTATTCGCATTTTGACGTCATCTACAGAATGAAAATGACGTCATCCTTGACGACTTTTTATGGAACCCTTATTTCACACTATCTGATAAGGCCTTTCTTTTGGCGTGTTTCCGACTTCATCTGTGTGGAATGTATATATTCTGCTGGCTAGAAATATTTATAGGTATATAATCATACTTGATATTATATATGTTTCAAAGGTTACCGCTATCCATATAGAGAATCTAGACATTTTTTTTCCTGCGGCAACACTTTGTGCCCCAATGAGGTCCCATTCTTGTTATTGCAAGGACCTCGTTGATATTAGTAGACATTATTAACATGGCAAGGGTCAACTCTATAGAAAAGGACGTATTATAATGCGAAAATACATTGGGTTACAATAAGGTTTACTCAAAGCAGCTCGTGGGCATCAGCTAGTATTATTGGCATGATAAAGTTCATCTCTATAGATAAATAAAAGGATTATCGTTTGTTTCAGTGCAAGATCGATTCATATTTCATTGAGTGAACAACAAAAGCTTTTGTTGTTCACTCAATGAAATATCAATCGATCTTACTAGAAAAAAAAAGATTGTTCTATTTCTTTAATGCAAAAAATAGACAAAATGCGAAAATTATATGACAAATTTTCTGAAAGCGCGTCATTTTGAGCGTGACTGCTAGGCAACGCTTATGACGACGTCACTTATTTGGCTCTGCTTAGATAACGTCAGATAGGGTGAAATGAACGAAAGCGGGGCATAAGTTTTTGATAATTTCACTGGATAGGCGGTGAGTTTATCAAATGATAATCCACCGTTATTTCCCATAATCCACCTGAAAGCATTAAATAAAGATATTTAAATATTGATGAGAATATTTTTTGTTTACCTTGAGGTATGACCCGAAACCCTATCACATTGTATGAATACGCGAAGCGGATTCATACATACATGTGATTAGGTTTTTCGGTTTATATCTCCATGAAAAAAAATCTCTTCATTTCTTATAATTCAATGGCATTGGGCGAAAAAAGCCAAAACTTTACGAATGTTGATACTTTTATGCATGGAACTATTTTGTGCGGAAGCATACAAAATGGCTGTGTGCTCAAAATTTTGTTCATGGAGGTATGATTTTTTCCCGACCAATCAGAACGTCCCTTTTTGATAGACGAAACTAAAAATTAAATTATTTTAATATGCGGTGCTACTTGGGGGCCTAGCGTAATCCACTTCTACATTACCGCTGTTCGTCCGTATGAAATTCATGCCGATGCATCCTGTCTGTGTCTATTGTTGAGGGATGCATTTTTTGCCGAACGAATTAACAATCCTATCAAACTAAGTCATTTCCGAATGACTTTGTTAATACAGCAGTTGACGATCTTTGCTAAAATTATATGACTTCCGAATACTACCGAGCTTCACCGAACGAGTATGTGAACACGTCGATCGACAAATGCAGATTTTTGCCGATAAAATATGTAGATCTTTGCCGACATAATATGTTGATCTTTGCCAAATGAATATGTTGTTCTTTGCCTGGAGAATATGTTGATCTTTGCCTGGAGAATATGCAGATCTTTCACCAGAGAATATGTAGATCTTTGTATAGAGAAAATATAAAAAGCTTTGCCTAGAGAATATGTAGATTCTTGCATAGAGATAATATAGATCCTTGCCCAGAGAATATGCAGATCTTGCCTTAAAAGAATTATAGATCCTCTTAGGATTGATGGTCTACATTCAAACGAACATGCGAGCACACCCATCAATGCTCTTTGTCCAAAGAATATGACTGTTGGGCTACTGCCAATTGAACCGGTTACCACGCAAATCGACGTTCTGGCCGAAGAATAGAACTGTCAAGAAATTAACGTTCTTTGCGAAAAGAATGTGATCCCGCCCGTCAATGATCGAAAAAAAAAACCACTTTCGGACAATCGGCTGTCCAAACGAATATGTAAACCTGTTAATTGTCCTCCTTTTTCAAAAGAATATTGCTCTTAGAAAAAATGGCATTTTTTGCATAAAACGATTACTAAATATGGTACGAATTGTATCGTTATGTATAGTGTATTTGGACCAACCATCATCATTATCAACATCATTATCATGATATTTCTCTCTCTCTCCCCTCTCCCTCTCTTGCGCCCTTCCCTCTCTCTCCCTTCTCCATTCTCGCTCTCACTCTTACACGCACACGCACACGAACGTATGCACGCACGCACGCACACTCACACAAACACACACACGCACGCGCACACACACACACACACTTCTCTTTTCTTCAATTTCCCAAGTTTACTGTTTGCTTATATGTTTTTTTACTTGTATTGTAGATTGTTTCTTGCCTCATGACTGTACGGCACGATGTTACAAATCTGATCAACATCTACACTGTTTGAACGGCGAATGTCATTGTTTAAAGATGGACGAGATGGACACTCAAGATTAATAAATCTTTGTACATTGTTATTGCGAACGAATACATTGTTACTGATAAATACATTATTCCTACGAACTGTTATCACGAACGAATACATTATAACTGAAAAAAACACTATTCCAATGAACTGCTATTGCGAACGAATACATTGTAACTGATAAATACACTATTCCAATGAACTGTTATTGCGAACGACTACATTGTTATGATAAATACACTTTTCCAATAAACTATTATTGAAAACGAATACATTGTTACTGTTAAATATACTGTTCCAATGAACTGTTATTGTGAACAAATACATCGTTACTGATTAATACACCATTCCAATGAACTGTTATTGCGAACGAAAACAATGTTACTGATACATACACTGTTCCAATGAACAGTTATTGCGAACGAATACATTGTTACTGATCAATACACAATTCCAATGAACTGTTATTGCGAACGAAAACATTGTTACTGATAAATACACTGTTCCAACGAACTGTTATTGCGTACGAATACATTGTTACTGACAAATACACTATTCCAATGAACTGTTATTTCGATCGAATACATTGTTACTGACAAATACACTATTCCAATGAACTGTTATTTCGAACGGAAACATTGCAACTGACAAATACACAATTCCAATGAACTGTTATTGCGATCGAATACATTGTTACTGATAAATACACTATTCCAATAAACTGTTATTGCGAACGAATACATTGTTACTGATAAATACACTGTTCCAAAGAACTGTTATTGTGAACAAATACATTGTTACCGACAAATACACTATTCCAATGAACTGTTATTGCGCACGAATACATTGTTACTGATAAATACACTATTCCAATGAACTATTATTGCGAACGAATACATTGTTACTGACGATTACACTATTCCAATGAACCGTTATTGCGCAAGAATACATTGTTTCTGATAAAAACACTATTCCAATGATCTGTTATTTCGAACGGAAACTTTGTAACTGATAAATACACTATTCCAATGAACTGTTATTGCGAACGAATACATTGTTACTGATAAATACACTGTTCCAATGAACTGTTATTGTGAACAAATACATTGTTACCGACAAATACACTATTCCAATGAACTGTTATTGCGCACGAATACATTGTTACTGATAAATACACTATTCCAATGAACTATTATGCGAACAAATACATTGTTACTGATAAATACACTATCCCAATGAACTGTTATTTCGATCGAATACATTGTTACTGATAAATACACTATTCCAATGAACTGTTATTGCGAACGAAAACATTGTTACTTACAAATACACTAGTCCAATGAACTGTTATTGTGAACAAATACATTGTTTCCGACAAATACACTATTCCAATGAACTGTTATTGCGCACGAATACATTGTTACTGATAAATACACTATTCCAATGAACTATTATTGCGAACGAATACATTGTTACTGACAAAAACACTATTCCAATGAACCGTTATTGCGCAAGAATACATTGTTTCTGATAAAAACACTATTCCAATGAACTGTTATTTCGACTGAATACATTGGTACTGACAAATACACAATTCCAATGAACTGTTATTTCGAACGGAAACATTGCAACTGATAAATAAACTATTCCAATGATCTGTTATTTCGAACGGAAACATTGTAACTGATAAATACACTATTCCAATGAACTGTTATTGCGAACGAATACATTGTTACTGATAAATACACTATTCCAATGAACTGTTATTGCGAACGAATACATTGTAACTGATAAATACACTATTCCAATGAACTGTTATTGCGAACGAATACATTGTTACTGACAAAAACACTATTCTAATGAACTGTTATTGCGAACGAATACATTGTTACTGATAAATACACTATTCCAATGAACTGTTATTTCGATCGAATACATTGTTACTGATAAATACACTATTCCAATGAACTGTTATTGCGAACGAAAACATTGTTACTTACAAATACACTATTCAAATGAACTGTTATAGCGAACGAATACATTGTTACTGATAAATACACTATTCCAATGAACTATTAGTGCGAACGAATACATTGTTACTCACAAATTTACTATTCAAATGAACTGTTATTGCGAACGAATACATTGTTTCTGATAAAAACACTATTCCAAAGAACTGTTATTTCGACTGAATACATTTATACTGACAAATACACAATTCCAATGAACTGTTATTGCGAACGGAAACATTGCAACTGATAAATACACTATTCCAATGATCTTATATTTCGAACGGAAACATTGTAACTGATAAATACACTTTTCCAATGAACTGTTATTTAGAACGAATACATTGTTACTGATAAATACACTATTCCAATGAACTGTTATTGCGAACGAATACATTGTTACTGATGTATACACTATTCCAATGAACTGTTATTTCGAACGAATACATTGTTACTGATAAATACACTATTCCAATGAACTGTTATTTCGAACGAATACATTGTTACTGATAAATACACTATTCCAATGAACTGTTATTTCGAACGAATACATCGTTACTGTTAAATACACTATTCCAATGAACTGTTATTGCGAACGAATACATTGTTACTGTTCCAATGAACTGTTATTGCGAACGAATACATTTTTACTGATAAATACTCTTTTCCAACGAACCGTTTTTCCCATGTGTTAATTTGAGGTAGCCTAGCTACTCTTACGTGAGATTAACCGTTGTCATGCTGAATTAAAATCCCATACAGAATTGCTTTAAAATCAAAAGACTGACACCACTGGAAGATAAGAATGAGGGTAAATATTCCCTTTGAAAATTGATTATTTAAACAACTTGAATGAAATGGGAAAAGCACGCGATGTAGACAAACAAGCAGGCGTTGTTGACCATAAATGCAGTCAGATCTTCGTCTTTACCTCCTGCCAAAACAGGAATATTCCGGGTTCAGCCTGATAAGGGTTAAGATTTGCAGTCTGACCATTTCCTTCACTTGCGCCCTGGAGAAAGATACTCACGCAAAGTTTCTCAACCCATTCCATTACAATCCCGCTCTTGCACCTTTTCAAGGAAAAAAATAGATGACATTCTAGAAAATGAAAAAAGTGCTTGTGACAATCAAGTTCACCTACACCCATGATCTTCTCTACCTCAAAAGACAAAGAATGTTAAAATTTATTATCCAAAAAATGTCGACTCAAGCCTCTTTCGATTTAAATCAGTCTGGAATTTTGTCGTGTTGTTATGGGTTAATGCGATTTTGAGATACTCAGGCAGCTGAGTGTCGTTAACTTACCTCTTAAGTTAACAAGACATTTCTATTTCATTTTTTTATTATCAATTTCAAAATCTATAAGCTAGTAAAGCGCGGCTTTGTTGATTAATCTTCTTTGCCAAAGGTAATCATGTTGAAAAAACGATTCTAAAGCGACTAAGGAGTTAAAAAGCATGCTCTTGGAAGAGTTATCTACGATTAAAAAACAGTTCATTTATATGGTTATGCAAAGCAGTGCACAAAGTGAAGACTCTGGTCAGACTATGTCGTAACTTGGCGCACAAGTAAATTAAAGAAGTGAAAATAAGGTTTTGTATGTAACAAGCAATTTTATTTTGTGTCCCTCCAGAGAGTTTACAAAGCTATTGTCATTAATACCAATTATCTCGTGTTTTCATGTGTAAAGTACCCAAGTTTACAAGATTTATCCTTATAATCTAATAAACATGCGGACAAAATTATATAACTATTGAGCCAAAGATTTTTTCCCGAGAGTGTAAACAAAAAAAACCCGTTGTCATAAATACCTATTTTCACGCTTTTTCTATCTAAATGTCTCCATTTTCCAGCAGGATTCATCCGTAAAACAATCTGAACAAGTTTCCTTACGACTGAGTCAAATTTGTAGCCCTTAGAGTGAAACAAAGAAACTGACATTGACACCTATTTGCCCGTATTTTCCGTTGGATCGTTCTCACCTTTCAGAGGTTTCATTTTTATGCATTATAAATATTCTGACCTACCTTTATTAAAATTGATCCAAATGTGTAGCCCCTAGATTGGTATATAAAGGAATTGTCATTTAGACCCCTTTACTGTGTTTTCAATTCTCATTCCTATTTGGGTCAATTTGCATGACCTGAAAAATATTCTGCCTACGGTTCATCACGATTAAGTCGGTGATTAGCCATTGGAGAAGAAACGAAGAAATTGTCATTCGGCTCCTTCTCCCGTGTTTCCCAACAGAATTTTCTCACTTCATCTCTATCACCTGGCCATGTTTCATCAGAATTGAGCCAAATTTGTCGACCCTAGAGTTCAATCAAAGAAATTGTTATTTAAAGCCACTTCCTTGTTTTCCAATGGGATGTTCCAAATTTCAATAGGCTTCATAGGGCTCATCTTCATGACTAGACAAACAATTTGACCAAGATTTGTTGAGATTGAACCAATATACTCACCCTATAGCGTAAACACTAAAATTGTCAACGCCGGGCGACGCATGACGGACAATCTATGATCACAAAGCTCATTATGAAGATGATGTGTTCAGCTGAGCTAAAATAGGAATTGAATTTACAGGCAGAATTTGAAAATGATGTATTCCTGAAATATACAAGAACTAATTTTGATGGTGAAGACATTCAGTGGATTTAGTCGTTAAGCCTCCAATGGTAGTTTGCACTCGTTGAACTCTGAAACTACCTCAAAATTTTGTCTTCTAAACTTTGTCATGCTGATCCTGGAGTATTCCTGCTTCGGCAGGATGTATAGACAAAGATCAGCCTTCTCATATGTACGGTCTGATTTTAGTCTACACCGCCTTTGTGTCCTCTTTAAGCCAGATTTGTCAATAAGTTCAATTTCCAAACTAAATATTGACCCTGATAGTCAGACCTACAGTTCCATCGGCCCTTTGATTTTAATGCATTTCTGAACAAAGGTTCTATTCAGCATGATAAGTGTTAACTTAAGTCAATTTAAGCTGACTCTAATGCTAGCTAAAAATAGTTGTCTTATCTTGATGTTATCGGCTTCCCCAGATTTGTTTGTTTGCATGGGGTTTTAAGCCAAAAAATAAAATTCGGTCGGATTCGA
The DNA here is from genome assembly GCA_946902895.1 of Fragum fragum. NCBI lineage: Eukaryota > Metazoa > Mollusca > Bivalvia > Cardiida > Cardiidae > Fragum > Fragum fragum. The sequence continues at coordinate 2,456,921 of OX336382.1, forward strand.
ACTCGCAAAGCTCAATTTCTCTGAGATTATGAGTCTGTCGCCCTAACCACTATGTCACAGACCCCCTCAGCACAACAAGAACATCGTCTACGGTTATTATCAGTTGCGAAAGTCATGTTTTCGAGGTTTCTAGGTTCTCATTACCTGGAAACAAAATAACAATTAATCAATCCATCTACAAATACCACATTCTTTTACACATATATTGCCTTATTAACAATCTCAATTTCCACAATGCGAGTTCGAACCTAATTTTTGTTGTTTTTGTATTTTTTTTGTATTATCAAAAGTAATGAATTCACGGATCGAAACTATCAATCAAAATATCAACTGACCAATCAAATCATTTTTTTTTCGACCGGAAGTAAAATTTGACCTCCAATAGCCTATGTCAGGCATTTATTTTAGTTGGCAATTCAAAGTATATATCTAAGTCGAATTCCATGTCGGTATTCCGTGGGCGTGTCCAGCGATCAATCTATTGCTAAAAACATGCAGCATTAGCAATGGTACTTATTGAAAAGCCGAGGAAGATTCCGGCACGTTTAGTGTTAGAAAATCTTTCGGATCGCTGTCTACGTCCGTTTCCTCAAGACATTACACTGTGTTATTTAAAATTCGTGGCAAGTAACATGTAAGTAAGAAACAAAAATGGTTTGGTTGCGATCTAAACGTCGTAAACAGCAAAAAAAAAAAAAAAAAAAAAAATAGCATCACATAAATGTCGACCAATATCGGAATTCATAGTTCACATCCTCAATAGACATGCAAATGCTAATATGGGTCCAAAAGGACACAACTATAGGTAAGTCAGGGTAAGAGTCTTTGTTTGTTTGTTTGAATGGGGTTTTACGCCGCTTTCAACAATCTTTCAGTTATATCGCAGCGGCTGGAGCACCTAACAATGGAATCCTGGTATTTCTCACACCAGTACCATTACATCCTTTCCTAGCCTCCAGCTGCTATCCACATAGGTCTACGATCATCGACCCATTGGTGAGAGACAAATGGACGGAAAGAATGAGTGCCGCCGTCGGGGATCGAACCCGGGACCTCTAGAAGGGTAAGTGTCAACAATGAGCATACAATTACCCATATTTGCCTCAGATAGTACCTATATAGGATATCCACATGGGACCCATATAAATCCCTAATTGTACACATTTCGGTTCCCACATGGATGTTGGCCCATACTCTTTGCTGGCTTGGAAAATCGTGATTTCAGTACTCATCTGAAACCGTGGATAGGTGCAGCAACTGCGCAATATTATTGAAAGATTGTTCACACCGGCGTTAAGGCAAAAAAAAAAGATAAATGAAATTGGTAATGATGCGAGGTTAACATGATTTAAGATAAAAAAAAAACTATTCGCTGTCATAGAAAGAGTCTTGTTCGAGTCTCTAACAATTTTGCTTTGTCAGATTCTATTGAAACTTGTCAAAAACGTGAAGTTATAGACAGAATCTGCATTATACGATTGCCTCCCTTTATTCATAAACCTTGGAACACATTATAAAGGCCTCCCAATTCCTCTTAAAATAAATATAGAAAATAAAAAATAGGTGCTGTCATTATGTCTTTTACGGTTACTAATGAATTCATTCGCGAAATATAACCGGAGAAGTAAATTTATAAAACATAGTAAGAAAGTATATTAACTCAAAGCCACGGGGAATTATTAGCTTTGCGCAGTGGCGGTACCATAGCCAATGAGGTTTATCCGAGGCGTGGTTATTGCTAGTTGAAAACTATACCCAATACCCCGCGCCGACGCCCTGAAATATGGGCGGCGAGCGCAATTTATGGACGCCCTCACGGGGGCTCTCAACATAAATAATACATGTGTCGTCAATTTCTAACACAAGCAAATGAAGGTTTCCCCCATGTGAGCGCTAAATCTACTATCACCGCCGCGTTTGCCTAGTAAAATAGGAGGCGAGCAAAATTTATGAACGTCTCTGCGAGGTATGAAAATATAGACTTCATTGAGTCCGAAATTAATTGACCAATCGCTTGCCACGCCCATCGACTCCGACAGGAAAACCCGCTTCGATTTTTAACGGCGTTAATTTGCAAAATTTAGGGCCAGTATGATGTAACAGAGTTTAAATGGTTGGTTGGAGACCTAAACGCCGTAACAACAGCTTGAATAAGCTGTAGTTACGACATTTAAGTCGCCAAACCAACAACAAAGGTTAACAAAGAATGCGGCCAATGCTGGAGTTGAAAAGCTCAGGTCCTGGCTGAATAGATTATTTGATTGGTAGGTTTATTCCTTGATTGACAGCCGCGAATGGTCAATTATTATCAACTTTTAGATGAAAAAAAAGGTGGTTATAAGAGTTATACTTTGGACAACACCCATTCCCACACAATCCATCTTGTCACGCCCCTCGATATAAAAACATTTGGAAAACATTGTGGAAAAATTAATAAATTGCTTGAACTGTCTTCATGTTTTACAGTGTTTTCCATCCCAAAAGACAAAGATTTTCAAAATTTCACCAGCGAAATATTGCCGTCTGCAAATTCTTTTAATTTAGACCAGTTCAAAATTTTGATGTGTTAGAAAGAACCAAGGCTTAATGTGAAAAAATATAGAATAGAAATTTGTCCAACGTTGTTACAAATCATTCACGCTGGACACAATCTATCATTTCTTTCAAAATGGAACAACAACGATTGGCTGTTATATGTGACTCTTAATATGAAAAGGGACAAACCTGGAAATCCGTAAAACAAACGACCTTGGTCGGTCTGGAGAACGCTGAAAGGTGTAGAAATATTTTTCCCTTCTAATATAGCTGGAACACAATATACCTAGCATCATGAACATTGCCATGTAATTCACGTGGCAAATGGTGTGTTATTTGATATTTTGCTTCAGAAATTCCCATAATGTCCCGTTTTCTTCGTTAATGAAATAAAGTAATAGTTCGTTTCATCAGTAAGATCGAAAAATCAGTTCCTGTCATTTGGTTTCATGGTCCGAGTGAATATAACATTTAGTTGTGGTCAAAGACAGACAACTCTTAAGAAAGATCGCTACAGTTTATTTCGTTTTAACTGTTGTTAAAAATCAACTGAATTAGATGGGAAGTGATTGATTTTTAAAAGAATTAAGGTGTAAACCTTATGTGATGTATTTCTGTCAAAAACCAAATTTATTAATTTATTTAGTTCACAACATTCAAACTTTTAAATCAGTTTTAGAACAAGCCTAGTAAAACACATATTTTTCGAGATATCTTGCTGCAATTTATTAATTTTAGGAGGTCGTATTAAGAAATGAGGGATATGTGAATGTCTAATGTCTTAAAACGAATATAAGTTTTAGTATAGTTTATCAACCCCTTTAATCAGTGTCCTACCCCAAAATTTAAAAATATTTTTCGTAGAAAAACAAACCTGGTAACCTTTAATTTTAAGCCTTTGGCTGGAAGTTTATTATCTAAATATATTTTTTTTTCGAAGAAACGATAAAAATCTGTGTATCGCAACTTTTGAACATATATATTTTTGTATCAATTTGCACTATTTTTCATTTTTCGATCAAAATTACAATTTTGTGAAAATAGTGGCATCATTTTCTAAGAAACAGTCTCAACAATTGAAAACAAACTCAATCAATTGTTGAGCCTTTACGTCTCAGCTAATTTGATTTGTTTGTTTGTTTGTTTGAACGGGGTTTTACGCCGCTTTCAACAATCTTTCAGTTATATCGTGGTGGCTGGAGCACCTAACAAAGGATTCCTGGTATTTCTCAGACCAGTACCGCCATCACATCCTTTCCTAGCCTCCAGCTGCTATCCCACATAGGTCTACGATTATCGACCCATTGGTGGGAGACAAATAGTCGGAATGGATGAGTGCCGCCGTCGGGGATCGAACCCGGGACCTCTAGAAAAAATAAAATGAATAAAGAAATTAAGAATAAAGAAATGTCCATCAACTTAGAATTGTTGTCTGCAACTTCTTCCAATTTCGGACCAGTCTAAAATTTGTTGTGTGGGAATGGATTAACCCTACAGAAGTTAGAGTGATAATCTTTATGATAGGGTGATGTTGAAGCCATTGTTCTTAACATTTCTCCGATTAGACAGACTATAGCTTATTTCCTTTCCAACTTAGCAAGAAAGCTTAATGAAATACCATTTTCAAATGAATTTTTCAATAAAGTAAAACATGCCCTTTCATAAAAATCAAAGTACTGAGAGTTCTGTAAGCTAGCAAAGCCTGGTTTTGTTAAGTAATTTTCTTTATGTAAGGTTATCGTGACAAAAAAACCCTAGGTTTAAGTAAACCAGGAGTTAACCCATTACAACACGACCAAATATCAGACCTATTCAAATCGAAGGAAGTTGCAGACGACAATTTCAAATTGGTGGAATTGGGAGAACATTTACCTTGAAGGGTGGACAGAAAACATTGTGGAGATTGAAGAGAAATTGCTAGTTACAACCAATTTCTTCATTGTCCACAATGTTTTCCCCTTTTTTTCTTGTGGTGCATAAAAAAGCGGGATTGGGTGGGAATGGGTTAAACAGCATGCTTTTAAAGGAGTTTTCTACAAAGTGAATAAAGTTAATTCATGTGGTCATACAAAGCAGTGTGCATAGTGAAGACTCTGACCAAACCCATTTTGAATACGATATGCCAAAGTTAGCTTAAAATACCCAGGAGATAAAATTTGCAGGCATATTTTGCAATATTTCTGAAATACATAAGAACTGGTCAATTTTCGCACATGTACTTATTTTTCCCTCCCATACACCATGTTCAGACAAAAAGTTTGTTGGCTGGCAAAAGCTTAGTTCTTGGAATGCATGTGAAACTACGAACCCTGAAGTTGTACGTTTGAATCTCTGGTGGGACATTTAACAAGTCATTTGGATATAATTTAATTGTTAGTTTCGTCTATCAAAAACGAGTGTTCTGATTGGTCGAAAAATTTAATTCATACCTCCATGAACAAAACTTTGAGCACGCAGTGATTTGATATGCTTCCGCACAAAATAGTCCCATACAAAAAGGTATCAAAATTTGTAAAGCTTTTGTTTTTTTCGCTCGATGCTATTAAATTATAAGATATGAAGAGGATATTTTTTGTTTTCATGGAGGTATGAACCGAAAAACCTATTCACACAATGTATAAATACGCGAAGCGTGATTAGTTTTTTCGGTTCACACCTCCATGAAAACAAAAAATATTCTCTTCATCTCTTAAATGCAATGTTTTTTCTCGAGTCACTTCACGAATCACTGGTCTCGCCCTCTGACCTCAGACTATAGCATTATATCGTTTGCGGCCACATATATGTCGTAGCTAAAGTTTGAATAAATGAATGAAAGTGAACTACGTGAATATCGGAGGTCAACATTACAATTCCGATCTAAATAATGGATTTGATTGGTCATGCGAGTTTTAATGACAGAAGTCGTTTGATATCGATGAAGAACTTCCTGTTGGAGTTAGTGGGTGTGGCAAGCCGAGTCAGTGGGCGGGACTAGCCATCCACAAAAGGATAATTTTACTTCCCATAAAGCAAAGAAAGAATTTACAATTATGCCGGAAAGGAGGGAAATAGCTTCCCTTTTTTTATTTTGCTTTGTTAGATTCTCTTGAAACTTATTACTAGCTGTCGATAACTTTAAAAATATCACTACACCATTATCTCCCTTTAGTAGTTAGACTTGTCACAAAGTTTAAAAAACACTCAATTCCACTTCATATAAATCCACGAACAAAAAGGTGCTTTGTTTAAAGCTTTAACCGAACATACGATGTTCGTAATTGGTGAACTGGCGCAATAAAATCCACGGAAAATTTTAGAAAGCGTAGAAAGAAACTATATAATGTCAAAGCTGATGTATCGTGTCAGCTTTGCGCAGTGGCGGTACCATAGCCAATGAGGTTTATCCGAGGCGTGGTTATTGCTAGTTGAAAACTATACCCAATACCCCGCGCCGACGCCCTGAAATATGGGCGGCGAGCGCAATTTCTGAACGCCCTCGCTAGGGCTTTCAATACACCACACGACCAAATGATTACTTTGTTTATTTGTTTCTGTTTTTATGACACGAGGCCCTGTGAAATGGTCCCTACGCCAAAGAAATAGGCGGGGCTCCCATTAGTTTCGTCCTGTACCCTTCCACTATCCCCCGTAACAACTAACCATCTTCCCAGTAGTGTCGATCATATGGGCAAACTCTGCGATAACGCTGAGAAAACAAACCTACTACATTTGATATGTACTTTTATTTTCACTAGCCGATAAAGCCACTAAATGAAGCAATAAAATCAAACCAGCATACGTTAATTTATAGATCAAATTTAAAACACAGAGACGACATTTATTTCAGCAAAGTTATTTGAACAATAAAACGGCGAAAACGATGAAAACGATTCCATTTTAGAGACGATGTGATACGAAATATTGTTTTGATCGTCAGAAACGAAAATATAGTCATATTGAAAACAACTGTTCTAGGCCTTAAAATGCCTAAGGGCAAAAGTAGGTGGAAAACATTTAGGACAGCTGGGTTTTTATACGAAGTTTACTATGGGTACTTACATTAACTATGTATCAAGCAAATTTGTCTCAGATAAAAATATAATAACAAAATAATGCTTATTAAATGGTCAAATATTGTAAAGTACAAAAATACGTATTTTGTGATATTACTTTATACCCTTACAATTTGTGATGTACACAAATCTTAGCAGAAGAAATGTCACACCAGAAAATTCCACAGTAAATGTCTTTATTCAATTTCTAATGACGATTCCAATACAGTGGATTAAATATTTTACTAGATTTGATTAAAAAAAAAGGGGGGTCGGTGGAAAGACCAGACAAGACCAGAAACAAAACTTGGCTAATTTTTCACCGTGGACAGAATACGAAAAACACGGTTAAACCAATCGCGAATACCTCGATTTTATAAGAATTAATGTAGGTATATTATAAATTGAATATTAGATACATCTTGTATTTGCTTCTCGCTGCGGAAGAAAATTTGATATTCCAATACAAGATATTGAATCTATATCGTAACACAACATTCCCTGTGTATCCCCTCAAATGATATTTAGTATAAGGCGGTGTAAGTCGTTCGCAGAGCTCATCATGACGTTGTTACGTACATACATTGTATATATAATTGACAAGTTAAACAAACCTTACATGTAAGGTGCGGTTTGATGTCCATTCTGTTGGTCCCTATCTACCAGAATCACATGAGTGAGCGAGTGTTGGCACGTGTCCAAATTCATCAGATTTTAAGAGCAAGTCGCTGAGAAACTTTTGAAAACATGGAGCCCAGAAAAAAGGGGATGGGTACTTATGCCGATTGGGAGGGCATGTGATTCTGGTAGATAGGGACCAACAGAATGGACATCAAACCGCACCTTACAGGTAAGGTTTGTTTAACTTGTCAATTCTGTTGGCCCTATCTACCTATCAGAATCACATGAGTATTTAGAGTCCATGTTACAAAATTTTGAAGGTATTCACAACCCAACACTATGACTGGTATGCAAATTACAAGTGTGCAAGAATAGAATTACTGAAGGAGGAGTCATTAGAAATAGCTCTTTTGTAAAATCTTCGAAAAACACAATCTTTTTTCCAACCTGCAGTTTTTAACACTGTTTCAATAGGAATTCTAAAAGCGGCTGCACTGGTAGATGCACTTCTAGTGCTGTGAGGCGTATAAATATTCATATCAATACCAGCTAGGCACAACACGGCTTTAATCCACCGTGCTAGTGTACTTTTTGTCACAGCAGAATGGGGTTTTTGAATTGCAATGAATAGCTGTGAACAATCACCACGTAATATTTTTGTTCTGTCTATGTATGCCTTTAATGTGTGCACAACACATATGTCTGCATCTGATGTAAATCCTTCTATATACAGTTCAGACAAGTGGTTTCCAACTTTTGTTTGTTTCAAGACTGATTTTATCCGAATTTTAACGGAGTTTTCTTCAATTTCAATGTGGTTTGTATCCATTGCATGCAAGGTTTGAATACGTTGTCCAGTAGTGAGTGCAAGTAACGTAACTAGTTTGTAGGATAATTGTTTCAATGACAAAGTTGTGTTAGGATTTAAAGTTTTTAAATATTTCAACACTATATTTACCGACCAGGTGACAGATGTTTTTGGGAGTGACGGGTTTGAATTAAAAATTCCTTTCATGAACTGTTTCACTAAACGATGATTACCAATATTTACATTATTTACAAGGCATGTCAAACTAGATATTGCTGATTTTGCAGTGTTTATAGCACTGTATCCCAGTCCATCTTTCCACAATTTTTTCAAGAACTTTATAAGTTGTACTACAGATGGATTAAATTGAGTAATCTGTTCTTCACTACAAAATGACAACCACCTTTGGAGATAAGTCCCATATTGTTTCCTTGTGGATGGTCGCCATGAATTGATGATGACAGTGGCAGTGTCTCCTGATAGTCCACTACTGCAGCTCGCTCACTCATGTGATTCTGATAGGTAGATAGGGCCAACAGAATTCACCAATCGCTGTCCCTACCAACTTACTCTGTTGACCCCGCCCAGTGATACCAACAGGAAGTTCAACTTCCATTTTAAACGGCATTATTTTGCATAGCCAGTAAAATGTAATGAAAAAGTTGAACGGTTGGTATAACTACAGCTTGAATAAGTTGTAGTTACGTTGTTTAAGTCGTCATACCAACTAAAATGCTCCATGTAAATGTCGGCAATGTCGGAGTTCAATTTAAGTTCCTGTCTAAATAAATGATTTCATTGGTCGACTGATAATTTGATTGACAGCCGCAATTGGTCGATTGATGTCGAAACACCACTACTCTTTCTGGGAGCTTTCGTTCTCTCATTTTCCAGCGGTTTGCTGAACTCTCGACCAAAATATAAGCTATCAAGACATGGTTTATTTTGGAATCTTTCAATGGTTATCATGATTAATTCAAAGGCTTTCGTGATAAATTACGAACTTAAAGTAACCCAGGAGTTGGATAGTATGCTTTTGAATTAGGTAAATCCATATGGTCCTACAAAGCAGTGAGAGTAGTGAAGACTCTGATCAGACTAATTTTGAACACGTAATGCTCAAGTGAGAATACCTAGGAGATGAATTTGCAGACAGCTTTTTCAATATTCCTAAAATAAATAAGATCTACTTTTTATGACGTAGGCATTCAAGGGATTTAGTGGACAAGTATCTAGTGGCAGTTTGGACTCAATGAACTTTGGGAAGACCTCAAAATTGTGTCTGTTAACTTAAGCTTTATCAGAGATGACGCTTTGCTAGCTATAAAGAAAAGGCGGAAGTAAAAAAAAACCCAAAAGGATGAGGCCAGTTGTGCTCTAAATCGAACGGTGAAACTTGTCATTAAGTGCCTCGTAAGGTCGCCCTAGGGTTATAATTTTGACAGTTTGTCGTTAAAAAACACAGATTTTGCCAAGATAATATGCGCCCTCAACATGTTACAATTAACCCTTTCCTGTACAATCTCTAGTTTTTACGTGCCTGTGATATTATACTTGAGAAAATATTGTAGAAAAAGAAGAAATTGCTTGTAACAAGCAATTTCTTCTTTTTCCATAATATTTTCTTTCATATAGGATGGCTACTTTTTAAAATGTGCTTACTTTGTAATGTCGTCTGCTATCACTTTGAATTTGGTCAAGCGTAAAATTGTGAAAATTAGTAAAGGTTTAATAAGCAACGTATCCTATTATATTAACGCCGTTAATGCCATTAGTTTAGTGGATAGAACACTCGACTTCAAAACTCGAGATCACGTGCTCGATCCTCTGGCTGAGTAAACTAACACACTCTTGAATTAAATTTCGGATGAAGCGGTAAACTGAATTACAATGCGACACTTCTATCAATCGAGCCTTTTAACCCATTCCTACACAACAATATTTTAGACAGGTCCAAATTGAAAGAAGTTGCAGACGACAATTTCAAGTTGGTGAAACTTTATTTTATTTCTTTTAGTCTTTTGGATAACAACAACAACAACAAAACAACATCGTTGATAATGAAGAAAGTGCTTGATACAAGCGAGGTCTTCATTTTTCACAATGTTGTCCAAAGTTTTTTTCTTCAAGCGTAAAATGGAGGGAATTTGTGGAAATGTGTTAAAGAATCTTGGACTCTCAGCAGTTTCGTCTTGTATCATATCCCTAGTAACAACGTACTAACCGTCTTCCTGGGGCGTATCTCATATGTTCATGTACTGCTGTAGCGGACGATAAATAACGGAGCCGCCGTCATAGCGCAGTCGGTAGAGCACCAGACTCCAAATCTTCAAAAATGGGATGTTATGGGTTCGATCCCAGCGGAGGCACATATCCTTTCCGACATTTGTCTCTCACCAATAGGGAGATAATCGTAACCCTAAATTTGATAGCAGCTGGAGGCTAGGAAAGGATGTAGTGGTAGTACTGGTGTGAGAAATACCAGGAATCCATTGTTAGGTGCTCCAGCCGCCGCGATATGACTGAAATACTGTTAAAAGTGGCGTTAATCCCCATTCATTCAATCAATCAATCAATAAATCAATAAACGGAAATACATTAATATCAACAAATTCTTGATTGACAATCAAATTATCAATCAGATCGGAATGGAACTTTAACTCCGACATTGGCAGCTATGCATGTGAAGCCTTTTCGTTGGTTTCGCGACTTACGTGTCGTAACTATAGCTTACTTAAGCTGTAGTTACGCCGTTTATGTCGCCAACCAACCATGTTACTTTTTTGCATGTTACTGACCATAGATTTTGCAAAATAACGACGTTCGATATTTAAGTATAGTACTTCCTGTCGGAGTTCGGTTGATGTGACCACCGGGGTCAGTGGTCGGAGCCAGTGATCCGCCAGTCGGGCTGCTGGAACTGAAAAGGTTGATCTGCAGGCTGACCTTTATCTCTGTTTCCCTTTGAATGGATGCAGGATTGACTTAGATCTGAACGACACTATAACCTTTGACCGGGGTAAAAACCGACAACAACAATATTTAGTAAAATACTTGTTTTCAGGAACCGTGATCATTGAGAACAAAAGGCTGTCAAATCGTTGGTTGGCGACCTAAAACTCCAAAAGCATTCAACATTCCTCGGTGAAAAATAAACTGCATTTACGACGTTTAAATCTCTTAACCAATTAAAATGCTTAAAAACAAATGACGGATTGCAGATGTCAATTAAAGAATTCGTCGACCAATCAATTAAGGCTGGGAGTGTTTACAAGAATCCTTGTTAGTTTGACGAATTTAACGGCATAACTTAATAAAGCTGTAGCTACGTCGTTATGGTCTTCAACCAACCATTTTACTACGGTTTTTGTAACACGTTATCGGTTATAAGATAAGTTTTGTAAAATAACGCCTTTAACCCATTCCCACACAATAAAGTATTTGTAAGCCTCTCAAGAAAAACAATTGAGAAGACATTGTAGAAAATGAAGAAATTGCTTTTTTCACCCATTGACGATGTTCTAAGCCGGTTTTCGTCAATAATGGAATGTCATGGGTTCGATCCCCGGCAGCGGCACATATCTTTTTTTTATCCGATGAGCCAGGACGAAAGCCTAATCTCTCGTCCATTATCAAGGCGCAAAGAACTAGCTATATCTTTTTTAGGACCCAATGGGTGTCGGATTAATTAAATTCGTGATAACTAACTGCAACATTATCAAAGTTGTCGGTGTAGACTAGGGTATCTCAATACCATATAGGGTCTTCAAGTTTAGGCAATCACTATTCCCTAGTGAAGAATGCAGACAAAGTAACGGTTTGTACGAGATAAATTCGAGGATCTGATCCAGATTTCGTGCATTTACCTAGGTTAGGTCTCGGTAGTGGGACGATAGGCCCTATTATACTAGGCCAGTTCAAATCCAGCAGCCTGAGATTTAGCAGACGACAATTCAGCGTGTGCTGAAATTGAATAATAAAAACAGTACAGAATTAAATAAAAATTAGAATCAAAGTGGAATACGTTGTAAGAAAAGAGAACTTAATCTGCAAGCAATTTAAACTTTTCTCTTTCTTCATGAAGTTCAATATCCAATCTTTACATCAGGATAGATGATATTGGTGTTCCAGTAGGGCACTCAATCCCGCTATTTTATGACCCTAAGAAAAAAGGTTGGAAAAAAACAACGTTTGTTGAGAATGTACAAATTAAACGTTCGGTATATTATTTCTTTTTTCCTCGATATATTCTGTCCCCAGGATGGTTTTAAAAACATGGATCACGGTCTGCTGCAACTTCCGTTTGAGTTATGACAAGTCTGAAATTTAGTCGTCTGGTGTTCTATTAGATCTTTGGTTATCATAGTTTTATAATTGATAAATCGCGCTGTCAATCAAGTTGTTTCCCTAACGATGTAAAATAGATATGTTAAACCCGTTCCCACACAGTGACGATTTTGGACGCACCTCAAGAAAACAATTTGGAAAACATAGTGTAAATGAAACGAAGAAATTGCCTGTGACAAACAATTTCTTATTTTACCCAATGTTTTCTATCCATAAAGCTGAAAGAATCTAATAATTAATAAACTTTAAATTGTAGTCTGCAACACCTTTTAATTTGTTTTCGGAATTTCATCAATTTCGCCATGAATCATAAAAACTTCCAGTCTATAGCCTAATTCTAAATTTCGAGAAAAAAAACTGTATTCATACAATCATGCACATACATTTTCTATACTAGAATGACACACAGATTTTTTTTTATAAATAAATGTTTGTTGTCTTTCTCAATACTATTTTAACAGATATTAGTATAATGCCTGATTAAAAAGATATTTTATTAAGAACTATTTCCTGCGTAAGCAGGCAGACGTGATCAGGTCTATATAAACGGGCTACTTTCCATTTCGGTGTCCCTCTTCTCGACATCGCGACGTTGTACGCACGTGTTGTTGTTGTAATCGTCAACATACAACACACAAAATACATGAAAAAACGTTACATAAAAAACATAAAACTCATTTAAAAAATACCAAAAAAATTTGTAAAACTTTAAAATAACTAAAAAAAGCGAGTGAAACGGTAAGGAACGTCAAGCAAGAAAGGAAACTGCGAAGAACACATCAGCATCCGCCATATTGAAGAATTTTTGTATCGTGAGAAAAGTGATAAAAGGTATAAAAGAGCAAAATGCAGTCTGCCTCCGGCCCACAGAATTATCCCATGGCGTCGTTGTACGTAGGGGATCTTCATCCCGATGTAACAGAAGCCATGCTGTTTGAGAAGTTCTCGACTGCCGGACCTGTGCTCTCCATTCGAGTGTGTCGTGACATGATCACAAGACGATCTCTTGGCTACGCTTATGTCAACTTCCAGCAATCTGCTGATGGTAAGATATATCCAAACTGATGTATAAGTGTATTTTTTAACGTTGAGAAAGATAAGGCCTTATAAGGTTGCAGTGTCCCCCATAGGGCCTTTTGAAAATTGAATTTGTACACTCCTTTCAAAATTGAATTTGTACACTCCTTTCAAAATCTAATGGGTACATGTAATTTAACCCTTATGTGATCAGTATACTTTCCAGTAATACCCGAAATGGGAGTTGGGCAGTATATATAGATAGATGGATAGTAGACTTCTGTTCTAGTAGACTTCTGGAAAGACAACTCCTTCACGACCTTAGACTGCCTCGATGGTCAAGTGGTATGGATGCTTGACTTGTGATCTGAAGGTCACAGGTTCGAGCCCCTACGTCACCAGGGTGTGCTCACGGGCAAGACACTTAATAGCAAGCCCCAGTCTACCCAGCTGTAAAAGTGGATAGCTGTGGGATTCAGCCACTGCCTCCGTTTCAAGGACGTGAAAAACATCTTGATTGTTAGAGTATCACCTGCCAGTAATACCTGAAAGGGGAGTTGGGCAGTATAGATAGACAAAAATATTGATGCAAGCAGGGATAATCCTCAACCGCAATCTGCTAGTTTTAGAATCAAGGCAGTGTTTTCACCTATGGGTGTTTTCTGCGTTTTTGACACAAATAAATCGTCAGTGACTTATCAAAATTCAACAAGTGTGTTTTTTGTGAGGCACCCTTAATTTACTGTGAAATACAAATTTTGTTTAATGTATTTGATCACACTTAATGATTTTATAGCTAAACTGTATTTTGCGTTTTAATTGAAAAATTGCTAAACTTTTACTTATTTAAAAACAAACTGGTGAGGCCATCAGCATCCGCATTTTACAAACTTTTTCAACTGCCAGTTCCCCCATTTTCTGTATAGATGAAAATGGACCAGAACGAAGCAATATTTTTTGTCGCAAGTAAGGGAAATCATTTCAAAATAACTATGTTTTGTGTGCTCAACTCCTAAACTATCATTTGGAATGAGTTGAAACTTGGCACAATAACTCCCTATGATGTCTAGGTGTGCACAAGATGTTTGAAATTCAAAAGCTCCTGTTTTTCTTGAGTTATCTTGAATAATCTGCCCTTGAATTGAACAAAAATCACTATGTTTTGTGTGGACAACTCCTCCTAAAGTATCAATGGGAATGAGCTGAAACTTGGCATAATTACTCCCTATGATGTCTAGTTATGCATAGGACCTTTGAAATTCAAATTCAGGGATTCAGAGTCTGCCCTTCGGTCTGGGACCGATGAAATTCAGAGAAGACGGAAAGAAAAAGTTTCTGTCTGTAGATCGGGCCGATATAAATTATGACAGACAATTTGTCCGAATGCTTTATGAACTGCTCAGTCAGGGTAAATGTCATTTTCCAATCTACTTCAATTACTCACTTTATTTTGTCACGAAGAATCCTGATTTAAAAAATAATAACTAGTTTCCTGCTGTGTAATTGCTTTGTGTTCTATGCGTGAAAACACGGGAAACCAGCATGGAGTACTTGGTTCGCATTTTAAATAAACATTCTTTTACCCGAGATTGATTTGTAGGTAAGTTGGAATAGTACGTTCGGATGTTTTGTTGTATACTTTTAAAATCGAATCTATATTCGGAACATTTGGTCATATCCTTCTAAATAAAATTGGCGAGTAAAAAGCGTTTGCCAGACGACAAGCAGCGTTCATTGTTCAATGTTGGGTTTGTGCGATCAGAAAGCGCTATTTCACCAGAAACGTCGACTTCAAGAAGGGATACAGCCAGGTCTTGTTTGGGAAAGTGTTCAGAAAGCATGATATAGTGATTTTCTTTAATGTAGATATCATTACCTTGTCCGTCTATTTTAGCCTTTTTTACATACTATTCTAAATGTCCGAAGATTTTTTGGCAGTTTCAGACATATGTGCCAAGCTTTTGACCTTGAGGGGCCACTGGCCCATCTAAGCCAAGAATATGGGGCCACTTTTCCAAAACATTGGGCCACTATATTTTGAGGTCGGATATATGATGTGAATCAATGAGAAGAAATCTCAAGGGCTTTCTTTTCATTTAAAAGTAAACAATATATTGAATTAAAGATACAGTTTTGAGCTGTTAATGAATTATTTTTTATTGTGCTTAATACAAAGAGAACAAGTCTTGAG
Source organism: Fragum fragum (assembly GCA_946902895.1). Classification (NCBI taxonomy): domain Eukaryota; kingdom Metazoa; phylum Mollusca; class Bivalvia; order Cardiida; family Cardiidae; genus Fragum; species Fragum fragum. The sequence goes on from OX336382.1 coordinate 2,472,474, forward strand.
TTTTTACTTGAATAATAGGATAGCCACGAAAAGTCCAAGAGCCATCAATTTATTGAACTGTTTTTTGTAGCTCGATTTAGCTGTTGAGTACCGAATTCTGATTGAGATTTGGCCGATTTTGAAGTCCCAGGTTCGTTTGGTTGATCATCGGCGCCAGTTCGTGCTCTCTTTGGCTAAAGAAGCTTAAGATTGTTTATGTTTTCTTTTTTCTGCCATCACAAAACAGTTTATGATGCAGAAGGAATATTTCGTTATGTCAAACTTAAATTTGTTATTTTTATTATAACACTACTCATTGGCTGATATGACCGAAAAACGGAATTCACAGTGCACAGTAAACCAATCAGAGCAACCTTTTCAATCAATATGACGATCTGAATTACCAAGGGAAACCGCGGAAGTAAATAAAACCGCAAACATCCGCTGATTCGTCCCAAGGTATCTTCGCACTTCGGCACACGGTTCGTAATTTTTACGCGCTGGTCGGCCCCACGGACATATTTTTTAGGGGCCATCTGTAATTTTTCTGCGTCGATCCCGCAATGGCGCACCCTTGGCAGAACTCTGTATGTCCTAAAAAAAAATTTGCCATTTCAGGACATGTGTCCTATGAAAAATGAATCCAATCTGAATCACTGCCTATGTGGGATAGCAGCTTGAGGCTAGGAAGGGATGTGATGGGGGTACTGGTGCTTCAGCAGCCGCGATATAACTGAGAGATTATTGAAAGCGGCGTAAAACCCCATTCAAACAAAACAAACTACCTTTTGAAGCATTCAGTTTTGGAAACCATCTCTGATTGTACCTTGCTGGATCTAATTATGCTAATACAATTTTTTGAAAGCTCTTTCTCATATGAGGGTCATTATTATAAGTTGTAGTCAATTGTTTTGTCTGTTCAACTGATTCTGACTCAATGTTGCTTTTAGACGCCCTTGAGCAAAAACCCCCACAAAATATTGTGGAAAATGAAGAAATTCCTTTGTACAAGCAATTTCTTTATTATCCAATGTTTTTCCACCGGAAAGTTTAAAAAAAATCCAAAATTTCACAAGTTTTAAATTGCTGTCTGTAACTCTTCAATTTGGATCAGTATACAGTATGGTAATGGGTTAACATGTTTATTGAATTTGCTTTTTAAAGTTCTTAACGTTTAGCATGAAAAAATAAAGAAAAAATAAAACTAACTTCTGGGTAGAGTCTCTAGAAGCTTTTATCATCTGCAATAACAACTTGGGTAGACAAACACATTAACCCAACAACAGACTACAAAATTTAGACTGGTCCTATTTCAAAGAAACTAGAGAGAAGCAATTTTTAGTTGATTAAAATCTTTTTGCCAGTCCTTATAATTAACAGGCCTCAGGCAGGAGGACTGGGGTTATTGTTTACCCCTGATTCAACTTAATGTAGAACTATAAACTAAATACATGTACCACACAATCCTAGTACAAAATTATTGAAAAATGGTGAAAATTTAAATAGTTGTCTGCACCCTCTTTCAGTGTTGACCAGTATTAATATTTTTGTATATTAAGTATTTCATTTTTTTTTTCCAGCTGAGAGAGCACTAGATACAATGAACTTTGACACCATCAAGGGTCGACCAATTAGAATCATGTGGTCCCAACGTGATCCTTCTTTGAGAAAGTCTGGTGTTGGCAATGTTTTCATCAAGAACTTGGACAAGAACATTGATAACAAGGCTCTCTATGATACCTTCTCTGCCTTTGGAAACATTCTATCTTGCAAGGTATTGCAAAATCATTAAGCTTGATTTATTTAGTGCAAGTTAGGAAAGTAAGCATTATACCAAAGCTACTTATGTTTAGATATAACCATTGCTTTGTTAAATTGCCTTGTAAGATCATCCATGATTAGTCGGATTTCCTTAAAGGTTTCACATTTAGCATTATATTCAATAGTCTCAAAGTTTAGCAGTCAGCTGGATTAGGTCAGTTGGTAAAGCACTTGACTTTAAACCTCAGGATCACGGGTTTGAGCCCTGGGCTGACCATATCAACTAACAAACTAATTGTCTTTCGGATAAAATGTTAAAGCAAGGCCCCTTGTTACGGTGCTATCCACGTGAAAGAACCTGGCAGAGCTCTCAGCAGTTTCGTCCTGTATCCTTGCACTATTCCCGTAACAACTAACAATCTTCTGAGGGCGTCGCTCACATGGGCATGTGCTACGGTAGAGAAGATAAACGGAAATACACACATATGGATTAGCAGTCTAGTATCTGATGGCTTAGTGTCACCTTCTTTTGTGACGGTTTATCATCACAGCGTATTATTTTGAAAAAATGAATTTAATCCCCTGTTGAAACCCCTGATCACATTTCTTTTGATACCATCATGAAATTCATGAAAATCTCTAGCTGAAATCAAAATCATGTTATTTCATGGAAAACATCATGGAAAATAAAGAAATTGATTGTTATAAGAAATTTCTTCCATTATCCACAATGTTTTCTTCAAGACAAATATTTTTTGAATTCGATCAACAAAAAATTGTCATTTGCAACTTCTTTCAGTTTGGAGCAGTCTAAAATTTGATCATCTGATAATCAGTGAAGCCACTGCATTTCTGTCGGAGATTGAAAATATCTGGTTTGAAGATAAAACAATACTTCCTATTTCAGATTGTATCTGATGAGCAAGGATCGAGAGGATACGGGTTTGTGCACTTTGAGACAGAGGAGGCTGCACGCAATGCTATTGAAAAGGTCAATGGCATGTTGCTGAATGGAAAGAAAGTGTAAGCATACCAAACTTTTTCAACTTAACTCATTCCCATGCAATGACACTTTTAAACGCCCCTCAACATAAATGCTTTGGAAAACACTGTGGATAATGAAGAAATTGCTTGTGACAAGCAATTTCTTCATTATCCTCAATGTTTTCAACCTCAATGACAAAGATTTAAAAAAAATCCATCAACTTGAAATTGTTTTCTTCAGCTTCTTTCATTCTAAAATGTTGTTGTTTGGGAATGGATTAAAGAAGGTACAGACATGCAAAGTTATGAATTGTATTTTACATATATAATATATAAAGCTATAAATATCTAATGTTTAAAGTGAGGTTTTGATGTTTCTGAAGCCTAAATAAGAAAATATTCACAATTAACCAAAAATATGATGAAACAAACATAAAATACTAGAATATGAGTCAGATATTGTCCTCATGGTATTCTGATAGGATTGAAGTGGCTTTTGGTGGTTGTCAAGGAAAGGTTCAGTGGAAATCCAGGTTTAAAATCACAACATTCTGTTGTTGACACTACATGACATTGTTTGCATATGATTCAAATTCAACAGAAGAAAGAAACATAATTAGGGAAACAACCAATGTCTTGAATTATGTCACATCTAATGGTAAGAGCCTAAAACTACAGTAAGTGTCTATATTCATATCAACTCTTATGACAGTTTTAAAGTGATCTTTACAGAATTCAAAATGACTAGTGAATATAACCCCCTGATGACATGACAATGACATTGGATTCAGTGAATTCAAATTCTATGCTTGATTCCAATGGTCATACGAACCACATGGATGACCCAATACTCACCGCAACTGCCTTTGCGTAATTTATATTAAAAGTGTGCAATTTACATTGAAAGCTATTAAGGAAATACCCCACTTTTATTTTGATATACAGCCACTGATTTTTGCAAAACTATTTTTCAGAATATTGTATTCAAATAAGATTTGAGAGTGAATGAAAATAGTTAAAAACTGTGACATGAAGAAAACATCAATACCTCCCTTTAAGAGAACATGAAATAAGCAATAAGTTGATTTGATCATGTTCAAATTTCAGTTTGCATTGGTAAGTGAAAAAGACGGTTGTTCAAATTATTTTGCAATGTGTAGGTCTCCTTCTATAGACAATATGCTAATCCATTTTGTCATATTATGTCTTACAGGTTTGTCGGTCGGTTCATGAATCGTCGTGAAAGATTAGAACAAATGGGTGAAAAGATCAAGAAGTTTAACAATGTGTATGTGAAAAATTTTGGAGATGAATTTGATGATGTCCAGCTGAGAGAGCTGTTTGAACCATATGGAAAAATAATTAGTGCAAAGGTAGGGGTATTGACTGATTATTGGTCCCACCTACTGACCCTGCTTTGCTACGCACACTGACTCTAACAAGAAGTTCCACTTAGATTGTAAATGACATTATTTTGCAGAATTCAGCAGGGAAGTGGAAATACAGAGATTCTCTACTTGTCCATGGACAAGTAAAATGTGATTTTCTACTTGCCCAGGATCAAAATGAACTTGCCCGTGAAAAGATGAAGAACAGATGATTTTTTAGAAAACATTATTTTAAAGAAGAAAATGCTGCAACTAAGCATTTTCTTCATTAAAAACAATATTTTCTAGCCTTAGATACAAACATTACACTCATAAATCTCTTCTATCTATTTAGTACCATTCCAAGATTTGCCCTGATATTTACTTGTCCATGGACAAGTAGCCTCTAAAAATGTACTTGCCCGCAGGTAGAAAAGCCCATGTCGGACAAGTCAGCCATGGGAATTCCACACCCCTGATTCATGGCCAGTAACATGTAACAAAAAGGTAAAGAGGTTGGTTGGCTACCGAGGTCATAACGAACAAGCTGAAGTTACAATGTTAAACCCATTGCCACACAATGAGGTTTTCTGACGCCCTTAAGAAAAGAAAAAGGAAAACATTGTGTAAAATGAAGAAAAACATTGTGTAAAATGAAGAAATTGCTTGTTTTTTAACCAAAGGACAAAAAATATTACAATTTCATCAACTTCAAATTGTCAACCATAGTAATCTGCTAAGGCTGGGTTTTGACACCACTATCTCCAAAAATGATTATAGATATGAATCCCCAGTTTTTGAGCCCATTACTAGATTCCCAAATTGCAGACTGCTCCAAATTCAAAGAAGTTAAAGCCAACAATTGTTAGGCGATGGATTTTTAAAACTCTTTGTGTTTTGGGGATGAAAACATTGTGAATAATGAAGAAATGTCTTTGAACAAGCAATTTCTTCATTTCTTACAATGATTTTGAAAGCTTTTCCAGTGTGTGTGTGGGGGGGGGGGGCATTAAAAAGTGTGATTATGTGGGAATGTGTTATGACCATTGAAACAAAATCTCCTTACTTCCAAAACCTTGGCAGATCACTGACATCCATGATACCATATGTTGATAGCCAAAAATCAATAATCCTAGTCATGTGGTCCCTGGTTTGATCTCTGGTTGTTGCGAATATCTTTTCCAACATTTGTCTCCAATAGGGTGGATAATCGTAAACCTATGTGAAATGAGCAGCTGGAGGCTCAGGAAGGATGTAGTAGTAGAACTGGTGTGAAATATTAAGAATCCATGGTTGGGTGCTCCAGCCACAGTGATATGACTGAAATACTTGTAAAAGTGGCTTTAAACCGATTCAATCAATCAACCAAAAATAAATAGTTTAATTAAATCTATGAGTGATATATTTCACTGGATATATAAGTGTATAATGATTTGTTTCAGGTTATGGCAGGGTTTGATGGGAAATGTAAAGGATTTGGATTTGTCAGCTTTGAAGATGCTGAATCTGCTGAAAAGGTATGTAAAGTTTGAGGTGCAGAGCTTGAAAATTCTACATGTCTACTAGTCCTGCACAATTTTTACCTTCTTTGTCTATATATATATGCAGGGAAAGTGGAATTTGAAGAATTTTGATACAGAATTTAATGTAACACTATATATTCTTACTGAGTGCAGGATGATTAAAAAGGTTACAAATTTTCAAGCTATTAGATGTATCATTAAAAGGACTTTTACTCGCATGGCAATCTATTTAATGTTAGATAATGACCTTTACCTAACAAATGAGTTAACCCTAGTGTGGAAAAAAGAAGAAATTGTTTGTTATAAGCAATTTCTTCTTTTTCTACAGTGTTTTCTCAATTATAAAATCACAGGGACGTAAATGACTTTGTAAATTTATCACAATTGCAAATGGTACATTAACGCTCCATATCATATTGGAAACACTGATATAGCTGTAGGTGCTCCAGCCACCAGCGTATGAATGAACTATTGGTAAAAGCACAGTTATAAGACATACAAGCAAAATGAAATTTTGCATTTTGCTAGTGTCAATTTTGGGGCCAGAGGAAAGATGTTATCAAGTTAACATAGTTTTAAAAACATTTAAAAAGCTGGTAAACATTTAAAAAGCTGTTAATTACATTCTCCTTTAACAGTGGTTAAACCAAAACACAAACATTCTCCTTCAACAAAGATTAGCCCATAGTGCAACACTGTGTTGGTAAGGATGTATTTTAATTGTCAATCAAATTTGTATTGTCAAATCAAACCAACCTTACTAATCACTGACGAAAAAATGGTAGTGGTCAACCAGAATATGTCTATTTTGATTTTTATCCCCCGCCGTTTCGGCGAAGGGGATATAGTAATGGTCTCCGTCCGTCATTCCGTCCTTCCGTCATTCAATCCTTCTGTCGGAGCATATCTCTGAAAGTATAATTGCTATCAACTTGAAACTTCATAGGTGGATAGATCTCATTGAGGAGAAGTGCAAGGAGAAGTAAAAAGAAGTTTCTTCCACCGGGATAACATGTTTAGGAAATGGAGAAATCCACTTGGAATATGTGGCAATTGGATTGGTTATATGAAGTTGATTAAAATGGAAATAGTCAAATTGGCTAAACCCAACATGGTTGGGGCTGTGTTTTTACACCATTAAGGCTTCCCAAACCTGGCACCCGACCTTTTTGAGACATTTAAACTCATTTGTGCCCCCTCAAATTGTATAGAAGATAAAAGTGAAGAGTGTTTTTGATGTTTAAACAATGTGCCCCCAAAAAATTGAGTGTGTGATCATTGTTTTTATAACAAGTGAATTTTGAAAAAAAGCTTATTATGGATTGATTTTATGAAGAGTTGTTCTCATATTCTTTGTGGAAATACTTGGATTTTATTCAAGTGGTGGTCTTTAAATGCATTTATTTAGATTTAAACAATTTGAGATATTGCCCTAGCAGAAGCCTTAATCTATTTATTATTAAGAAAACTCAGGAGCTTTCTGGAGGCCTATGGATCCCTGCAACCTTTAGTCAGAAATGTTTTGCCCTGGACCCACAGCCAGACTGCAGTGGGCATTAAAGGCCCCAAGTCCTCCTGTTTAAAGTTCAGGATTTTTAGGATTCCTTTCTTTCAACTTGTGTAGTAGTTGCCCCTGTGTTATTTACAAAAAAAATTCCTAATTTGAGGATAATTTCCTACAAGCAAGTATTTGAATTTTCTTTGTAGAGGATATCTTGAATAAATATCCAGTAGACAAAATACTGAGCTTACTAAATTAGGTACAAAATGAGAGCTCTAAGCATTTTGTAATTCACAGATGACTGTTTATTTGGGGAAATATGTAATCCTTGAAGCTTTGATTCTATTACTCAAACTGTCTTGAGCTCCTTTTCAGAAGTTTGTCTAAATCCACAATCTCTAGACCGCATGTTAAAATTTTACAGGCAGTACAGGATTTACACAGCAAGGAGCTTGGTGAGAAGACCTTATATGTTGGTAGAGCTCAAAAACGTGCCGAGAGACAGGCTGAGCTGAAGGAGAGATTTGATCGTCTTAAACAAGAACGAATGAACAGATATCAGGGTGTCAACTTATATGTAAAAAATCTTGATGACAATATCGATGACGAACGTTTGAGGAAGGAGTTTGCCCAGTTTGGTACCATAACAAGCGCCAAGGTAGGTAATCTTATAAAAGCCAATCAAAGATAACATGGGACATTGAGAATAACTATATTTTTGCCATGATTTCAAAATAATACCAGGAATCCATGGTTAAGTGCTCCAGCCATTGCGATATGACTGAAATTAATTAACCTTAGATATGCAGTATTTTATATTTGATCCAGTATTCATGAAAACCTGCTGGAATGATGATAATTTTTGACGTTGTAAAATTCATTTGTTTCAATAACATCACAAATGTCTGAATATTGCTACAACCTTATAGAAAAAAGCTTTAGAAAAACATTGTGGAAAATGAAGAAATTGCTTGTTGAAAGCTTATACAAATAAATACAGAATACAGATGTAAAAAAAAAGACATCAGCTAAAAAATTGTATGCAACTTGTTAGACGATTTTGTCATTTGTTAAGAACAGATGTAACTTGTTTTTAAGAAGTCAGTTTTAAAGATGATGAGTTGTTTTTTTTTATCATTTTCGTGAGTCATAAAGATGGTTTATTCTAAAATTTGAAAGAAATTGAAATAATCCTTTAGGCAGATTTTCCTGGTTAAGAGGTTATTTATTTTACAAGAACATAAGCATGCAATATCATGACATGACACTAGTTGTCCTGTGCTAAAAAGTTAAAATGATTTAATGGATAATTGAAGAAATCTTGACATCCCAAATCACCCTGGAAGCTGACCATCTATCAGTGTCCTCCATATTTGGGTATAAAAATATTGTATCAGCACATAATGTTGTCAAAAATTAATGATGTTGCATTAGTACTGAGCAATGATAAACTTCTTTTGTTTGAAGAACATTTGATGGAACCCCACTGTCAATTAACCAATTCTCACAAAATAAAATTTTAGACTTGTCCAAATTGAAGGAAGCTGCAGACAAAAATTTCAAATTGATGGAATTTTTAAATGTTTTGTCTTGGATAGAAAACAATGTGGATAATGAAGAAATTGCTTGACACAAGCAATTTCTTCATTTCCACAATGTTTTCTAGAGCTTCTTATGCGAGGGGCGTAAAAAGGAGGGAATGTGTAGGAATGGGTTAAACAATTAATTGAACAGACAAATAAGCCATTTAAACCAAATGTAGAATATTGACCTCTTACATGTAAATGATGGATTTTGATCTGTGGGAAACCCTGGCAATGTAATTACAGCTTATTATACCCCCCACAACGAAGTTATTGGGGGTATACTGGATTCAGGTTGTTGATCCGTCTGTCCGTCCGTGGACATAATGTTGTGTCCTCATCTCCTCTCACATTTCCAGACCAATTTTTGTGAATCTTTACCAAAATCTTCCTTGCAATGGAAACTTGTGCACCTGAAATTTTCATTATGATTAATCAACTGGTTCAGGAGTTATGCCCCTTTGATATATTTTCTTATATACAATATACCGGTATAGAGAATAAATCATAAGCCTGAACAGATTGACAGATTAAAAAATAAAAGTGGTTCACATGTCTGAAGTTATGGGGGTTATACTGGAATTAGGTTGCTGTCTGTCCTCCATCCGTCTGTCTGTCCGTCTGCCCATGGACATAATTTTGTGTACTCATCTCCTCCCACATTTCCAGACCAATTTTGCTAAAACTTTACAGAAATCTTCCTTGCAATAGGAACTTGTGCACCTGTAATTTTTATAATGATTTATCAACTGTTTCAGGAGTTACCCCTTTGATTTCTTTTCTTATATACAATATATAGAGAATAAACTCCTGAACAGGTTGACAGCTGAAATACTGTTTAAAGTGACATTAAACCACATTCGATCAATCATTGTTCGATAATTTTGTCAGGTGATGGTAGAAGGTGGAAGATCCAAGGGTTTTGGGTTTGTGTGCTTTAGCTCTCCAGAGGAGGCCACAAAGGCTGTCACAGAGATGAATGGAAGAATTGTCGTGTCTAAACCACTGTATGTGGCCCTAGCCCAGAGGAAAGAAGAGCGCAAGGCTCATTTAGCCTCGCAGTACATGCAGAGAATTACCAGCATGAGATTGCAGGTATTATTAATCCTTGTCATGCTGAACCCGGAATATATCGGTTTTGGCACTTATGTGCAGGCTGATCTTAGTCTACACCTCCTGCTCATACTTTTCCTTCCCGAGTTGTTAATGAAGTTGATTTCTAAAAGAAATATTGATTTTTGAACAACAAGTTCTATCAGTGCTTTCAGTCCTTTGATTTTACGGAAATTCAGTAAGGTAATTTATACAGCATGACAAGAGTTAAAAGCAGTAGAATTGACCAATTACTGGCCACTTACTCCATTGGCCACACCCTCTAACACAAAGTCCTGCTTCAATTTTAAATGGCGTATTTTTTGCAAAATTTAGGCCAGAAGCATGTAATGGTAGAATTATTGGTTAGCCACCTAAACATTGTAACTACAGCTTGAATAAGCTGTAGTTACAATGCTGAAGGTGGCAAACCAACAAAAATGTTTCACCTGGTGGCCAATATTGGAGTTCAAAGTTAAATTATAGTCAAATTAATGATTTCATTGGTCGTATATTAATTTGATTGACAAACACGATTGGTCAATTGTCATATCTGTAGCACTGTTTATATAGTTCTTATGCTGAAGAAAGAGAAATGAATTGATAATATTGCCCAAAAGTACATGCCCAAATTAAGTTCTCACAATTTCACATTTTTTTTTCCTCAAGCTTTTTAGCTAACCTTAGCATAACATGCTCATGGTGAACTTTAGTGAGCCTTGAATGTCATTTGTGTGTCTTTTTCAACAATTAAAGTGTCAATCTGAAAGTTTACAAAAAAAAAACCCTCAACATTTATGATTACTGTAAGCCTATTCAAGATGCAATTGTCATATTTTGCATGATTATAGATCACATTGATATACATCTGCTGATACCAAGGTTGAGGCCATGTGGCATTCATTTTCTTAGGTCAAACTTAACCAAAAACCTTCACATTTATAATTTCTTCAAACCTATTCAAGAAACCATGCTCATATGTGGCTTGAAGATAGATCTTATAAATATGCATCTGCAGATTCCAAGGTCAAGGCTATGTAACAAGGTCAAGGTCACTCATCAAGATCACATTTCCAAAAAGAGGATGGTGTTTCATACACATTCTTTTTTTTCCAAGTTTTTTCCTAGGGGATCATTTAGTAAGCCAGATCAATTTTGAATTGGTTAATCAGCAAAATTAGGCCTCTAGTTTTTGAAAAGGTTCGGAAAATAATAGTTGAGCTGATTAAATATATTAAAGAAAGGTAATTAATTTTGCTAGAATGAGGCCTTTTTGGTTTGGATCAATGTTCCTACCATTTTAAGTTATGTTCTAGTCAAACATGTATAGAAGCTACAAAATGACGTCATTTACCTTTTAACCCCTTGTAAAATCTTATTTGATTCATAGAATTGATTCATAGAGTCTATGGTGCCTGTCAGATAGTACAAAGGAAAGAATTTTACTGGACTGAAATTGTTTTGTAAATGTGTTGCTTTCCTTGTTCTAGGGAAAACATTTATGCTCCCTCAATGAACAGGCTGTGGCAGGATACAGAAAGCCTCTTGCTAGGTTGTACACCTTTATGAGAGCAGGTGTACTACACATAAATTGGCCTCCTCCTTGAATGGCAGAGGTCACGGCAGAGGCTAAAGAGGTCTAAAACTGAATGATTGCTGGCCAAGCCCACTGACTCTGACAGGAAGTTTGATATTAATCCAATCCCTCACAACAAAATTTTAGACTGGTCAAAATTGAAAGAAGTTGCAGACAACAATTTTAGGTTGATGAAATCTTTAATATTGTTGGCTTTTAGGCAGGAAACATTGTGGATAATGAAGAAATTGCTTGTAACAAGGATTTCTTCATTATCCACTATGTTTTCCAAAGCTTTTGTATCGAGCGGCGTCTAAAAGCGTCATTGTGTGGGAATGGGTTAAATGACATTGTTATGCAATATTCATGGCCAGTAACATGTAACAAAAATAGTAAGTTAGTTGGTTTGCAACCCAATGCTGTTACTCCAGCTTGAATAAGCTGTGGTTACAAAATTTAGTGGCTGAAAGAACAGATGCTTCTCATGAATGTTGGCTGATGTCAGAGTTCGAAAGTTGACTTTAGTCTAATTGAATTATTTGATTGGTTCATTGATTCCTTGTTTGACAAGCGCAATTGGTCAGTTAAATCTTTAAGGGTGGAAAAAAAAGCTTTGCACAAATATCTTCATTTTCAATAATGTCTCCCAAGCATTTTTGAGAGACAGAAGTGAGAGCGTACAGATATGGGATAACCCATCCCAAGACAATCCCACTTTTTTAATCTATGAAATAAGCTTTTGAAAATATTGTCTGCAATGAAGAAATTGCTTCCTACAAGCAATTTCTTAAATGACCACAGTGTTTTCTAACTTAAAAGGGGGAGAGATTAAATTACAAGCTGGAATTTCCATCTGCAATATCTTTCAATTTAGACTAGCCTTTCATTCATTTGTTATAACAGACACAGCCTGTAAACCAGATGTTCCAACCAGGCAGTGGGGCTGGATATTTTGTACCAACAATGAACCCTGGAGCCGCTCGAGGCAGTTTCTTCCACCCAACACAAATACCTCAGATGCGTGCTGGACCACGATGGCAGACAACTGTAAGACCAGCCCAACCAACTGCAGGTATGTTGTTTCTTAGTGCTTGACCTAAAACTTTTTATAGGTGGCAGGGGTTTTATTCTTCTTAAACTCATTACCAGATGAAAAACTGCAGACTTGTCCAAACTCAAATGAGTTGTGGACAACAATTTAAGGTTGATGATATTTCAAATATTTTTGTTTATCTGGGAAGAATACAAAGCAGAAATACTTGTTTCAAGCAATTTCTTTATTTGTCAATGTTTTTCTTGGGGGGGCATAATACAGGATTGCATGGTAATGACTTAAATCTTGTTATGGCTGAAAAATATCCTTTTTCAAAATTTCAAGAAAAATCAAAGGATTGAAAGCACTTGAAGGCCTGATTTTGGTTCAATATTATTTGATTGCATGCATGACATTTCCAACCATTACACATGTGCGCCAAGTAAAGACCCAGATCAGCCTGTGCATCCGCACAGTCTGATCAGAGTCTTCACTCTGCGCTCTGTAGCTAGATGCTGACCAGAGCTTCTTTAAACAATCAGCGAATATTCTAATTGACCCGAATGGCTGTCCAGGGTGCTCAATGTGTACGAGTCACGCACATGCGAAATTGTTGGAAATGTCACGCACAGGCTCATTTATATAGATAACTAACAGGCTCCATAAAAGGGACTAATAGGTGGAGTAGATCAGACAGCAAGTCATTTGTCTCTCACTAATGGACCTAAGTGGGATGATCAGCTGGTGGCTCAGATCCATGGTTGTGGTTGTACTTGTGTCCAAAACAACAGAAAGTATACTTAGTTGCTGTAGTTAACCCATTACCAGACGGTTGAACTTAAGTGTTGCCCGTCCAAATTGAAAGAAGTTGCAGACAACTATTTAAAGTTTATGAAATTTTGGAATTTTTCACATTTTTCCTTGGGGTCATCTTAAAGCGTCACTGAGTGGGAATTGGTTAACCCTTTCCTGATTTGCGAATTTTTAAACACTTCTGAATTCAAAGGTTTTGAAAACAAAAAATTAAAGACAATTTAATTTGAAAAATATACGGGATTGAAAGTTGTTTAATGATGTGTATTAAGACTTTTTCTATTCTTTCAAGGTTTCCAAGGTGTAGGTGGAGCTCCACAGCTGCGACAGACCAGACCCACTGGTCCAGCGGCTGCTGCTGGTGCTGCTGGTGGACAGCCACAAGTCAGGCCGAGCGCCATGAATGCTCGACCCATCACTGGCCAGTCGACTGGACAACCAAGACCTGGCATGGCCATGCCTCCCAACACAATGCCTGGACGACCACAACAGGCTCAAGCCCCAACCATGCAACAGCCTGCAAGGCCTGGTTATCAACAGGTAAGTTCTTCCTAGGTTAGTCGGACTCCTAATGAAGGGGTATCCAGGTTTGATCCTTGGTGATGGCAATCAGTGGATAATTTTAATCCTAAATGGGATTATCAACTTCGGTCTATGAAAGAATGTAGTGGTAGTACAGATGTGAGAAATACCAGGAATTCATAGGTAGGTATTCCAGCCGCAGCAATATGAAATACTGTTAGATGTGGCGTAAACCAATTACCAGAAGGCACAATTTAGACTTGTCCAAATTGAAATAAGTTGCAGACAAAAATCTAAAGTTTTTGAAATTTTTGATTTTTCATTTTTCTGGGTAGAAAACATTGTGCAAAATGAATTTTGTAAAATTGTTTTTCTTCAGGAGCGTCCAAAAGCATCATTGTGTGGAACCCAATTCAAACAAAGTCCCAAGGTGATAACAAGAAAATCTAATTGTCAGTGTTAACCCAGAACTTGGAACTCTTAACAAAGAAATATGACTTAATTTTTAGTTTCGTCTATCAAAAACAAGCGTTCTGATTGGTCGAAAAAAAATATTCTTAACTCCATGAACAAAATTTTGAGCACGCAGCGATTTTGAATGCTTCCACACAAAATGGTCCAATACAAAATGGTATCAAAATTTGGAAAGCTTGTTTTTTCGCTCAATGCCATTGAATTATAAGAAATGAAGAGAATATTTTTGTTTTCATGGAGGTATGAACAGAAACACCTAATCACACAATGTATGAATCCGCTTTGCATATTCATACATTTTTTTATTTTTTTTTTCGGTTCATACCTCCATGAAAACAAAAACTATTCTCTTCATCTCTTAAATGTTTTCAATAGATGATGACTGGTTTGATTGTAAATCTTGAAAGATATTGGCTAAAATTTTTAGATAAAAATAAAATGGGATTTCTTGTATAATACCATAAAGCCATGTCCTTCTGTTTTGAGAATCTCATTATGTCTTTAACCTTTCTGGTATAAACCCTGGATTTTTCCCTGTGATTTATAGTTGAGAAAACATTGTGGGAAAAGGAGAAATTGCCTGTTACAAGCAGTTTCTCCTTTTCTAAAAATATCTTCTAACACATTGGATGGTTTCATTTCAAAATGCATCCAGTTTTCATTGTTGTCATTAATCTCTGTAAATTTTGACCAGTCTGAAACTTAATTAAAAAACATCCAAACTTACATGTTATATCCTCATACAAGGAAATTTCTTGTATTCAAAAGAATCTACACAGAATTTTTCTTTTACGACTATCCCAACAACCTTTTAATAATATATCTCAATTTGTTTTCAGCAAGGAGCAGGTCAGGCCATTGTTGTTCCAGGCCAGGACGCTCTGACTGCCTCCATGTTGGCCTCAGCTCCCCCCCAGGAGCAGAAACAGATGTTGGGAGAAAGACTCTTCCCTCTCATCCAGCGCATGCATCCAGAACTGGCTGGAAAAATCACCGGAATGTTGCTTGAGATTGACAACTCTGAGTTGCTGCACATGTTGGAATCCCATGAGTCCCTTAAAGCTAAGGTAAGCAGGAGTTTCTGAAAGAAGAAAGATGAGGCTGTAACATTTTCAACAATGATACATGTGCCTAAATGAAAGCCGTTTTAGTCCAACTCTGATAACTGGGGGTCCAAAGGTCTCAATGAGCGAGAGATAGAGAGTCCTTGCTGGAATTATAGAATTACCTGAATTGTATAATGACTCTTTTGTAAACTGATTTAATGCTTGAGTTATTAGTGTATTACATGAAACATGATGAATTCAAAGCCATAGTAAAAGTAAACACAATATTTGACGGTTGTTTGTGACCATAAAGTGTCTCCATTTATTTTGAAGTTGAAAATCAGGTGTCCATTAGATTCGCAACAGAAAGTTTGGAGAGTCATGGCTACTCATTTATGGGTTCTGGACTTGTAAAGCCTTTGTCCCTTAACCCTTGTCATACTGAAACCGCAATATTCCTGTATTGACAATAGGTATAGACAAAGATCAGCCTACATGTAAGTGAAGTCTGATCTTAGTCTACACCTCCTGTTTGTCTCCTCCAAACCAGAGTTGTTTATTAAATTAATTTTTCCAAATAATGTTTTCCCCTTAACAAGTGCTCCCATTGCTTTCAGCCCTTTGATTTTAATGCAAATTCAGATAGGAATTTTATTCAGCATGACAAGGGTTAAAATCCTACACTGTGAAACCTGGACAGTCATTCAGTACATTTAAAATATTCACTGATCTGTCTAAAAGCTTTGAATTTGTAATTATCTATTTAGCATATATTCCCACACAAACCGGCTTTTTTACGCCCCTTCAGAAAAAAGCTATGCAAAACATTGAAAATGAAGGTACTTAATTGAGCAATCACGGATGTCATTAAAAAAGTCCAAAAAACAATCGCCATACATTTAACTGAAAGAAGTTGCAGATGAAAGTTATAGTTTGGTGAAATTTCAAGATTCTTGGCTTTAAGGGTAGAAAAAATAAAGAATGAAGAAATTACTTGTTACAAGAAATATTTTCATTTTCAACAATATTTACCTTATGTTTTTACCTACCCTTTTGTCTTTAGAGACATAAAAAGTGCAGTTGTGTTGGAATCGGTGAAATAGTTGAAAATGTTACACTCGGGTTTTAAAATATTCGTGAGAGAGGAGGGTATTGATTGAAATGAAGGGAGAAAGAGTGTAGATTTTCAATAAAACGATAATTTGAAATTTTGCTGTACATTGATGTTTGACTCTGTTTTTCACCTAAATCCAAACTTTCTATTTTGATTGGTATACTGTTAAAAGTGGTGTTAAACCCCAATCAATCAATCTATTTGGACGAGAAGTTATGTTGTCTGGTAATGGATTAACTTTATTTATATTTTGGTTTCCAGGTTGAGGAAGCTGTGGCTGTACTCCAAGCCCATCAAGCGAAAGAAGCCGCTGCCACTAAGGCTGCCACCAATGCGAAGAAGACTGATATGTAAACTATCCAAGATAAAAAGGCTACTGATTGATTTGCTTGATAATCGTCGTTGGGTGTGCAAAATGTTGTAACTACTGCTTAATAAAGCTGTCGTTACAACATTTTGCACGCTCAACGACAATATGCTGTTAGTGCAATAACATTGACTATTGAGATTACAGAATAATTTGAATTGATAAGCTAATTGGTTCGTGAATGGTTTCTGTAACTACACTGTGAGTAGTTCTAATGAAATACTTAAATAAGTTACATACTCATCATTTCAAGAAGACCATTTTTGGTATTATTTCTTGAGGTTTATCACAATAGTCAACATTAGAGCATTAAAGCTGAAGCTTAGCCGTTGAAAGAATTTTCATTTGAAAAAAAAAATGCGTGGAGAAATTTGAAATATCGTTCTTGATGCAAATTCTGATGCTTTCCAACACTTTAAGCAACGGATATATATTTAAATGATTTTTCAAATTTCTGCAACCAAAAAAATCCAAGTTTTAAACACAGATATAACATGCTTCTTTTGAAATGTCTCATCCTTTTAATTAAATGCTGAAAAAATAATGAACAAAAAAATAGTAAAAATATAAAAACATGTTTGATTTGTCTAAAAGGATCCTCGATTTGCATTTTTCCCCAAATTTATGAAAATGATGTCTTCCTTTAACATTAACTCTTTTTCCTCATGTCGAATTGATTGAGAAAAACTTGTGAGAAAAAATAAATAGTACATGATAATTAATGATTATAAATGTCAATCAAAATATTAGAACGAATCAAATAGAACCAACCAAACCATATATTTAGTCCCGAAGTTAACTCTGAACTCGGTCACTGACCATTTTGTGAAGCATTTTTGTTGGTTTGATAAATCATATACGAATATATTTTTCCAAAAATAAATCGTTGACATGGAGTTGAAGAAGAAAAGGCTACAAAGTGTTCAAAGTTTTATCTTGCAGGCCAACTTATCTCAATTTCATAGTGCATTTCTATACATATTTGATAATGTAAAGATGAATGACTTTGATATTGACTTTTGGTCAAAATTGTTGAAATATAAAATTGAGGGGTTATTAACCACAAAATCAAATTACGAAATAAGACAATATAAGCTGATCTAGGGTCCTTCATTATTTAGAGGTGAGTGCAAGAATGTACTTTCTTTTATATTGCATAGACATCAAAGATATTAAGTTAGTGGTCATTAAAAACAAATTTATTAGAGTCACGTATGAAAAGATAAAAAACAAAACAAAACCGGTTTTATCAGTTTTAGATGACAAGTTCAGTAAATTATTTTCTGAACACCAATTTGATACTCTGTTTATAATATGACCTGAGTTTTTGGCAATAATTGAGCACAATTCTTGGATTTTATCCATTAATATTAACTTTCAATCAAAACACACTCTAGGAAAAGGCATTATCAAATGCATTTTGTTGTTATTTTTTTATGGTCATGAAAAATTGCAGTTAATTTGCATAATTTCATTAGCGTAATATTGTCAGTGTAATATCAAAAATATTCAATTGGGTCTTTTTACACTAGAGACATAGGTCATATTATAAAGTACATTATTGCACTCATTCCTTTACGTTTGTAGTGTTAGTAATTATAATGTTTGAATAACCTTAAGTTCCAAGTTCATTTAAACACATAAAAATGCTTATGAGAGAGGGAGACACTGAATTTGTTTGATGAGACATTTTGAAATGAAACTGTGGTATGTTTGTATTTTTTTCCTTTATTCTGAGAGACCATGTTTTCTTGGACTTGAATAAAGTTAGACAGTTTGATTACAGAATTTTGTTTTCTTGCTCTCCATAATCCTGGCTGTAATCTGTTGGTCCAAAACTCAAGGTTATTGATCGATTTATTGTATTGAATTTAAGGCAACTTTATACAGTATTTAAACCATAACTAGGTAACAAAACTTAAACCGATACAAGTTAAAATTAATTACAGACGACATTATAAAATGGTTGAAAAAGATTGAAAAATACCCATCATTTAAGAATACATTATGGGAGAAGAAGAAATTTGTTTCAAACATTTCTTTTTATCCCGTAATGCCGCTGTCATAGCGCAGTCGGTAGCGAACCAGACTTCTAAACATGAGTTTTCATGGGTTCGATCCCCGGCGGCAGCACATATTCTTTACGACATTTGTCACTCACCAATGGGTGGATAATCGTAAACCTAAATGGGATGGCAGCTGGAGGCTAGGAAATGGCGTAGTGGTGGTACTAGTGTGAGAAATACAAGGAATCCATTGTTAGGTGCTCCTGTCGCCGCGATATGATTGAAATACTGTCAAAAGCGGCGTTGAACCCCATTCAATTAATCAATCTTATCCCGCAATGTTTTTAGCTCACTTGAGCACGTAGTGCTCAGGTGAGCTATTGTGATCCCCTTTTGTCCGGGGTCCGTCCGTCGTGCGTCGTGTGTCGTGCGTCGTCCGTCAACAATTTCTTTAAAAGACATCTCCTCCTAAACCACTGGGCCAATTTGAACCAAATTTGGCAGAAATGTTCCCACCCAGGGGGTTGGGGTTTATGAAGAAATAAAGAACGATTTTTTAAATTACATCTCTCAAACCACTGGGCCGATTTGAACCAAATTTGGCAGAAATGTTCCCTAGGTGGTCCCCTTCAAAAATAGCTAAAAGAATTGAAATCTGTTAAAAACTCTGGTTGCAATGGCAACAAAAGTGAAATTTTAAAAAAAATCTTTAAAATTCTTCTCCTCCTGACCCAGAAGGCGTAGAGCCTTGATATTTTGCATGAAGCATCAGTATATTGACCTCTTTCAAAATAGCTAAAATCATGATCTTCGGGTCCCCAGGAGCAGAGCCCCAGGGGGGTGGGGATTATATAGAAATAAAGAATGATTTTTTAAATGACATCTCCTCTCAAACCACTGAGCCGATTTGAACCAAATTTGGCAGAAATGTTGCTTAAGTGGTCCCCTTCAAAAATAGCTAAAAGAATTGAAATCCGTTAAAACTCTTGTTGCCATTGCAACAAAAGTGAAATTTTAAAAAAATCTTTAAAAATCTTCTCCTCCTGACCAAGAAGGCGTAGAGCCTTGATATTTTGCATGAAGCATCAGTATATTGACCTCTTTCAAAATAGCTAAAATCATGATCCTCGGGTCCCCAGGGGCGGAGCCCGGGGGGGGTTATATAGAAATAAAGAACGATTTTTTAAATTACATCTCCCAATTCACAGGGCCAATTTGAACCAAATTTTGCAGAAATGTTCCTTAGGTGGTCCCCGTTAAAATCAGCTAAAAGAATTGAAATCTGTTAAAAACTCTGGTTGCCATTGCAACAAAAGTGAAATTTCAAAATAATCTATGAATCTTCGCCTCCTGACCCAGAAGGCGTAGAGCCTTGATAATTTGCATGCAGCATCAGTATATTGATCTCTTACAAAATAGCTAAAATCATGATCCTAGGGTCTCCAGGGGCGGAGCCCCAGGGGGGAGGGGGTGTAGGCATGAAGCATCAGTTCACAGACTTCTTTCTTATTTCTGAAATTATAACCCATGGAAAAAGTTTTTCTTCTTCTTTCAAATCAGCACTCAAGCCTTGGAATTTTAATTTAGACTTTTGGATCCCCAGGTTCATAGTCTTTATATGTAATTGTGGCCCACTTGTTTCATAATCCTAACCTTAACATGAAATTAGACTGTTGAAAGAAAAAGAGCCTTTATCTCAGGTGAGCGCTCCAGGGCCAACGGCCCTCTTGTTTTTTGCGTTGAGCAAGACAAAGTTGTCACTATGACAAGAAGGTGTATGTGCGTTAGTCCGTAAGTGAGTAGGTCCGTCCGTCCGAATTTGTGCGGACAATTACTCCCTCATTTAAGGATGGATTTCAAAATAACTTGGCACAATTATTCTCCACCATGAGAAGATGTGCCATTTGACAGAATGTTCGAGATAATCGTAATGTCAAGGTCATCGATCATGGTCAAACACTAAAATTGTGTTTGTTCGGACAAATTAGACTGCCGTCATAGCGCCAGACTCCTAATCTTCAATCATGGGTTCATGGGTTCGGCGAATATTCTTTCCGAAATGTCTCTCACCAATTGGTGGATAATCGTTTACCTAATTGGGATAGCAGCTTGAGACTAGGAAAGGATGTAGTGGTTAGTACTGTTGTGAGATATACCAGGAATCCATTGTTAGGTGCTCCAGCCGCCGCGATATGACTGAAATACTGTTAAAAGCGGGGTTAAACCCCTTTCAATCAATCGGATAAATTACTCCTTCATTTATGGATAGATTTCAAAATAACTTGGCACAAAATTTCTCCAACATGAGTAGATGTGCCATTTGAAAGAAATTTTGGGATAGTTCTAATGTCGAGGTCATAGCTCATGGTCCAACACTAAAATTGTGTTTGTCCGACAAATTACTCCTACATTTATTGATTGATTTCAAAATTATTCGGCACAAAAATTCTCCACCATGAGTAGATGTGCCATTTGAAAGGAATTTTGGGATAGTTCTAATGTCAAGGTCACAGCTCATGGTCAAACTCTTAATTTGTGATTGTCCGACAAATTACTCCTACATTTATGGATAGATTTCAAAATAACTTGGCACAAAAATTCTCCATCATGAGTAGATGTGCCATTTGAAAGAATGCTCTGGATAGCTGTAATGTCAAGGTCAAACACTAAAATTGTGTTTGTTCGGACAAATTACTCCTACATTTATGGATAGATTTCAAAATAACTTGGCACATTTATTCTCCATCATGAGTAGATGTGCCATTCAAATGATTTTTTTGGATAGTTCAAAAATCAAGGTCACAGCTCAAGGTCAAACACTATAATTGTTTGTCCGGACAATTACTCCTACATTTATTGATGGATTTCAAAATAACTTATTCTCCATCATGAGTAGATGTGTCGTTTGAAAGAATTTTTTGGATAGCTTCAAGGTCAAAGTTCAAGGTCAAACACTAAAATTGTGCTTGTTCGGGACATGATGCCTATATAACTTTGCGGGATTGACAGCAGTTGTCCTGGGAAAACCATTTAGTTTGAATAATGATATAGATTTAAGGGTCGTAAAAAAGCGAGATTATGAGGGAACGGGTTAAGTTGTATCACGGAGACTGAAGCATCTTAACATAGCTTTTTTGCCGTTTCTCTCGCCAGTTCAACCACAATATGTTACGCCACCAACTGATCAACTAAGGAAGGCACCTACTTATCCCTCGTCCATTGGCGATAGACAATATGTTTCATAAAGCGTTTGTCGAATGTCGGACAGAAAGCACTTCTCATTAGTATGCATCTTTCATTCTTGACATCTATTTTTCAATTGAAAAGGTTAAGGTTACTTGTAAAGGTCCAACTTGTTACTAAAATTGTTTGTCGAGCCTGCTTGCGGTGAGCAAGACATGGTTGTTTTTATATCGATGGTTGAGCGCGAAACAGTTGTAACTTCCTATTAACATATAGCCAGTTACAGCTGTTTTGCACTGAACAATCGATATGTATGTTAGGCGCAAGCCCTACCAAATTTGTTCAGAGCTTAACTCCTACATTTCGTCGTTGTCGTTCTAAAACGTCGTAACTTCAGCTTTATTCAAGCTGTAGTCACGACGTTTTAGAACGACAACGACGATTTATTTGATATCAAAATAACCGAGAAGATGCTGTATTTGAAACAAGTTCTTTGATTGATGAAGGTCTCAGCTCGTGGTCAAACATTCAAATTGAGCTGTCTGAAGCATATATACTTTTTTTGATGGATTTCAAAATAACTTGGCACAATTCTCTATCATGAACTGGTTTTCCTTTAAAAAATCAGTAAAAAAGTAAAGATTACAGCTCAAGATAAAGTATTTGCTGTCCTAGCTTATCCTTGAATGACTTCCTCATGGAGCTCATTCGATGGCGACTTAAATGTAGTAACTGCTGCTTGAATAAAGTGTAGTCAAACATTCAAGTCCCCAAACCAACAAAAATTCTAAGTATGTTGGAAGTTTTAAGTTCAGTCCCGGTTTAAATAAATAATTTAACCCTTTCCTCTTCAATCCCTGGTTTTTACGTCCCTCGGATTTTAAATGAGAAAACTGTGTAGAAAAAGAAGAAATTGCCTGTAACAAGCAATTTTTTCTTTTTCCATGATATTTTCTACCCTACTGAATAGTTATTTTCCTAATTAAATCCTCTATGAATTCTCGTCTGCAAATCTTAATTTGGGCAGGTCTAAAATTTCGAAAAACGGGAAAGCATTAATTTGTCGTTCGATATGTTGCTAAACTTGTTGAAAGCCAGTGGGTTATCGGAATGATGTGCGAGCATGTTTCCACTGAGTTTATCAAATGATAATCTACCGTTATTTCTCGATAATCCACCTGAAAGCATTAAAGAATCACTATTTCTACAAGTATTTACATTTACATTACATACGTGCAAAAATGTCGTAACTACAGCTTGAACAAAGCTGTAGTTACGACATTTTGCATGCCCAACGACGCTAAATTTACTTCAAAAATGTCTATTAGATAGATCGATGTGTCTAAATATGTGACCCATTCCTTTTGGGTTTCGCTGAGGAATGAAACTAAGACCAATTCACAACTGTGTAGGAATCAGTTTCGCAAAAAATGATACGGTATAAAGTTTTATACATCAATGAAAAAAGAAATATTCTGTTACTTTCTTATGATTTAATTTATCAAGACATATCTATAAAAAAGATAAATAAGCAAAGAATTTACCAATTTTGAAACACATACGATATAACTACTTTGTACACATGGTTCCGAAAAATTGAACTTATTTATTTCATAGGGGATTGACAAGAATTGTAAATTAGAATTTCAAGGAAGCTGAATGTTTAATGGACATAGCAAAAATCGTATAATCCAATTTTACGTGACGGATGACATAGTGAAATCAACAGACATCTCAGAATTTGAATTCGACGGATACCTGTAGATGTGAAATCAACAGATATCTTTCAATAAGAATCAACCGTTATCTTCCAGTGCGAAATCAACGGATATCATCAAATAAAAATTCAGTAGATATTTTAAAATGAGAAATCAACATACATCTCCAAATATGAAATATATCCAAATGTATAATCAATCGATACCTTCATATATATTTACTGCGCAAAATTTGCCGAGGATCACCTTTTCGTTCAATGATTTTACGCTCCAATTTTTTTTTTAGCTCACCTGAGCACAAAGTGCGAGGTGAGCTATTGTGATCGGTCGCTGTCCGTCGTCCGTCTGTCCGTCCGTCCACAATTTCTTTAAAAATCTTCTCCTACTAAGTAGGCCAATCAAGCTGAAACTTTGCAGGGATGTTCCTTGGGTGAAGTTCTACAAAAGTTGTTAAAAGAATTTAATTCCGTCAAAAATTCTGGTTGCCGCGGCATTTGAAAATGGGAATCTTAAGTAAATCTTTAAAAATCTTTAAAAATCTTCTCCTCCTAAATCAGTTGGCCAATCAAGCTGAAACTTTGCAGGGATGTTCCTTGGGTGAAGATCCACATAAATTGTTAAAAGAATTTAATTCTGTCAAAAACTCTTGTTGCCGCGGCATGTGAAAATGGAAATCTTAAGTAAATATTTAAAAATCTTCTCCTTGTAAACCAGTTGGCCAATCAAGCTGAAACTTAGCAGGGATGTTCCTTGGGCGAAGTTCTACAAAAGTTGTTAAAAGAATTTAATTCCCTCAAAAACTCTGGTTGCCGGGGCATGTGAAAATGGAAATCTTAAGTAAATATTTAAAAATCTTTTAAAATCTTCTCGTAAACCAGTTGGTCAATCAAGCTGAAGCTTTGCAGGGATGTACCTTTGGTGAAGTTCTTTTAAAGTTGTTAAAAGAATTTAATTCCGTAAAAAACTCTTGTAACCGCGGCATATGAAAATGGGAATCTTTAGAAAATCTTTGTTATCTTTTTTTTCACAGACTACAAGGCCAAAGGCATTTATATTTTATATAGAGCTTAATCATATGGTTCTCTACCAAGGTTTTAAATATTTTATCTCTTGGTTCAAAAATGGCCCCGCCCCTGAGGTCCGAAGTTTGGGAAAATGCTTAATTAGAGCAATTTCAAAAGACATCTCCTCTTAAACTATAAGGTCTAGAATAATCATATTTGGTATGGAGCATAACTAGATGGTGTTGTACTATATCACTAAAAGTTGTCTTCCTCAGTTCAAAAACGGCCCTGCACTAGGGGTCAAAATTGGGAAAAACGCAAAATATAGTATGAAAAAAAATCTTCATTTTAAGGAGGGCATTTATATTTTGAGTGTAGCATAGCCTGGCTGTTATCTATCAGTTTTGATTAAATTATGCCTGTAGGTTGATAAACACCCCTTCCCTGGCTGTCCAAAGTTTGTAAAAATGCCCAATTAGACCATGTTCAATAGTCTTTTCCTCCCAATCTACAAAGTCTAAGGTATTCATATTTTGTATATAGCATATCCAGATTGTTCTCTACCATGTTACCTAAAATCTTAGGCCTGGGATAAAACATGGCACTGCCCCAGAGGTCAAAAATTTTGGGAAAAAAAAAAAAAACAATTAGAGCAACATCAAAAGTCTTCTTCTGAAACATAAGGTGAAGGGAATACATATTTGGTATGGACCATGACTAAAAAACTTTGTACTATGTACCGGTAACAGGAAAATATGCTCTTAGGATAAAAAATGTCTCTGCTCCTTGGCTCGAAAATTGCGTAAATTGCATTGAAAGAATTCTTCTTCTTAAATATAGGTTGTAGAGTATTTACATTAAAAACAAAGGATAACATTATTGTTATCTACCATGTTTATGTCCTTTTGACAAACATGGCCCTTCCCAAGGCATCCAAAGATATGAAAAACGCTCAATAAGAGCATCTTCCACTCCTCATGTATAAGTTGTAATGCATTCATATTTTGATTTATAGTACATACAGATTGTTCTCTACCAAGGTTGCTAAAATTACACCCATTGAAGTTGCAGACAGTAATTAGAGTTTGATTGAAATCTAAATACAAAGAATTTCAGATAGAAAACACTGTGAGAAATGGATGAATTGCTTGTCACTCCCTTTCTCACTATGTATTTTTCAAACCTATTTTCCCTGAGGGTGAAAAATTCTTGGACAGTTTGATAATGGATTAAAGAATAAAGCCAAAGGCATTCATTCTTATTGTAAAGCATTACTGGATTGTTTTGTACAAAGCCCAAAATATTATATTTGTTTTATTTATTTTGCTCAAGTTGTGTCTTTTTTATACTAAAAAGTACTGTAATTTGCAGATGCCTCAGGTGAGCGATTTAGGACCATCATGGTCCTCTTGTATAAAGATAGCTTAATATACGGACTTGATGATCCTGTAGCAAGAATGTCGATTCGGCATGTATACTACGCACAAAGATCTCTGGAAATGAAATACCCCCTAAAACGTGTGTCATTTGCCTTGTATCTTCACCTGCGCTGCTACATTTACGAACTTCCAACAAAGTTATCAAACATTTTAGATCGTTTCAATTTCAAATGGCAGATAGACGTTTAAGACGCCATCCTAGTCAAGATGAAATGAATATGGACATTTGGATGCTTCATTCCGTGTTATCCCAAGGGATGTTGCCAATGTTCGTAGTGTGTCCCAGAGTGTTGTTTCCGGAATGTCGAATAGGATTATTACGATCGGATATGTTTGGCACTTGCATGCTGGGAGCGAGAACTGAGCGTTCAGTGAGGTTCAAGACCGATATCTGGTGGTTCAGGCCCGGTGTCAACGATTTGAAAACACAGCAACGTTACATAGGGACATGTGTGCGCTTAGTACCTTAACCATCAGAAATAGGTTACATGATACTGACCTGAGTTCAAGACAACATGCAATCCGGTTCCGGTGATCTGATATAACGTGCTAATGCGTTTAGCGATATTCTGGTTGCTACAACGAAGGTTAAAGGCATTCCGATCGTTTTAGATTTTTTTTATAGTTCCAAAGGTTATATAGGTTGATCAAAGGGAAAATGAGGGATCATCGCTGCAAATCAAACAAACAATTGAAAAGCGAACTTTGAACTCCGACATAAATGGTAAGCAATATTGTAGGTTAAACGACTTAAAAAAACATTCAAGCTGTAATTACGACGTTTAGGCCATTGACCAGCGATATGCCATTTAATTTTTAGTCCATGTCAATCTGTTTGCAACATGACGCCGTTTATTACCTCAGTCATAACTGCCCTGGCGGAGATTTGTGGGCGGGGCGATCGATCCGTCAATAAAGTCAGGCAAACACAAAAATAACATTACATCACCGAACACATATTTTGTATCTTATGGTATAAAGTTTTGTTCTCTCTGTTTCGTATGTCCAAATAATATTATTTTCTTTGTCATTTCTAAATCAGTTAAATAGACCATTTCACCCTTTTCTAAACCTTCTGATGTCGTTCGTTCGGAAATGTTTAGTCGCTGACCCACCACGGATGCCACCTCCCCACAACCATCTGAAAAATAAAACAGACAAATAACTCGTAAGGAACACAGAAACTATTACGAAACTCCGATAAGGATCATATCGTCGGTGCGCCAACAAAATGTCGTAACTACAGCTTCATTAAAGCTGTAATTACGTTACTTTGCTCGCGCACTAACAATATCTTGATATACTGCTAGGTTTGCACAGGTTGATCTATGTCTAGACTTACCGTGACCGTTTCTTCAACTTTGAAATGCCAACGAGTGATAGCTCTCTTTTTTTTCAATTTCATCTTCTTAATATACGCCACCTATCTTTGCACAAACTACGTCTTTGGTGCGTTCGCAGTCGGTAGCGTGTCATACTCCTAATCCTCAATCATGGGATGTCATGGGTTCGATCCCCGGCGGCGGCACATATTCTTTCCGACATTTGTCTCTCACCAATGGGTGGATAATCGTAAACCTAAGTGGGATAGCAGCTGGAGAACAGGAAAGGATGTAGTGGTAGTACTAGTGTGAGAAATACCAGGAATCCACTGTTAGGTGCTCCAGCCGCCGCGATATGACTGATTGACATTCAATCAATCAAACAATCACCCGAACATCTTTCGTGAACGTGGCCATAGCGCAATGGTAGCGCGAAGGACTCCTGGTCATGGGGTCCCGGCTTCGATCCCCGTCCGCGGCGAATATTCTTTACGACATGCGTCTTCCATAATGGATGGATAATCGTAAACCTATGTGGGATAAGTAGCTGGAGGTTTGGAAAGGATGTAATCGTAGTACTTGTGTGAGAAATACCATACCATTGGATTGTGTTTGGTTAGGCATACTATTTAATAGATGACAACGTCGAGTTAATAACAAGTCTTTATATCAAATATTATTAAAATATAACTCAATTTTTGTTTTTGTTTTTTCAAAGAAGAATAGCAAATATTACAGAAAATTATAGAAATTTTAAAAAAATATTTGTTGCTATAACGTTAGAGTTTTAGTCAAGAAATCTGTGAGTTGATACTCATTGAGTATACCCCTGATTTTCTGAACTAAGTCTGCCCCCCCCCCCAGGCTACCCTTCAATTCAGTAAGTGACATATAGGAATTTTATCGGATACACCAGACTAAGTTTCTGTGATACATTATTGTTGCTGAGAAAAGTGCGACGAAAACTTTGTACTTTACCATGTTGAAGTCAAGACTGCCAATACATTTGTAATTGTAAACAGGAAGTGATGTCGGTATGAAATATATAGGGCTCCTCTCTAATACATAAAACTAGCACTATCACGTGGACAAGAAATGAGGAGCTCTAGACCTCCACTGGTTTTGACGGTTTCGCTACGGAGCTCAACGATTGGATCGTGTCGCTACCGCTGTGAATCGTACTAGTACCGTATCGAACCTTACAAGCATCATGAGCATTCGTTGTGCCACCGTGGTCAATCCTCATTGACCGTAGTGTTGCCGTTATGAATCGTCATTGGTTCGTAGCGATACCTAACAGACACCGAACTAATAACGTGGACATTCTTACTGGGATCGTAGTGACACTGAATATTACAGACAACGTACTAATATCGTGGACATTTCTACTGGAATAGTAGTGACACTGAATATTTCCACGAATCATCCTGATCCATTCCGATTGTTCTTACCATGTGAAATCTGGGTGAATGGTGGTGAATCGTAGAGAAAATCGTGAATGTTGAAACGGCCTTAAAATCACGTGATTTTATCGCCTGGTAGTGGGTCATCACATTCGCATGCATCCACTAGCTCTAGCGACCTATAGATATGTTTTCTTGTCGCAAGTGCTTTCCTTTTCGCCTACACATTTTTCTAATGAGTTAACTTTAATAGTTATAAACCTGCCTAGATAAGTCAATTCCAAACCTTCTTTTCTGGTTTTACAGGTTGTCTTTGATAGATATACTCTTACTTTTTATGCAGGGTCTTCTTGCTAGTTGTGTCCAGGTTTTCGTCCTGCAAGTCAGCTAGCATCATATCATCTATTCTTTGAGTCATCAATATATTTTCTAGTCGTTTAATTAGAGTATCCACCTCGTCAACATCCTTTTCATTACTGCCTGCGCTTTCTGTGGAAGATTACAAGCAAATGTATCTTTAAAGAAATCATGTACAACTGAAATAAAAAGCAAAGATTTGAATCAAAGGGAGAATAATGATGCATGGATTCACCGTTAGCGTCCTTTTGTTTACTTCAAGTAATATGATTTGGTTTTACAGTAGAGAACTTAAGAGAACTTGAGTCAGTAGCTTGAAGTTCTGGTGAAAAAATATAGAAAAAAAAATTGGTATTACTTCTACCACGAATATTGACCAATCGCTGGCCCCGCCGACTTACCCCATTGTCACCGTTCCACTTCGACTTTAAACGGTGTTATTTTGCAAATTATATAGCCAGTTGCATGTAACCAAAAACAGAAAATTGGTTGGCACCTAAACGTAGTAACTACAGCTTGAATAAGCTGTAGTTACTACGTTTAACTCGCTAAAACAATAAAAAAAGTTCATTTTTACTCAATTCTGGTCTTGATAAACGGTTTCATTGGTCGACAGACTATTTGATTGACAGCTGCGATTAGTCAATTATAATCTGCCGTTAAGTGGACCGTTCTGAACCAAACTTCTGACACAAAATCGTTTATATGAAAATTCTAAAAGAAGTGAATTGAAATGTAAAATTGGCCGTTTCCTTACAAATCTCGGCTTGAGTTTTAACATAAAGTAAAAATTAAAGCGGTAAAAATGTCCTTGTACACTGACACGGTTTTTGCAGTCTGTATTTCCGATGAACACACACGTTTCAGCCGTATACGTATACAAAAAGTATATCAATTCACCAATCGCAGCTGTGAATCAAAGAATCAATTGACCAATCAACTCATTCATTTAGATCGGACGTGAACTTTTAAATCTGACGTTAGCCGACATTTATGTGAATAACTTTTGTTGGTTCGGTAAATTTAACGAGTTTTAAGCTGCAGTTACAACGTTTATGTTGCCAACCAACATTTTTACTTTTTTGTTGCGTGTTACTGGCTATACAGTTTGAAAGTATCGCCGTTTAATATCGAAGAGGAACTTCCTGGTGGAGTCAGTAGGCATTGTCATCAGAATTAGTAGGTGGGGCCAGCGATCCGTCAATTGAAATAATCGTTGGCCTATTTAGTCCTGTGGTCACGCCCACTCACTCTGACAAGAAGAGAAGAAAACACGTGTTTCTTTCAATTTCCTCATTGTCCACGATGTTTTCCAAAGCTTTTTATTTGAGATGCTTAGAATTGCGTGGGATTGGGTAAAATAGCATGATTTAGAAGGAGTTCTCTACAAGCTGAAAAAGGTTATTTCATACGGCCATACAAAGCAGTACGCATAGTGAGACTCTGATCAGACTTATTTTGAACACAATATACTCAAGTGCAATAATCATGAAATACATAAGAACTACTTTCTTTGGTGTAGGCATTTCAATGCAATCTTAGGTAAGCCTCCGGTGGCAATTTGCACTCGTTGAGCTCTGATAAAACCTCAGAATTTTGTCTGTAAACTTAAGCTATCAAAGCTTTGCTAGCTGAAAAAGAAATTGCTGACGTTAGAAGACACACGATTTGTATTATATGTTCTAATCAATATGCTCTTCACAAGCGGAGGAATAAAAGAATATATATATACCTAAAAACTTAATCTCACTGTATGAATACGCGAAGCGGACTCATAAATTTGTGTGGTTAAGTAATTAGGTTCATACCTAAATGAAAACAAAAAATAATTTCTTCATTTCTTAAAATTTAGTGCAACCTGGCAAAACAAAGCAAATGTTTTACCTGTTATGAGTCAAATCCTATGGATCTACTTTATGCGTAAGCAGGCAAAATAGTTATGTGCTCAAAATTGTGCTTATGGAAGTTTAAAAAGAAAGATAGAAAACGATAAAGGTCAGTCAATCGAAACGTTTTAATCTTGATAGACGAAATTAAATTTGATAATTAGACTTTTTCCTGACACAACATGCTTTACCATCCAGTCTTTAACCCATTCCAACACAGTGGAATTTTAGACCTGTCCAAATTGAAAGGAGCTGCAGACGACAATTTCAAGTTGATGGAATTTTTATTTATTTTTTTTTTTTGTATTTGTGGATAGAAAACATTGTGGATAATGAAGAATTGCTTGATCCAAGCAATTTCTTCATTTTCCACAATGTTTTCCAAAGCTTTTTTGTTGAGGGGCGTAAAAAGGAGGGATTGAGTGGGAATGGGTTAATTAGGCTTTATAAAGAAATGACTCACATTGCTTTTGAACATCTGACATAAATCGATGGAATATCAAATAAAATATACAAATCTTAACCCATTCCCACTCAAGGACGCTTTTAGGCGCCACAAAGGGAAAAAAAAGCCAAGGAAAACATTATGGAAAATGAAGAAATTGCTTGTCACAAGCGAATTTCTTCATTATCCTCAATATTTTCTAACCAAAAAGACAAATAAATAAGTAAAATTCCATTAACTTGAAATGCCGTCTGCATCTTCTTTCAATTTGGACCAGTCTATTTTTTTGTGTGGGACTGGGTTAATCCAGTTTTATGTTGGACAGGTTGGTTAGTATATACATATATCACTAATTGTTATATTTTAGATTTCGACGAGAAAGAGATTATCAACCAAAAGTAATGTAAATTCGATATTTTTAGTCGCCTGAATGCTATAGCTCTCAACTTATCTGTTCTTGTCACGACAGAGGTTATCGCTAATCCCTAGCATGGTTTCTTGATTTGTAAGTAGATGCAAATGACTGCATACTCAAACAAATGTGTTTTTATCAGTTTTCTGATTTGCACGATAAATAGTTGAAAAGTTAAGAATATATGATTAACTACCGCCTGTCCGTGCTTACATTGAAAATCATAGCAATCATCAACACCGATCTTCATACATTGTGAGATCTTAGTAAGGAGGGATGTAAAATAAATAAAAAACTTAGGCTTGTGTGTTGTTTCAAATGTGCTTAAACTTTGACAAAATTGCATCTGAAACGTATAATAAGTTAACACATTTTATGTAATCATAAAGATTGTAACGGTGTGAAATTTTGTATTGACGCGACCATGACGCAATGGGTAGCGTGTCGGACTTTCAATGATGAGGTCCAAAGTTCAATCGCCGGTCTCGGCAAATATTATTTCCAACATTTATCTCCCACCAATGGATGGGTTATCATAAACCTAAGTGGGATAAGTAGCTGGAGACTAAGAAAGGATGTAGAATTCGTGTGAGAAATACCAGAACTCCATGGTTGGGTGACTAACTTTTCTCTAACCTTAAGACGATGCAAAAGCTTTATTCATTTTTTATGAAACATTTTTTTTTAAAAAAATCCACTCATTTGTTTTACTATTTTCAGACAATTCAAAAAAAAAAAAAAAAAAAAAAAAAACCACACACAAAAAAAATAAACCAAACAAGAAAAAAATAATAAAAAAAAAAAAACAAAAAAAACCAAACAAACAAAAAAAAAAAAAAAAAAAAAAAAAAACACATATTTGTGGACATGTACGATGGGTATTCCAGATACATGTGGACCTTCTTTGTAACTGAAAATCTATTGATGTGCAGTATATTTTCATGCATTTTGGAAAATAGTTTCAAAAATATGATGTAATTTATGTCACCTTTCGCTATTCATAATTTAAGCTATAGAAATAGTCCACGAATGAATGGAATATCCACCATGTTCTCTAATAATTGGGTGATTACGTAAGGACGTAGGCGTTAGTAAACTTAAACGTTGTTAATCAGCGTTTTCTAAAATATTAAGAGTTCCGGGTTGTAGTTTAGGACAAACTTGTCTTCACTGAACTTAACTGACTGTCGAATGATGTTATAAATTTAGACTAATCCAAGTTGACAGAATTGCAGTCGACATTTTAAATTGCTCTAAAATTGAATAATAAGACTTCTAGTATCAAATATGATAGAAAACATTGTGGGAAAAGGAGAAATTGCTTGTCAAAAGCAATTTCTCCTTTCCCACAATGTTTTCAATGAATGTTTTTCTTCGAGGTTTCAAAAAGCGTCATCAAGAGGTTCATTATCATAATGGTAAATAATAATTAAAAAGGTCTAGAAAATCCTCAAATTAATTTCCGTTACCTTCCGAAAATAAGATCGACAACACCAACAATGTAAATGATATCAATTTTATTTCCATATTTTGCTTTATCAAAACGAATCAAAATATTTTAGCCACATAAACAAGCGTAAGTCCCCCAAATAAGTCGATTTGTATCAAAGATGTGAGCTTAATAGACGAGAAATTGTTCAACAGGGTGTGACATTTATTTGCCAGCGGCATTTTCGAAGTAAATCTTTAACGCATTCCCACCCAATAACACTCTTTGACGCACCTAAGGGAAAGAAATAAATCGGAAAACATAGTTGACAATGAAGAAATTGCTCGTCGAAGCAATTTTTATATTATCTCCACAATATTTTAAACCCCAAAAATAAATAGATAGATGAATGAATAAATAAATGATGAAAAGTTAAAATGGAACAAAATAGATAAATAATTTAAAAAGAAATTGAAATATAATAGGATCAACTTTAAATTGTCGCCTGCAACTTCTTTGAATTGGGATTGGTCTAAAATTTTGTCGACTGATAATGGGTTAACCGTAAGATTTATATTACCCAGACTCAGAATGAATCATTAACAGGTCTGAAAATTTATCACACTAATGACCAATGGCTATAAAAAAGGTCCCGAATTCTAGGTTCGCCTGTCGCGGCCATAATATGGTTGGTAGCGCGTCGGACTCTCCATCATGAGGCTCATGGTTCGATTCCCGGGTGCGGCAAATATTCTTTCCCAGGTTTGTCTCTCACGAATCGGTGGATAAACATAAACCTAAATGGGATAGCAGCTGGAGGCTCGGAAGGGTGCAGTGGTAGTACTGGTGTGAGAAATAGCAGGAATCCATGATTAGGTGCTTCAGCCGCCGCGATATGACTGAAATACTGTTAAAAGTGGCGTTAAACCCCATTTAAACAACGAATTGCTAGCCTTGTCGTTTTGTCATTTCTTTCCTGTAAAAATAGAAAACATTGAATGAGATATACCGAATTTACTAGACAAGTCATCTAAGGTCCCACCAATGGGTGGATAATCGTAATCCTAAGTAGGATGAGCAGCTGGAAGCTAGGAAAGGATGTATTGTTAGTACTGGTGTGAGAAATACCAGGAATCCATGGTTAGGTGCTCCAGCCGCTGCGACATGACTGAAATTCTGTTAAAAGGGGCGTTAATCCCCATTCACAAACAGCCCGATTAACTCAGTTGGTAGAGCACTTGACTTCAAACCTCAAGATCACGGGTTCGAGCCTTGGACTGACCATATCAACTGACAAACTAATTGTCTTTCGGGTGAGACGAGGCCCCATGTAACGGCGCTATTCACCGAGCACGTTAAAGAACTAGGCGGAGCTCGCAGCAGTTTCGTCCTGTATCCTTGCACTAACCCCCGTAACAACTAACCGTCTTCCTGGGGCGTCGCTCATATTGGCATGTGCTACGGTAGTGACGATAAATAAGCGGAAATACACACACATTCACAAACAATCAAACAAACAAACTCACAAATAAACAAACAAAATACTCGCCGAGTCGTTGTGCCATATCAACGGCAAAACTAAAGAATATATTGAATGAGTTGTCTGTGTATGACGAATTTAATAAACAAGATATCTATAAACAGATAGTCGAGCTTTTATCTGCTTATAGATGCATTGTTTAATAAATTCGGTTTTAAATGACCATTCATTGAACGCTCTACTCGTATTTATAACATGTCCTAAATTTTTGCGATGAAATAGTTAGAATTCAAACTATAATTCATAGATATAAGGTTATGATATTGATTTAAGAGATGAAGACAATAATTTTGTGTTTTCATGGAGGTATGAACCGAAAAAACTAATTACGCTGTATGAATACGCGAAGCGGATTCATACATCAGTGTGATTAGGTTTTTCGGTTCAAACCTCTATGAAAACAAAAAATATTCTCTTCATTTCTTATTATTTAATAACATCGAGCGAAACAACAACAACAAAAACAAAAACAACAAAAACAACAAAAAAAAAGCTATACAAATTTTGAAACCTTTTTGTATGGGACTATTTTATGCGGAAGCATACAAACCAGCTGCGTGCTCAAAATTTTGTTCATGGAGTTATAAATAGATTTTTTCAAACGATCAGAACGCTCGTTTACTATAGACGAAAATTATATAATAAACAAATACAATGGCAGCGCCGTTTATATACTGATGTCATTACATGCGCTATGGAGTCAGCATTGCCATAGGCTTTAAGTTCATTTAAATAGTTACTACAGTAGCGTACTGTCCCCAAGGTAAAATTAAAAACAATCAACGTGTGGATCTCACTACAGCGCAGTAACCCATATAATGTTAATTGGTGAAATTGTAAGACGATGCCTCTTCATTGCCTTATAATTTAATTTTTAGTTTTGTCTATCAAAAACGAGCTTTCATTGGCCGAAAAAAATATCCATGAACAAAATTTGATCACGCAGCCTTTTTGTATGCTTTCGCATAAAATAGTTCCATACTAAAAGTATCTAAAAAGTCTTCTGGCATTGTTTAGGAAATCCCCCCTTTGTCTGACAGACCACGTTATTACTGAAACTGATCCACTTAACCTGATTAAAGGCTGAATAACGCTCGTTGGGGCAAATTACTGACAAAAAGGAATCCCGAAATCTTCGCTAACATTTCCTACGGACTTCTTTATCAATAATCTCAATATCACAGGTCTGCCATGCTAACACTTGTTGTGTATGCAATACAAAATAACCCTTTCCCTTTATTTTGAAAATTTAGACTGTTCCAAATTCAAAGTTTTTTTATACGACAATTTCAAGTTGAACTTATTTGAAAAATAATCATTCTGTAGGATAGACAAGAAAACGCTTGTTACAAGCAATTTTTTTCCACAATGTTTTCTGAGTATAAAAACACAAGGGATTAAACAGGAAAGGGTTAATTTAAGATTTATTTTACGTTAGCAGCATAAAACAATTTTGAAATCTATTCTGGTTTCCTAATCGACAAAGCTTCCATATAAGACTTGAAACCTATTCTGAAATTATTGACAACGGTTCGGTGAACATTTTAGAACTCCTTTTGGTGAGAAACATTGTCCCTACGACAGCCAAAGAGCCTTTAATCTTCGCTAGTTTCGATCACTTTCTAATATATATAAATGTTTTACGAATATATATAAATGTTTTACGAATATATATAAATGTTTACGAATTTCACTAATATTTTCGGATCACGTCTGTCAAGCAGAGAATCAATCGACCAATCAATTGGACTATTTAGGTCGAAAGTGAACTTTAAAACTCCGACATAGACCAACATTTATGACAAGTGCTTTTGTTGGTTTGATGGCTTAAAATTCGTAGCTACAGCTTATTCAACCTGTAGATACGACATTTAGGTCGCCAACCATTTTAATTTATTGTTACATGTTACTGGTCATAAATTCTGAAAAATAACGCCGTTCATTATGGAAATGGGATTTCCTGTCTGGGCTCTCTGGGCGTGACCATATATTTTTTAATTATTGTGGCGAAAGCCCGAATGTACAAGTATTATAATTATAATTCATACGTTTGTAGTTGGCCTTTGGTCATACTTTCATCAAACTTGATTTAAGCTTGAATAATTTATACCTTACCCGGTAAGTGGTTTTATCATGAAAAAGTATCAGCCTTTTGATCCTTTGTTGAAAACGAGTTTGACCTTTTTATTTTGCAATAACAGCGATTTAATATGTATTCACAAATAACCTATGAGCATAATTTGCTTGAGAAAAACATTTTTGAAACCGTGTGAAATGGATTAATTTTAGGTTCGTCTATCGACATTCTTGCATCCTGATTGGCCGAAAAAAAAACGTTTCGTACCTTTAACAAAAAGGGTGAGTACCGAAATGCATAATGTATTTTGAGTGAATTCCCATACAGCAGTTCCTACACCATTTCCGTAGTTTTGCAAAATTTTAGATTCAAAGGTTTTGCAGACGAAAATATAAAGTTTATATACTTTGAAAAACAAAAGAGCAATAACAACAACAACACAAAAAAAAAAAAAAAAAAAAAAAACACACACAAAACCACCACCGCCATCAACAAAAAAGAAACGAAAACAAATCAAAAACAAACAAAACAAACAAAACAAAACATACAACCCCCCCCCCCCAAAAAAAAAAACAGACCCCCCCCCCCCCCAACAACAAAAATCCGTCCGGAAGAAAAAATGTGAAAAAAGAAATAACTGATTGTTAAAGCAGTTATTTCTTTTCTCGTTTTTTTCTCAAATATGAAATTATAGGGATGTTAAATCTAGAGATTAGGCAGGAAGGCGTTATAAGACTGTCTCGATCTGGTATATTCTTATTGATATATTTTACCTTGAATCACAAGAAACGAAGAAATATTTTTTTTATAAAAATATGAAACGAAAATGCTAAACATTCGCCTGTATTAATCCCTTTCGCGGCTACGTACATTATGGTTGGTTTTTGTCAAGTTTCATACCTTAATGGAGTTGAAACATGATATTCTCTTCGTACGCAGACAAAACAAGTAGGAAGAGATTCTGTTACCTTGGAATTACTAAAATCTAGCATAATCTCCTTTTCTTCTAACATTTTCACGATATCTAGCTTAAAGTTTCTCTTCTTTTCTAAAAATTTGATTGATAAGAAATCAAGAATGCAAAGAAATAACCAGATAAAGACTTATTGCTATGGAACTACTTTGCCTGGAAGCATACAATACAGTTCCGATCTCAACTAACCAATCGCGATAATATGTGGACCAATCAAAACATTCATTCAGTCCAGAATAGAGATTTGAACTCCGACATTGGCCACCATTTGTGTGAACTTTTGTTGGTTTGGCGACTTAAACGTCGTAACTACAACGTATTCGAGCTGTAGCTATGAGGTTTAGGTCGCAAACCAACCACTCTACTTTTTTGTTTCATGCTACTTACCATAAATTCTACGAAATAATCCCGTTTAAAATCCGAGCAGGACTTCTTGTTGGAGTCAGTGGGCGTGGCTAAAGGAGTAAGTGGGCGTGGCCAGCGAATGGTCAATTTCTATGTAGGTGTGAAACCAATTTACGGATTGCTGGCTGTGCCCACTGAGCTCCAACAGGAATTTCTACAGCGATGTTATTGTGCAAAAATATTGTAACAAAAAAAAAAAAAACATATAGTTGGTTTGCGACATAAACCTCATGACTACATCTTGTATATGCTGTAGTTTGAACGTTTAAGTCTCCAAACCAACAAAAATAATTCACATAAATGACGGCCTATTTCGAAGTTCAAAGTTCACTTCCATTCTAAATGAATGATTTGATTGGTATATTAATTCTTTGATTGACAGTAGCGGTCCCTCAATTTTTGAACCTATAAGAATTCAGTAATTTTGATGGACGAAAATATAATTTGGTGTTAAATCTTATTAGTTGAAAAAGGCTTTCTCGAAGCTTTTCAGAGATCCCAATTAGTTGCAATACAGCTTTAGATGGGCATTCGAGTCGAAGGTAACACTTTAAGATCAATAGACACAAGTGCCATTTATATCAGACATTAATAAGTGAAAATTAAAAACAAATAAACAAACAAACAACAACATCAACAACACAAAATGACTGTACAAACAAGAGTTGTCCACAGATAAAATGACTAAGATGAAAAAGATCTAGATGATTTTTATAACGGGTTAAAGGTCAAGTTCACATGATGACAGGGTTAAGGTAATTGTCTCAAATGAAATCCTATCTCCTCTCCAATGAGTGCGTATGTGAAATATGAGCCCAGTTGGTTAAATAAAACGACACTAAAAACGTTTAAGTTTTTGGATAGTTTTTTAAAGGAAAAAGCGGATCCTTTATTCGAGCTCTGTACTTGACGAATGTCTTACGTTGTGCCAGATATGACCGTAAGGGAAACAATTCGAATAGACGAATACCGACCCTGATTTAAAGAATCAAACGACCAACTAACCCACTTCCAGACGGCAAAATTTAAGACTGGTCTAAATTGTAGGGATTTGCATTTTAAATTTTATGAAATTCCAGATTTGTTAAATTTTTGGGTAGAAAATATTGTGTAAAATGAGGTAATTGCTTGTTACACAATGTTTTCCCGTTTTTTTTTCAGGGGCGTCCAAAAGCGTCACTGTGTGGGAATGGGTTAAATCACCCATTTAGACCAGAAGTGATCTTTGAACTGCAACATTTATGTGAAGCAGTTTTGTTGGTTTGTCGACTTAAATGTCGTAACTACAGCTTATTCAAGCTGTAGTTACGACTATTATATCGACGAACAACTATTTTACTTTTCATTACATTTCACTGACCATATATTTTCAAGAGAGCGCCGTTTAATCCTTTCCTGTTCAATCCCTGGTTTTACGTCCCTATAATTCTATAATTGAGAAAACATTGTCAAAAAGAAGAAATTTATTTTAACAAGCAATTTCTTCTTTTTCAACAATATTTTCTACCACATAGGATGGTTTCATTTCAAATGGCATCCAGTTTTCATTGACGTCTGCATCCTCTATCAATTTTGACCAGTTTAATATTAGCAAAAACAGGAAAGGGTTTACTCTTTCCTACTTTTTGAAATT
The DNA here is from genome assembly GCA_946902895.1 of Fragum fragum. Classification (NCBI taxonomy): domain Eukaryota; kingdom Metazoa; phylum Mollusca; class Bivalvia; order Cardiida; family Cardiidae; genus Fragum; species Fragum fragum. The sequence goes on from OX336382.1 coordinate 2,512,441, forward strand.
TTAGACTGGTCCAAACGGAAAGAAGCTGCAGACGATAATGAAAATTGGATGCCATGCGAAATGAAACCATTCTATTTGGTACAAAAAGTTGTGGGAAAAGGAGAAATTGCTTGTCACAAGCATTTTTTTCTTTTTCAACAGTATTTTCTCAAGTATAAAATTACAGCACAATACGGGTTTGTGCAGGAAAGAGTTAATGTTGAAGTGATACTTCCTGTCGGAGTTTAGTGGGCGTGGCCAGCAATCATTTTCAAGGAGCGTCTGTCAAATTTAGCTAAATTCAACAAAATTTAACCATTTAAATATAAAATAACCAATATAGTTTGTAATATAACGCCGTTTCACATCAAAATGATGTTTCCTGTTTAGGGTCGATGGTCGTAGAAGCGATTCGTCTATGTCAGCGAGTGTTTGTCAAGTTTTTCAATATTCAATCTAATACAATCAATTAAATTTATTATAACCAATATACTTTGCACTCATTTTCAATGAGTGTTTGTCAAATTTAGCTAAGTGCAATGGAATTCAACCTATTAGATATAAAATAACCAATAAAGTTTGCAAAATAACTCCGTTTGATATCGATGTGATGCTGCCTGTTAGGGCTCGATAGTCTAGGCAGCGATCCGTCTATGTCGGCGGCGAGTGTTTGTCCAGTTTAGCTTAATCTTATCTAATACAACATACTAAATGTATTATAACCAACATAGTTTGCAAAATAACTCCGTTTTACTTCCTGTTGGCGCTCAGGGGACGTGGAGATATATTCTTCTATTTCATCGAGTATTTGTCCAATATAGCCAAACGTAATGTACTTCAACCTATCTTATACAAAAGTTTGAGGAGTGTGTGGGGGGGATAATTATCATAAAAACGGGATGTTTATCTTGTTTACATCAAGGATGTGACATCGACCTTTTTTTTTATTTCTATAGCTTAAAGAAATTATGCCATTTTGAATAATTTTTCCCCTAAACACCTTGTAACGTTGTCATATCAATTACAGTCGCATTAACACCCCCAATCGGTTATCTGTAGATTTAGTATAACCAAAATCTGACACAATCTAAACCCCCGAGAAAAAAAGGAAAATATTGTAGGAAATGAAGAAATTGTTTGCTACAGGGAATTCCTTCATTACGCACAATGTTTTCTTTTTTTCAAAAGTTCATCAAATTAAAATTGTCATCTGCGTCATCTTTGAACTTTGACCTTTATAAAACGTTCTCGGCTGATAATGGGTTAACAAGGTAACAATAATCTGGCGATGAACACAACAGCATGTAATCAACATGTTATTGGAGAATATTATAACTGATTTCTTGGTTACCCTTCGTGAATTAAAAAAACAACAACAAAAAAACAACCAAACTATGAAATTATGTGATTTCTTTTTCGTTTCGTTTCATTGGTGTATGAAAATTGGTGTATGACAATGATAATGTCCATCATTTTGTTGTAGATTTCAAAACCAGGTTTACATACTTTAAAAAAAGTGATTTTGATTTGCAGAAATAAAACTTCTATTCAGAGAAACATTCGCTCCAGCTCATAACAGCAAATAATGGTCTTGTTAACGGACCACGTACTAACGTACCTTACATGTAATAAATTTGCAATATTTTACAGGCAAACGAATAGGAACTAGTGGGAAATCCATTTAATGAATAATTGAAAAAGATATTAGTTCTAGCAGGTGTCAATCAGAGGTCGCATATCGAAAATGAGCATACAGTAACATAGAATGACCATTCTAGATTCAGAAATTTATTATACGGCTTAAATTTGTCACTTGTCAACCGAAGTAATCCACGTAATCTGAATACAGTCAGATACTTTAGTGCCTGAAAATATTCACTAGTGAATCAAGATAAAATCAGATCTCGGTATCACTGTAACGGTCATTTTGGCATTCTTGGAGAGTTTAACAGCATGGGGTCAATAAAACTATTCTGACCCACCATTAGATCAACAATCCTGATAACAGGAAGTCACACATTTGTGCTTATCAGTGTTACAATCCAACTTTATGCTGTTGATTTGATATTTCTCAAAACAGACAGATTTTCCATTTCAACCACACTTGTACTGTATCAAGTGATTTTGTACTATTGAATGTATATTTGTTAAAAAGTTAATACCCTGATTAAATGATATGTCATTTAAAATACAAAGATACATGTATGTAACCTGTCATAGTTTTAAACCTAAATAGCTAGCCCATAATTCTTACTAAAATGCTTTTCAAAAAATATTTACTCAACTTATGAAATGTCAGAAACCATATTGAATAATATTGGCCAAGATCATACTTATATTTATCCTCCAGAGGGATTTCCTTCATTACACATGGTCATTCTACTTTACTGTACAATGTGTTTGTGTGTTTACACTGACCAACCTTGACAAGTAAAGACTACCTTTGTTCCAACTGCTTCTTGTAATCTTACGATGGTTCCTTTAAGTGTACTGGGTCACTCATATTAAATTTATTCATATCTATATCCAGTATTGTTGGGAAATTAGTGAGTACTTCTTTAACGTCGTTACCAGACGGAAAAATCTTAGACTAGTCAAAATTAAAAGGAGTTGCAATTTAATGAAAATTTAAAATTTATGAAATTTTAGTGTGTGTTTTTTTTAATTTCAGCAATTTACACAATGTTTATTTTTTTTTTTTTTTTTTTTTTTTTTTTGTGAGCATCAAAAAGTATCATTGTGTGGGAATGGGTTAACAATCATATCTTTGGTATATTTCAATGTCCTTAAACATTGAAAAAAATCTCATTATGCAACCTTAATGTGAAACATAGCTATGATAAACCCTTCTCTTCAGAAATGTTCAGGCCCTCTTCATAACAAGAGACCCATGAGGGCCTGAGACGCTCTGTTGGCTATCAAGTGTTCAAGTAATCTAAAATCTAAGGAAGCTAATAGCATAACCCTTCTCACGCTGAATTCAATCCTTGTTCAGAATCGCATTGAAATCAAAGAGTTGAAATCACTGTAAGAACTAATTGTTGGTCTACATTTTTTTATAAATTGATTTGATAAACAGTTCTGGCTTGAACTGGACAAACAGGAGATGTAGACGTATGTCCAGGCTGTTTTTTGTCTATATCTCCTGCCAAAACAGGAATATTCCGGGCTCAGCATGACAAGGGTTAAAGAAGAATACATAAAATGAAATTGGGCTTTATCCCCTTTTATTATTTTGAGCAACAATCGATAAGGCCTATTTTTTCCTTTTTTTCTATAGACCTATTTCATTTCAGAAAGGAAACCTACAATCATCCTGTGAAATTTTAAAGATTATCTGGTGAAAATTGTGGACTTCATCGCATAAACAAGAATGTTTTGAATTATAATCTATAAGACCCTTTTTTCCGGTGTCTCCAGTACCGAAATTATTTCTTGCATCATTAAATAGAATCCGAAAAAAAAGAGAACTTTATTGTGTTAAGGAGGATAATTCAATCAAGCTCTCATAAGGCCCCCTTTCCTGTGATACTGTATTAACCTTACTCACTTAAAAATCATTTCTTAGGATTATACAACCATTCCTGAAAGTTTGAAGAGAATTCGATGAAAACTGTGGATTTAATTGTGTAAACAAAGATTGTGTAGTAACATTTCCATAAGGTTCATTTTCCCATGATTCTTGATTGATCAGACCCAATTTCTAAAAGAACCGTCCTAATAATGGTACAATCATTCTGTGAAAGTTTAAAGTGAATCCTATCAAATATGGGGACTTCATTGGTTTAAATTGTTGACAAATCCTAAAACAGGAAGTGGATAACTTGCAGACCTAAAGTCGGTAAGCGCATTTTAGAACCCCTAGATGAACCGCTAAATCAAGTTTCAAAATGATGCTATCAGCAGACGCTTAGAAAATGCGACAAAATGTTCCACTATACAAGTCAATGTTGGAAATAAACTAATTTGTAAAACAGGAAGTAGTTAACTTGCGGACTTAAATTTCATAGACCCGTAGATGAACCTCCGCATCAAGTTTCAAGTTGATGCTATAAATAGTTGCTGAGTAAAATGCGACGAAAATTTACCTCTATACCAGGCAATGTCTGAATATAAACTAAGTTTAGTTTTTGACAGAAAGAAGATAACTTGCAGACCTAAGCAAAATGTAAGACCAATAGATCAACCTCCACACCAAATTTCAGGTCATTGCGCTAAGAACAATCGCTAAGAAAAAAAGCGACCAAAATATACCACTGTCCAAGCAATGACTAAAATAAACTAAATCACAAAACAGGAAATACATGTGTAGTTATTTTGCCGACCTAAATTCGGTAAGCGTCATGTAAGACCCTTAGATGAACCATCACACCAAATTTCAAGTCATTGCTATGAATTACTGCTGAGAAAATAGGACAGAAAATGATAGTTACAGAACGAACAGACAAGGGTAGACAATTATACACCTCCCTTCTTCGAAGCGACGGTATAATAAATTATCTAAAAATTCTTCAAAACCATAATGCCTAAAGCTTTGATATTTGGTATATTTCATCACAATACCAAAATGTGCCAAAGAAGTGCTCTTATCTGACAATAAGACCCATGTAGCGGGATTCTGGATTTTACAAAGGCATAAAGAAGGATATCTTTAGAAATCTTTTCTTCCTAAACTAGTAAGCCTAGAACTTTGAAATATAGCTTGCAGCATTGACATTATAATCCTCAACCAAACAATTTCAAACTTTGTGTATTAGATGCAAATAGCCCATATTCTAGTCTAGCCTCTTACGTTCTCTGAGATATCATAGCGATATTGATTTGAAGAACGAAATATTGACATTCATCATGTGTAGAAATATCTGACAGAAGATTGATCTTATTGAAGGGCAATGAGAAATTTTAGCATCTAATTTATTTTTCCTTTGCCCGCAGAGTCATGATTTAAGAAACATAAATATTTCTCACCACTAGCAACGATTTAACTGTGAAGAAAATGATATGTAGCAAGAGTCCGAAGATGGCCCTATGTCGCTAAAGTTCAGTTGAACAAAAACAAGTCACCAATTTTATCTTTGGCACTGTTTTCGAAGGAGCATGCAATATACAGGCATTATACAGAATTTGCTTTGAATAAGTCTTAATGATATCTACTTCCAACAATATGTACTGGTGATAACTTGACTTAGTTTGGTCTTGGGTTAAAAGGAAATGTTTCATACACAATTTGAAAGCTCTGTGCATATCGAATTGGGAGAAGATTTTTTAATACAACCTTCTTTAAGGCATGTTTACACGTTCACGATTTTTAGGTACGGTGCCGCTACGATTCGCCACGATTTGCAAAATCGGTGGGTGCCGTGGTGATTCGTAGTAGAACCGTGGTGAATCTTGATGAATCGTGATAAATCGGGAAACCGCTATGGATGTTTTAAACTGTTTACAACATGCTCGGCGAATCGTGGTGGTTATTTGGCGTGGCCTAGTTCGTAGCGCAACCATAGCGGAATCATGCTTATTCGTACGGACACGTAGCTATATTCGCGGCTATTCATATGAGATCATAGCCAGTCGTGGAATCTTTGACGTCACGAATTGGCATGATTCACCTCGAATTGTGTACGGTTGTCCTACGAATCATTCACGGTTTCGCTATGGAGCTCCATGATTGGCTCGTGTCGCTACTGCTGTGAATCGTACTAGTACTATATCAAACCATAAAAGCACCGTGAGCATTCGTTTGGCCACCTACGGTTAATCCTCATTAACCGTAGCGTTGCCGTCATGATACGTCATAGATTCGTATCGATACCTTACAGACACCGTACTAATATCGTGGACATTTTTACAGGAATCGTAGTGACACTGAATATTTCTACTTTTCGCCTAGATTCATCCCGATCCCTCCCAAATTTTCTGACCACGAGAAATCTTGGTGAATTGTGGTGAATCGTAGAGAAAATCACGAATGTGTAAAGGGGCCTTTATTTTAAAGTACTGAATCCCAAAACAATTTAACAAAGCGCTAATGCTCAATGGTACAATGACAGCTTGAAATAATTTGACATGGAATCATATGATATAGTTACTTAAAGATCTGTAAGATGTAATTGTTTAGACGGTAAAAATTTGTATATAATGATTTCTATCATTTTAAGATTAACCCTGAATTTTGATTTATATTGATGACTACGTGTATTCTGGAAAGGGATCATTAATCCGATTTCAAGTGAAAGATCTGAAAGATCTATGAAAAGGGGTTGGGGAGAAGATCTAAGGTTTTGAATATTTTTTTCATTATCTCCAAGTTTAATTCTGGGTTCCAATAACATAGTGCTTACATTAATCCAACAGTAATTATTAAACGTATTTATTACCAAAGGCAATGCTGTCTGTATAATTCGAAAGCTTTAGTCCTTCGATTTAAAGGAGAATTTTTTTTTTTTTTTTTTTTTTTTTTTGAATCTCCGAAGAAATCTGGGATCTTACAACAAATAATTTATATATTGATCTAAGAATAATCGCTTCAAGTATTTTATCACAGTACCAACTAGGCCAAAATTGAAATATCTTGGCCTCATTGTTTAGGAAGATTATTTAAAGATTAAAATTTAATCTCAATATAAAATTCAGGACCCAACAAGATAGGGCTTAAGTTTATAAAGATAGATATAGACTAGAAATACATTTGTACTATAGGGAAATGATCCATGCAAAATTTGAAAACTCTAGGCTTTATGGTTTCTGAGGAAAATATTTCTATAATTCGTCCTTCTTTTCTTTATGTAAAATCTGTGATCTCACAACATACAGGGCTTGTGTTGGTCGAAGACCGTTAGTTTCTAGTATTTTATAAAAGTCCCATAATAAGGCTATGCTACTATCAAAATTTGAAAGCCCAATACCTTATGGACTGCAAGGAGTATATTTACTAAGAGTTGCCCCTTTATCTCTGTGAAAATTCGGGTTTCCATAGCATAGGGCTTGTGATGACCTCACCCAATCGATTTGAACTATTTTGGTAGCTTTAGTACCACAAGGAAATGCTACATGCAAAATTTTAAAGCTCCGGGCCTTGTGTGGAAAAGGAATAATTCTAAAGTTGTTTCTTTTGGTTGAATGGGCAACCAGTGTTCTTCATGGTTTTGAATTCTTTGTGTTATTTCGAATAATCATGACCTAAGGATCAGTTCTATGAACACAGAATGATAAGCACACCTAAAATAATAGCCTGTTTGAAAATGAAAAAGATGCAGGTTACAATTTAAAGTGTGTCTATATTGCATGGAAATCAACTTGAAATACTATTCAATATCTTTGTAAAAGGAAAAATTGCTTGTTATTTTAAAGACAGTTTTCTCTAATATTTACCGATATTTACTTTTATGAATGCTAATATTCTTTAATTATCAAAAGGGCAAATTTTATGCTTATGATTAGATATGGAATAGCTGATATGTACAGAGTGAACATTTCACTTTAAAAGTATTAAGGCTGATAAAGCCTCTCATGATCGAGATTTGGATTTATCACCATTGCAAAGGTTATACTCAAGTTACTCAAATTACATCCTGGGTTTATCACTAAACATACCAATCTGGTGTCCCGTGGTGATTTGAGGGTCAGTTTGCATATCTAACTGACCATAGAAAATTAATTTACAGTTACTTTCTCCAGGAAATTTCTGGCTGGAAGTCACTTAAGTGTAGGACTGAATAGGGTCAATAATTACCAGAATATCTTCCTTTTGCTAGATAAATGACAAATGAAGAATCGTGACTTTACAAAAAAAAAAACGATCGACGAATCAAATTATTCAAATAATCTGGTGATCTGGAACTGAATTTGAATTCTTACATATATTCAAGGTATTTTGTTTGTTTGGCGACTTACACATTGTAATTATATCTTATTGAAGTAGCAGCTACGATGCAAAATTCGCCAACCAAAGCTTTGCTATTTGTTCTATGTCCCTGACCATATATTTTGCAAACAAGCATCATTTGATAACTCAGTCAAACTACCCTGTCGGAGGTTAGTGGGCGTGGTCAACAACCCGTCAATTATGTTGTGACGGGTCACATGTGGAAAACAGGAATTAAATTTGCCATCGTGAGATTGATACGTGTAGACTTATCATTTATTTTCTCGTATAGATGTATAGATGTACACAGTTACAGTGAGTGATCAAAGGTCAATTTTGTCTATATAGGTATAAACAAAATTGACCATACAGGAATACACACTGTTGACCTTTGATCACTCACTATAACTTGTACAGCTATAGTCTATCAGTTAGACTAGCTATGTATAGTGAGTGATCAATGGTCAGTTATATAACAGGTAAAGATAAAATTGATCTTTAATCACTCACATCTATATACCTATCCTTGTTTGCCATACTAGCTTTTTACAGCCATCTAGACCCCGCTTTAAAAAAATTACGTCATCATGTCATAGTATTGCGGCATTTGTTCGTTATTGGATTCAAATAGTGGGTTTGAAATTCCAACAATGTGATTTGTTTGAGAAAATGAATCTATGGCTATATTCTTTTTCTTCACCGAATCTAGACCATTTAAACTAACAAGCTTACCAAGATTGGCTTAATAATTTTCTAATTTTTATTCAGTTCTCACCAGATAGTCTCAAAGAATTAAATCTAAAAACAGATAATGTTTATCTTAACCATGCTGAATCCGGAATATTCATGTGTTGGCAGGAGATATAGACTAAGATCAGCCTGCCCTGCACATATGTGCAGTCTGATCTTAATCTACACCATCTGTTTGATGTTTTAAGCCAGAGTTGTATATGAATATAAAAAAGATCGAAAAGTTGACCCATGATTAGAGTCTGTCGATGCTTTCAGCCCTTTGATTTTGATTCAAATTCTGAACAAGGATTTTATTCAGCATAGCATGGGTTAATGAAAGTACTGAAAGTATTGTAAGCCAGCAAAGCACGGTTTTGTTAAGTAATCTTCTTTGTGAAAGGTTATTTTGACAAATAAACGAAGGTAAAGTATCCATGGAGTTAACCCATTACAATCTGACAAAATCTTATACAGGGTCAGTTTGAAAGAAGTTGCAGACGACGATTTCAAGTTAGTGAAATTAAGAGAAAATATCCCTGGTAGGGTAGAAAACACTGTTGACATTTGGTCCATAATGTTTTCGAAAGTTATTTTCTTTAGGTTCTCTTAAAAAGCGGGATTGTGCGCAGGAATGGGTTAATATCATGCTTTTGAAGGAGGTATCTACAATTTGAACAAAGTTTAATCATGCAGCCATACAAAGCAGTGCAGGCAGGGTTTGCAATATTCCCAAAATACATAAGAACTACTTTTTATGACGTAGGTATTCAATGAATTTAGTGTTTAAGCCTCCAGTGGCAGTTTGCACTCGTTGAAATCTGAGAAGACCTAAAAATTTTGCTAGCTAAAAACATGATTGAATCTTTTACTTTAAAAACCTTCTTATAAGAAAGTACTGAACATAAGTCAACCAAAATTCTCAGGAAGGATCCTAGGGTGGCCTCTATCAGATGCCTTCAAAGCATTTTGATCGGGTGTAAAATATGTAAAGATATATACATGTAAATATATCGTTACAATACCTCAACGGGATGAAAATTATTGTGGGCAGGTTGTGTCCCCTAGCACACAAATTGGCAGATCTGCGCATAATCGACAGTAGATTTTGGTAGAAAGTGGCACGTCCGATAATCCGATCATCAAACTTTTTCTGCCCAGGTTATATATTTCATGTATACATATCTCAGACTTTCAGCGCTTTCAGTGCTTTCAGCGCTTTGATTAAAAGCGGACCCAATTCACTTTGCTGGTATCAAATGTGTGACAGAATTGTAATCATTTTTGCACCCAAGAGGAACGTGTATGCATATTATTTTGCTTTCTCCTTATTTTGCTTGAATTGAGATTATTAAAAACAAAAAAGATTGTATATATTTTCTGGTGTTTTATTATCATTATCATCATTATTCATCTAACATATTGTCCAAACTACTTTTCCAGCTTTTTATAATGCTATTTTTAGCTGTTCTCCATGTTATTGAGTATATGTTTTACAGCCTTCTTAAATACTTCATTTCTTGGATTGTATTCAACATTTCCCATTATTGACCGAACTTGGTTCATCTTTCGACGTCGTGCCAGGCCACATCCCCCACCTGAAACAAAATTCGATGAGCCAGTCATACGGAAAGGAACTATTTAAAATTGAGAAAAGAGCCTATGCTTTTTTACTTTCGGTAGTCATACCAAGATTGTTTTAGGTTTAACGCCGCTGTTGACATTCTTTCAGTCATATCGTAGCGAGTCATACCAAGACGAAAAAAAAAAATTCAACAACGACACAACAACAAAACATAAAAAACAAACAAATAAAACAAAAACAACAACAACAAAACAAAAACAAACAAACAAAAACCCGGCTGTCAGTTAGGGGTAAATTGACCAATCAAATCAATAATTCAACCCGGAGTTAAGCTTTGAACTCCAACATTGGAAACTTAAATGTCGTAACTACATCTTATTCAAGCTGTAGTTACGAAGCTTACGTCAACAACCAACCATTTCACCTCTTTGTTACATGCTACTGGCTATGAATTTTGCATAATAACGCCGTTTAAAATCGACGCGGAACTTTCTGATGGAGTCAATGGGCGGGCCCAACGGATAAAGAATGCGGTCCCAGCGAATGGTCAATAATCTCTGACTCCGACAGTTTTATACACACAGCTTGAAATTCGTCTTATTTTGCTCTTGATAAGTTCATTTAATCTTGGTCAAAGAAAGGAAGTGATGGCTTAACAGGGGCGGTCGATAGTACAGGATAGAAAGTTTTTCCTACTTTTTTTGAAGTTTCTTCCTCTGCGCCTTTCTCACAGCTTTCTCATCTAAATCAAGATGTCCCCTCTCTTCTCGTGACTGCATGCTTAACACATGTTCCAGTCGTTTTATGAGACTGTCAATTTCGACTTCATCTGAATGAGAAGCAGCGTTGCGTTCTGTTCATGAAACAAAAAAGTGAATTCATTTTAGAGATGGAGAGAATATTTTTTTTTGTTTTTCATGGAGGTATGAACCGAAAAGTCTGGTCCAAATTGAAAGAAGCTGTAGACAACAATTTCAAGTTGATGGAATTCTAATTTGTCCGTCATTTTGGATATAGAAAAAAAGTGTTGATAGAGAAGAAATTGCTTGACAAAAACATCTTTTTTATTTTCCACCATTTTTTTCAAAGATTTTTTTCTTCAAGGGCTTAAAAGAAGGGATTGTGTGAGAATGGGTTAAAGTCTCATTCAAATTGCTAGAGAAGCGGAGGATCGAACCTAGGACCTCTGAAAGTGGAGTCGGACGCATGACCGCTTGACTAAACCCGCTCCTTACAAAAAAAGCTCAATCCTTTGTTTGTGCGTACTTTGTTTTATATGCTCAATCCATTGTTTTTAGGTCCTTTATTTTTATATGTTCAATCCCTTGTTTGTACGTCCCTGTGTTTTATATGATAAAAGATGTAAAGAATTGAATAAACTAGACCAATAGAATTGGAAAAGATAGTCTTAGACAAAATAGCGATCCGCAATTACGATTTGGGCAGAAGCGAACGTTAGATTTTGGTGTTCTAGTCTTTAAAAAGAAATACGATAAAAGCGTAATGATAAATCAAACCGCTGCTTACTTGCTATTTCAGCCTAAATACAAGGTATATAAATACCAGTAAATTGAGATAGGAAATATTGTTACTTTCTCCAAATACTGGAATAATTATCAGCTAGGACAGTAAGTGTCGCAAGCCTTTAATTGCAGCATGGGCTGTTCCAACTGACCTATCCCTGGCCATGCCCACTTACTCCATTTGTTACGCCCATCGACACAAGTCCCGCTTAGATTTTAAACGGCGTTATTTCTAAAATTTATGGCAAGTAGCATGTAACAGAAGGTAGAATAGAGTTGCTTTGCGACCTAAACGTCGTAACTAGAGCTTGAAACATTTGTTCTACTTTTTGTTAGATGCTGCTGGCCGTAAATTTTGCAAAATAATTTTAAAATCGAAGCGAGACTTTCTGTAGGAGTCAGTGGGCTTGGACAAAGGAGTAAGTAGGTGGGGATAGCGATTGGTCAATTCTAAAAAAGAAAGAAAAAAAAAATAGATCATTTTTTAAAATGGTAGACATTTGAGGAATATGGTTAGGACTTATATATCTGATCGGACAAGATTTTATGAAATTTTATATTCAGTCAACTTCCACTCGTCGATCAAATCTTTTAAAAAAAAATAATTCCAATGTGGTTGAAGGAATAGAAAATAAAGCCTGGGATATCGGTCTCGTTTTGGAACATCTGTGGCGACCACTATCACAATTAGAGCCATTTTTCCTTCTTTTTTTTTCTAATACATGTATATTGTAAATTCAAAATTTCAAAATCCACCAATGTATCTTGAAGTTATGGAGTTGAATTATTGTGTTACCCCAAATTTAACATTTGACCTTTAAATATCACATTGACCTTGGAGACATAGACCAGAAATTGCCAATGACACACAGTCTCATTCTAATGAACGATTTTGTCAACAAATTTGAAAATAGCTTATGGATTGAACACATACAATTTACCCGCATTTTTACCTCTAGGGGTGATCTTGACCCTGGAGATACTGAGACGAGGTTTCTAGGTGGCTATTTGAAGACATGCTTTAGCCGCCGTCATAGCGCAGTCGGTAACGCGTCAGACTCCTAATCTTCAATTATGGAATGTCTTGGGTTCGATCCCGGGCGGCGGCACATTTCTTTTCCGACATTTGTCTCTCACCAATGGGTGGATAATCGTAAACCTAAGTGGGATAGCAGCTGGAGGCTAGGAAAGGATATAGTGGTAGTACTGGTGTGAGAACTATCAGGAATCCATTGTTAGGTGATCAGGCCGCCACGATATGACTAAAATACTGTTAAAAGTGGCGTTATACCCCATTCAATCAATCAATCAATCAATCAATCAATCAATCAATCAATCAATCAATCTATCAATAAATCAATCAATCAATCAATCAATCAATCAATCAATCAATCAATCAATCAATCAATCAATCAATCAATCTATCTATCTATCTATCTATCTATCTATCTATCTATCTATCTATCTATCTATCTATCTATCTATCTATCTATCTATCTATCTATCTATCTATCTATCTATCTATCTATCTATCTATCTATCTATCTATCTATCTATCTATCTATCTATCTATCTATCTATCTATCAATCAATCAATCAATCAATCAATCAACCAATCAATTGAAGACATGCTTTAGATTAATTCTACGAAATCATAAAACGAAATAAGCCTGGTAAGAGGGAGCTATTGACAGGACATGTATATTTTAACATTTTTTACCATTGGCCGTGAAGTTTGATATTGATCATTGTAACATAGACCTAAGATTTGCACATGCTTACCCGTCTATTACCTATATATTAATTCTTTCAATTACTTGAACTTTATTCGTATAGAAGAGTTATAGGGTAGTCACAAATATCATAACAATAAGTTGACCTTTGATCTGTAGGGACAAAAATAAAATCTAACCTGAGCAACATCTATCTACCAAAATATGCATTTTTAGTACAGGTTTGAGATATTGCAAGGATTAAAATAGGGAGCATGCGCCCAATATCAAAATGGATATAGATTGGTGGTTTTCTTCGTTTCAGGAGAAGTATCATGATAATAGAGAATTTTATTTGCCTTTTTTTTACGCAAGAAGGAGGAGCGGTGCATATCTATAAGGTAGGCCATATTGAAGCATATCTTCAATTTGTATGTATGGCATATCTATACTAGAAATAATCTAAAACTAAACATTTGTGTAAACTTGCCCAAATGTTCTAGTTAATGAACCTACCCCTTTGTCTTATTAGGGAACGACAGAAGAACGATATGACAAAGACTGTTAAGGCCCCTTTATGTTACAGATATAACATTTTGTACATCTGTATCAGAATGATAGGACTTTTGCCGGCTAAAGGTGACGGATTTGACATTTAGGTCGGCAATATGCCAATCTAGGATGTTTTTGACAACTATGTGTGACAGATAAGGCGTTTCGGTGAGCAATATGTAACGAAGAGGACGCTTAGGCTAACTATATGTTACAGGAAAACGTTTGGGCCAGTTATATATGGCGCACTAAATTGGTCTAAAGTCCTTTTTAGGTAGTACTCGCTGCAATAAACGCGTGCACGCGTAAATGATACAGATACACTCAGAAAAATTTAATCGTGCGCGCATAACTACTGACCATTCAAGGATATAAAATGTTCTTATCTTTTACGCGTGTACGCTCATATTTTGAAAATGCAAACGTTAAATAACGCATGCACTTCCAAATGTAAGCGCGCATGCTTAAATTAATCGGGTTTACCTATGATATTTATGTGTGCACGCATTCTTTGTGCTTAAGCGACTTAAAGGGAACTTTTGAACCAAATGGTACACAATAGTTATATGCTAGAAGGGAAGTTTTGACCAGCTTGGTGTTACAGAGGTGTTATACATAGGACGTTTAGGCAAGCTATATGTTAAAGAAAGGAAGTGTTTACCAGCTTTTTGCACAGATAGGGCGTTTAGGCCAACTTTGCGCTATAGAAAGCAAGTGCATATTTACCAAAAACATGTTCCGAGAAGAAAGTCATTGCTAGCTATATGATACAGAAACGGACTTTGTGCAAGCTTTTTTGTTACAAGTTGGACTTTATATCAACTGTATGTTCCTGAAAGGACGTTTTAGCCAACTGAATGTAACTGATAGGACATTTTAACCAAATACTTAAATAAATTTGAATTAAAGCCAATCATGTTTGTCCGTCCACCTCTGTCAGAAGGCTGTTTTATAAAGCGGCCTAATTAATTTCCAATCTTACAGCGCAAAAACAAACGAACAAACAAACAAACAAAAACATTGTTTATACATTTTTTATAATTAAGTCTTTCATCTCAACTAATTCTCAACTATTTCCTATATAGTTTGAACATATTAGAATATAAGCATATGAGCATACCCAAGAGTCCTATAATTACTAAATTTCCGCAATATAAGAGATCTCGTTCATTCATTAAAAACATGCCATTGTTAATTGAATGTACATATAACTTGTTGTTTTTATATACGTTACAGTCAATCTGTGAAATCAACCACTTCATAAAATAACTGAAACATTTTAGATTTTATGAAATGCCTAATAAATTCTGCTAATTCTTACTAAGATATTTCAGCCATTTTATGAAATGGCTGAAAATCTGATATCAATATTACACAGATTGCCTGATTGATTTTCATCCAATCTGTGTAAAAAAAATCTAGAGTTTATTCAAATTGGTAAATGAATATATACTAATGAGTTATTTCATTATTTGATTAGAAACTGATGATTTTGTTGTTCTTGTCGTCATTGATTCCTTTTAATTTCATTTACCTATTTATTTTAGAAAAGTATCATTACATTTACGATTGTGTGATTAAGTGTTTGATTCATAGGCGGAGGTAACATACATTGATTAGTTGTTTGCTTGTTTATTTTCTAATATTAGTTCAGGTTGATCCCATCGACATGCAGTCTCTACCAAAAGAACAATTCAGGTAGATTATGGTGAACCAATGCCACCTAACGAAATTCTTTATTCTAAGACCACGTACTTAGAAAAGAGCCACAGAAGTCGCTTTCTATGTCCTTGATATCTCTCCTCTCTTCTGTGCCTCATCGATCCTACAGAGCGACAAAGGATGAGAACTCACAGGACAGGTCATTGCAGACCTGAAGAGTTTATGGCCTCAGCTTGTTATGATTCAGGGAAAACCAAGACATCTCTAAAGTTAATGTTTTGTGGAGAAAGCAAACATAGACATAAAAGATATCCTGAAACCTGGATGAGAGATAACAATACTAATGACTGGACAATCGGCCAGAAATTTACCCAACAACAGAAAAAACTGTTCTCACCACTGAGGAATAAACCAGACACCCTACAACGCACTGAATGGCGAAAATCCAAAAGTTCCAGTCTGCCAGCCGATATCCTGGAAAGGCTACAGATCTATTAGCATTCTGCCATCCACCACAAATAACTACACCACTGTAACAATCTACAGCTACCAACATTCTACCATCTACCACTACCAACGGTCTACAGTTTACAACTACAAACACTCTACCAGCTACCACTACCGACGGCCTACAGTTTACAACTACAAACACTCTACCAGCTACCACTACCAACGGTCTACAGTTTACAACTACAAACACTCTACCAGCTACCACTACCGACGGCCTACAGTTTACAACTACAAACACTCTACCAGCTACCACTACCAACGGTCTACAGTTTACAACTACAAACACTCTACCAGCTACCACTACCAACGGTCTACAGTTTACAACTACAAACACTCTACCAGCTACCACTACCAACGGTCTACAGTTTACAACTACAAACACTCTACCAGCTACCACTACCGACGGCCTACAGTTTACAACTACAAACACTCTACCAGCTACCACTACATACGGTCGACAGTTTACAACTACAAATACTCTACCAGCTACCACTACCAACGGTCTACAGTTTACAACTACAAACACTCTACCAGCTACCACTACCAACGGTCTACAGTTTACAACTACAAACACTCTACCAGCTACCACTACCGACGGCCTACAGTTTACAACTACAAACACTCTACCAGCTACCACTACCAACGGTCTACAGTTTACAACTACAAACACTCTACCAGCTACCACTACCGACGGCCTACAGTTTACAACTACAAACACTCTACCAGCTACCACTACATACGGTCGACAGTTTACAACTACAAATACTATACCAGCTACAGCTACCGATTTTTTAAAGTCTATAATAACTATAACTCTGCCGGCTTTCACTACCGATGATCTACAGTCTACAATAACCAAAACTCTATCGACTATCACAAAAGACGGTACACAGTCTCAAACTTTCAGTAATCGGCCAGCTACCACTGCCAGTACTCTATCAACTTTCACTACCAGCTACCACTACCGACATTCTACAACCATCAAATACCGACATTCTACAACCCACAACTACCGACATTCTACAACCCACAACTACCGACACTCTATCAGCTGATACTACCAGTGCTCTATCAGCTACCACTACCGACATTTTACAACCGACAACTACTAATATTCTACTACTCTAGCATTCTACCTGCTACCACTACCGACATTTTACAATTGATAAATAACAACACTCTACCAGCTACCACTACTAACGAGCCATCTTCGATCCTTGACCAACGGCGTTAGCAAATTGTAATACAAATAAAGAGAGGTCGTATTTCAAAGTTAACACAAGCAGAGCGAATGGTTAAAAAATCTCGTGTAGAGCTCAAGTCCGGAGAAGTTTGATACAATGTTGCCATTCCTATACCTATGGTTGACAGGGGAAGCGGCGACCCAAGATACATCCCTGGAGTGATTCTTGATTGTGACGAACGATTTCTCCTGTCCTTACAGCGTTTTATGTTTTTATATGACTTGTTTTTTCATTTAAATATACTATCAATTATTGTATGTAATCTTGAATTTGGACTAGTCTAAAAAAATATCTGGTAATGGTTTACGGCCCACCCAATTTGTCATCGACTACTTCATTTTTGACAAAAAAAAAATCAATGTACGCACGTTCAAAATAAGAAACACATGTATAATTTTAAGTTGCAGCCTTTTCATGATATGGCTAGAGCAAATTTCTAGCCATTTCATAAAATGGCTGAAATCTTTTAGCCATTTCATGACATGGCTGAATGAATTAGGCATTTCATGAAATGGCTAAAATTTTCAGTCATTTCATGAAATGGCTGATTTCACAGATTGGCTGTAACATATAAATTATAATCGCTGCGTGCTCAAAATTTTGTTAATGGGGTTACGAAACTGAAAACTAAATTATAGAGGAATGATCTATTTTCAATAAACAATAGGTTCTACTTGTAATTCATATTTTCAAGTAATTCACTCGCGGACTCAACTAAAAATCACACAATTTAACCCTTGTCATGCCGAACCCGGAAAATTTCGGTTTTGGCAGGAGGTGTAGACCAAGATCAGCCTGCACATAAGTGCAGTCTGATCTTGTTCTACACCCCCTAATTGTACTTTTCCTGCCAAAGATAATCATGAAATTGATTTCTAAAAGAAATATTGATTTTTGAATAACAAGTTCTATCAGTGCTTTCAGCCCTTTGATTTTGAATCAATTTAGTAAGGTATTTTATGCAGCATGACAAGGGTTAATATTCATTTTCAATGAATAAAAGCGATTAGACATATTTGCCAAATAGCATGATAATAGCATGATAATATCTTTAATTCTACTACTTTTCCAAAATTCTTACTTACAAAATACCATACTTGGCTGAATAATCTGACTAAAAATGTCTATTTCCAAATTGGCCAAATCGTTTCTCCTTCCGCAGCTAACAGAACACATATCTGACAAAACTTTAAACCCATTTCATAATATATCTTGCCCAATTTGAATAAGCAATGCTTGTTATTTACAAAAATTTGATGAAGGATAAGAAAAATCATGGTAGAAATGGAGAAAGGTCTATTAATCTATACCCACGCAATGAAGCTGTTGGACAAAAACAATGTGGAAAACATTGTATTGCTTGTATCAACCATTTTCTTCATTTAACAAAATATTTTCTACACATAAAGTCGAAAAAATCTAAAACTTCATAAACTTTAAATTGTCGATTGCAACACTTTCTTATTGGACCAGTCTAAAATTTTGCCGTCTGGTAATGTGTTAAAACGGAAAAAAAGAGAAGAATATTTTGAACTAACGATAAAACCAAATGCCAGAAACTCAATTCTTACCTAGAAAAAGTACTGCTAACAACGCCAAAAGGAGCATGAAAGCAAGTTTCATATCCATGACTTTATTTTCAAACAGCGATTAAGGTACACCACAGAATGCATGAGGTGAGTAAGAAACACGTCAGTATATATTCAACATTTAATTGAAAAAAAGAAAAAAAATGTAAAGAAAAATGTTGCCTACTCTATATTATGAATAGGGTTAGGGTAACAAAAAAGAAAACCACCAAAACATTCTCGTTCACATACCCATGTACTCTTAACCCTGTCCTGTTTTTCAAATTTGAAAGAAGCAGCAAATTGTAACTAAATGTGAGTGTCATTTGAAAAGTAACCAACCTACAGGGTAGAAAAAATTGTGGGAAAAGAAGAAATTTCTTGAAACAAGCAATTTCTTCTTTTTCCACGATATTATCTCAAATATAAAAAATCACAGGGACGCAAAAACAGGCACTTTACAGGAAAGGGTTCAAAAGCGTAGTTGTAGATTCAGACAATACGAATTGTTTTAATAGTGTAACAAAACCCTTTGAACTAGAACTGAAACTACCTTCAGTTGGTAGCGCATAAGACTCCCAATCTTCAATCATGGGATGTCATGGGTTCGATCCCTGGCGGCGGCACATTACCTTTCTGACATTTGTGTCTCGCCAATGGGTGGATAATCGTAAACCTTAGTGGGATAGCAGCTGGAGGCTAGGAAAGGATGTAATGATGGTACTGGTGCGAGATATACCAGGAATCCATTGTTAGGTGCTCTAGCCTCCGCGATATGACTGAAAAAAGGTTAAAAGCCGCGTTAAACCCAATTAAAACAAACAAATAAAACCTGGAGGTTCCGTGTTTTGGTAGGCTTTTGTTGATGAATTTATATCAAAGGACCGTTTAACTAAGACATTACAATAGTTTTTTCGCGCTAAGCTACTACAAAAACTTTCTTTGAGGGAATATCTGATTTGTTGATATAGTATACACGTCCAATATAAATAGCGATTGATTGATTGAATTGTGTGACGCCATTTTTAGCAGCATTTCAGTCATGTCGCGGCGGCTGGAGCAACTAACCATGGATTCCTCGTCACTGTGTGGGAATGTGTCAAGCTAGATGAGATTAAGCTGCGTTTGGACTTGTGAGAAATAAGATAAGATTAGACAATTATGCAACCACAGGCCTATCGTGGAAGACTCTGCAAGGAAAAAGGTTACGTAATTCATAGTGGATGATATTCTATAGACCCATTAAATAATGTCCGCATAAAAGAATGTTTTAGTTGCATTTCAAGTATTTATTAAAGGATCTTATCGTCGATGTTCTACCACAGACTCTTAACTCCATCTTAATCCAAGCTGTAGTTAAGAGGTCTGGTAGAAATCCGTCAACAAAGATGAGACATTGTTGGGCCGATATCATATTCCTCTACTGTCATTGTTAAGACTACATATCCTGTTCTCGTAGACAAACAAGGATTAGACACTATTTTCTCGATCGCCCACGTATGAGAAATTTATAATAGTTGCAGGTTTTTTATTCACAGAGTGACGGTGCGCGATTGCTAATCAAACCAAAGCACTGAAAGTACTGATGGAGGACGCCCCTGTTGGCATAGTAGAGTGATATGCCCATTTTGTATGGAAAATGTCATCTATCCCGGCTGGTTTAACCCAATACCAGACGACAACATTTAACACTGGTCCAAATTGAAAGGGAGTTACATACGACAATTGAACGTTTATAGAATTTTAGATTTCTTTTCAATTTTCTGGGTAGAAAACATTGTATAAAATGAAGAAATTGCTTGTTACAAGCAATTTCTTCATTTTATACAATGTTTTCCAAAGTGTTTTTCTTGACGGGCGTCAAAAAGCGTCTTTGTGTTGGAATGGGTTAATAGGTAATACAAGTTGTTTTCTATTTTAGTGTCCTGCGCACGATCTCTAGTTCGGGGAAAAAAGAACAACAACAAAAACAACACAACAACAACAAAACCACAAAATGAACTAACAAAATCCAAGGAACAAAGCCTTTGTCACACAAGTCACTTGTCTCTCACCGATGGAATCATGATAAGTAATTTTAAAAGTACGCTTGATTAGAAGCTAATCGTTCAAAACTAAAGTTTCAGTTGTACATGAACATGTCCTGGTGTGAAAAATGACAAGAAGCCATGGCTTGGTGATACAAACGGATGTACTACCGAAATACTACTGTAAGTGACGTTAAACCAAATTCACTTAATCCCGGTCAAACTAGCTCACAATACTTTTAATCGTTTCGATATGATCCTTTTCCCACGACTGTCCATAAATAATTAAGAGTATCGTTCAAGAAACTTTGACAATATTAGGTTAGCAATTCGTTGAGAATCATTACTTACAATCAACAGATTAGAGTTTATGCAAATCTTTAAACCTTCTGCAACCCAGTAGTAGCTTAAAAAGGCTACTGCAAAATAATAATAAACATCCAAAGAACATCTTTGGAAACACATAACTTGTGTCCGCTTATCTATACATTTATATGTAGTATATGTTCAGCGTTCAAGCTAGGATTGGAAAGGGACAGGGTGCTAGTGCCCTTAAAGGGCACTCTAAGTCGCGAAGTGCCAAGAAGGGGAGGGCGTGGGAGAGGTGTCCCCATTCCCACGGGGGAGGGGGTGAATTTATGGGGCTTAAAATGGGCTCTGTCTCATCAGGCAGGTAGCAGCTGACATTACAAACAAATATCAAAATAAGAATAAGAAAACAGCTGTGGTTACTATTTTCAATTTGACCAATGGCTATTTAGGTAACTCTAAGATCATTATCTTTTTTCTTTCTTTTATTTTAGTTTTGCTCTTATAATTATATCATTCTTTTATAATTTAATTGTTAGTTTCGTCTATCAAAAACGAGCGTTCTGAATGGTCGAAAAATTTGCTTCATACCTCCATGAACAAAATTTTGAGCACGCAGCCATTTTGTATGCTTCCGCATAAAATAGTTCCATACAAAAAGGTATCAAAATTTGTACAGCTTTTGGTTTTTTCGCTCGATGCTATTAAATTATAAGAAATGAAGAGAATGTTTCTTGTTTTCATGGAGGTATGAACCGAAAAAACTAATCACACAATGTATGAATCCGCTTCGCGTATTCATACATTGTGATTAGTTTTTCGGTTCATACCTCCATGAAAAAAAAAAAAATTCTCTTCATCTCTTAATTAAATGGTTAAATCAATTAAACGAATAACCAGACGACTCAAACTTAGACTCGTCCAAACAGGACAAAGCTGCAGACTACATTTCAACTTACACTAAAATTAGAAAATAAGTGCCGCATAGGGTAAAAATCATTGTGAAAAAAGGAGAATTTGTTTGCCATAAGCAATTTTGCCTTTTCCCGTTAAGTTGCTACATTTGTATTTCTTCAGGGAGACAGAAAGCATCACTGTGTGTCAAAGAATCACAATCCTAGAAATAAATATATCAATAATGAAAAACTAGCCTCGTATTGTTTACACTTCTCATGCGCTGTTAGAAACTGACAAAAACTTGTCCGACAACAAAACAGCTCGATTTTGATGACTTCTAATCTGTTAATTTTCATGAATTTATTTTCAATACTTATTTAGGAAAATTG
The DNA here is from genome assembly GCA_946902895.1 of Fragum fragum. Lineage (NCBI taxonomy): Eukaryota > Metazoa > Mollusca > Bivalvia > Cardiida > Cardiidae > Fragum > Fragum fragum. Next base: position 2,534,991 of record OX336382.1, read on the forward strand.
GTCGCTAAACAAATTTAAAAGCACGTTAGATCAGCAAGGGAAGAAAAAAAATAGGATGGAAGGACGGTTTTTAGACTTTAAACTATTTTCTTTCGAGCCTTGCAAAGAATCTGAAATTTTCCTAATGAAGGTTGTTAAGTCCGATAAATTTTCACGCTACTATATCAAGTATTTACAATAGTCAAATCGCTTTATGTGTATGTGTTGTGTGTATTTCCGTGTATTTATCCTCACTACCGTAGCACATGCCTATATTAGCAACGCCCCCATCGAAGTGGAACTTTCTGTCGGAGTCAATGGGCGGGGTCATCGGAGTAAGTAGGCGGGATCGGCGATTCGTCAATTGTCGTTTTCCGCTGGGTTCATTTGGACTGCTCTTTGACATTTACTTAATAGTCTATTAAGTAAATAACATTTGCAAAAGTGTAGTGGGTTGAACTTTACGCTCTTGCTTCTCTCTCTATTTAACCCTTTCCTATTTTTTTTAAATTTTAGACCGACCCAAACGACAGAGGTTGCAGACGACTATGAAATAGGATGCAATGCGATATGAAACCATAATACGTGGTAGAAAATATTGCAGGATAAGAAGAAATTGCTTGTCAGAAGCAATATCTTTTTTCCACAATGTTTTCCTAAACTATAATGTCACAGCGAAGTAACATCCCGGATTTGTACAGGAAAGTGTTAAAATAAAAACAATTTTTGTTTACCGGTTGTGTGGGCGTCAGATGAAATTTTATTTTATGAATATTGGCCGTTTGATCGCCCACCACTATTTAATTGGAAAATGTATATGGACTGGTAGGCTTCAGAAATCTTACTTTAATCATGGTTTGAATTTATAGCTAAGTAACGTAAAATATTTTCCGCTTTAGTTATCACAGCTATCTTAACACATTCCCACATTTTAGACTGGTCCAAAGTTAGAACAGTTGCAGACAACAATTTTAAGTTTAAGGAGTTATAGATTTTTCCAACTCTCTGTGTAGAAAACATTGTGTTAAATGAAGAAATTGCTTGTCACAAGCAATTTCTTCATTTGACACAATGTTTTCCCAAATGTTTTCTTGAGAGGCGCCCAAAAGCGTCTTTGTGTGGGAATGGGTTAACTCATAAAGACACAGTGCGGATAATTATAGTATTTAAGGGATGTTTATCGAAAAGTCACGGTCTATTGGTTTCACTCTAGAGATTTCTTTAACCCATCCCTACCCAATGACGCTTTTTGATGCCCCTCAAGAGAAACAATTTGGAGCACATTGTGTAAAATGAAGAAATTGCTTGTAACAAGCAATTTCTTCATTTCATACGATTTTCTTTACCAGAAAGTTAAAAATCTAAAATTTCATAACCTAAAGATTGTCGTCTACAACAATTTTCCATTTGGACCAGTCTAAAATTTGGCCATCTGGTAATGGGTTAAACGAGAATAACGGTAAATTAACGAAACTGTGGTCACATCTACTGGAAATAGTTGGTTTATTTTTGGTAATATAGGACAATATGCTTTTAAATATGTCATCGGGTTTGTTTGAATTGGGTTTAACGCAACTTTTAACAGTTGCAGTCATATCGCGGCGGCTGGAGCACTTATCGACCGATTCCTGGTATTTCTCACTCCAGTACAACCACATTATCCTTTCTGAGCCTCCAGCTGCTCATCCTCTTTAGGTATACGATTATCCATCCATTGACGGGTGACGAAATGTCACGTGGGACATAGAAAAAAGGTAAATCGTTGGCTGGAGAGATAAAGGTCGTAACTTCAGCTTGAAAGAGTAACGACTATACAAAAGAGTTCAGCAATGAAAAAAAAGTTGATAATGATCAATCGCGTACAAACACTTTGAGCCGATTTTGTTCAGATTCTGTTAAAACAAACCAACAAATACCCCCCCCCAAAAAAAAAAAAAAACACCCCCCAAAACAAAACAAAACAACAAACAAAACAAACAAAACAACAACAAAAAAAAAAAAGAAAAAAGAAAAAAGAAAAAAAAAAAAAAAAAAGAAAAAAGAAAAGAAAGCTAGTGAATGACAACACTGAGATTGTCAATGAGTCTCTACGAATGTTGATCAGATAGATAGATGTTATTTAAGACCAGAAGACTCATGAGTGCAAAAGAGTCAACGCCAATGGGACTTTAATTATAGTTCGGTTTAGCTTGTGGTGTGATATTTCTGTCGCAAAAACGACGTTAATCACTTTCCAAGAGAAAGGTTAGGGAGAACTAACTGAACTAAACCGAAAATATAAAGACTTCTCGTAAATTAAAGAAAGGTGTACGGAAAATAGTATAGGTGACTGAGGGATCGCTGACCCTGCCCTTTAAACTCCAACAGGAAATTCGACTTACATATTAAACGGCGATCATTTCCAAAATTTATGCCGAGTAACGTGTTACTAAACAGTAAAATGGTTAGTTTGTGACTTAACCCTTTCCTAAAATCACTGGTTTTTACGTCCATGCAAACTTATACTTAAGAAAATATTGTGATAAAAGAAGAAATTGCTTGATACAAGCAATTTCTTCTTTTATCACAATTTTTTCTATCCCATAGAATGGTTTTGTTTCAGATTGCACTCACTTTTCATTGTCGTCTGCAACATGTTTCAAATTGGGGCAGTCTACAATTTTGAGAAACAGGAAAGGGTTAAACGTTAATCGATAAAATTACTTCACATAAATGTCGACAAATGTAGGAGTGCAAAGTTTATGTTTCGGTCTAACTATACGATTTGATTGGTCCATCGAATTTTGAATGAAGGCGGCGACCCGAGAATTAACTATGTCGAATTGTTGTGTACCAATACTCGAAACTAGCACATGTGCGACATTTCCAACAGTTCACTTAAGAAATGATTTGTTTGTTTGTTTGAATGGGGTTTTACGCCGCTTTCAACAATCTTTCAGTTATATCGCGGCGGCTGGAGCACCTAACAATGGAATCCTGGTATTTCTCACACCAGTACCACCATTACATCCTTTCCTAGCCTCCAGCTGCTATCCCATATAAGTCTACGATTATCGACCCATTTGTGAGAGACAAATAGTCGGAAAGGATGAGTGCCGCCGTCGGGGATCGAACCCGGGACCTCTAGATTGACAGTCCGACGCGCTACCAACTGCGCTATGACGGCGGCTACTTAAGAAATGAAGAGAATACTTTTTTGTTTTCATGGAGGTATGAACCGAAAAACCTAATCTGTTGGATTAGGTTTTTCGGTTCAAACCTCCATGAAAACAAAAAAAAAAATCTCTTCATTTCTTATAATTTAATAGCATCGAGAGAAAAAAAGCCAAAACAAATTTTGATACTTTTTTGTATTGAACTATTTTCAAAATACCTGCGTGCTCAAAACTTTGTTCAAAACTTTGTTCATGGAGGTATGAATAATTTTTTTCGACCAATCAGAACGAAATGATAGACGAAACTAAAAAATAAATAATATGTACCTAAAGCGCAGACATCGGGAAACCAAAACAGTGTATCTAGAAGTTCTGCCAACAGTTTAACCTATTCTCACAGATTCCCCCATTCTCACGCCATAAGAAAAAGACAACGTGGAGAATGAAGAAAATGCTTGCTGTAAGCAATTTCTTCATTATCGGCAATGTTCTCCACCCCAAAATACATTTAATCAATCTCAAACTTTTGGATACATCTTTTTCACCCTTCTACGCCCTATTGCGACAAAATGTTATTACAATATCTCGCCGAAAACATTTCTAGTTAGCAAAGCATCAGCTTTGATAGCTTAAGTCAACAGAAAATACTTGAGGTCGTCTCAGATTTCAACGAGCGAAACCTACCACTGGAGGCTTAACCACTAAATCCATTGAATGCCTACGTCATAGAAAATAGTTCTCGTGTATTTCAGGAATTGCAAAGTCTACCTGCAAGTTCATCTCCACGGTATTTTTAGCGCATTTTAGAACATTGTGTTCAAAATGAGTCTGATCAGAGTCTTCCCTGTGCGCGTTGCTTAGTATGGCAATAAGAATTAACTTTATCCAAAAAAGTAGAAAAGTCGTCAAAAGCATAATATTTAGCCCATTCTGACTCAATCCCGGTTTTTAAGAATCTCAATGAAAAAATCTTTGGAAAACATTGAAAATCAAGAAATTGCTTGTGACAATCAATTTCTTAAATGCCCACAATGTTTTCTATCCTTAGTCTTTTGTACACGGTGATTTTGTTGTTCCAAGTAAAAGTTTAGATACGCAGTTTTTTTTACTTCATTTAAACCATTATCAGACGAATTTTTTTCTTATACTGAATCAATTTGAAAGGAGTTGCAGACGACAACTTAAAGTTTATGCAATTTTAGAATTGAATTTCCCGCGTTTTGTATTGAAGACATTGTGAAAAAATTGTTGCAAGCATTTTGTTCAGGTTACAAATTGTTTTCTCGGTTGTTTTCTTGGGGGTGTCAAAAAGCGTCATTATATGGAAATGGGTTAAATCAATAAGAAAATGCAGGGAGTCAACCATAGAGTAAACATATTCGCACAAGTAAAGTTATCGCCCGTCGTTTAAAGGTATTTTGATGGTATATCGAAACTATCTTGAAGGTATTGTATCATACATCGCGATGTCATGGCGCAGTCGGTAGCGCACTAGACTCCCAGTCCTCAACCATGGGATATCATGGGTTCGATCCCCAGCGGCGGCACATATCCTTTCAAACATTTGTTTCTCATCAATGGATGGATAATTGCAAACCTAAGTGGCTAGCAGCTGGAGGTAAGGCTGTAATGGTGGTACTGGTGCGAGATATACCAGGAATCTATAAGTCAACTTCAGCGAGACATAATTGTGAGGAAACGCAATAGAAATATTCGAATTATATATAATTCAACAGCGATAATGTGTCATCCGTAGAGAACGGATTTGTATCTACGCTAACATTAAGCAGGCAAACATGTCAGGTTTACAGCAAATAAACGAATAACAATTCGTCGATGATCTACGGAACCTTGTAACTACAGCTTATTCTAAGCTGTAGTTACGAGGTTTTCGAAGAACAATGTCGACTATATGAGTGACCGATAAAAGCCATTTGGTTTGTACAAGACTTTCAACGATGTTCTGATATCAATTTGTATTTGTTATCAAGTGACATTTCGCGTAAGTTGCTCAATTATAAGTTTTGCACGCGGTTATGAGTTGTGTTGGGTTTAGTCTACATCTTCAGGTTCGAGTGAGTGATCATAGATCAAAATTACAATGAGAATAATGGACGATAAATGTTTCTCGAGACTCACACGAACTTTTGGATCTATATCGGTTATACTAGTGTTAGAAATCTTATAAGGCCCGATTCGAGCTGTTGTTGATCTGTATCGATTAAACTGGAGACTCACACGAACTTTTGGATCTATATCGGTTATACTGGTGTTATAAATCTTAATAGACCCGAAACGAGTTGTTGTGGATCTAAATCGGTTACACTGGTGTTAGAGATCTAAATGTGACCGATACGAGCTGTTGTGGATCAATACCGGTTAAACTGGTATTAGAAATCTTAATAGGCCTGATACGAGTTGCTGTGGATCTATATCGGTTGAACTGGTGTAGAAAACTTAATAGGCCCGATACGAGTTGTTGTGGATCTTCATCGGTTATACTGGTGTTAGAAATCGTAACTGGCCTGATACAACTTGTTGTGGATCTGTATTTGTTATAGTGACGTGAGAAATCGTAATAGACCTGATACGAGTTGTTGTGGATCTGTATCGGTTATACTGGTGTTAGAAATCGTATCTGGCCTGATACCACTTGTTGTGGATCTGTATTGGTTAAAGTGACGTGAGAAATCCTAATAGACCTGATACGAGTTGTTGTGGATCTATATCGGTATGACTGGTGTTTGAAAACTTAATAGGCCCGATATGAGTTGCTGTTGATCTTTATCGGTTATACTGGTGTTAGAAATCGTAACTGGCATGATACAACTTGTTGTGGATCTGTATTTGTTATAGTGACGTGAGAAATCGTAGTAGACCTGATACGAATTGTTGTGGATCTATATTGGTTGCAATGGTGCTATAAAACGTAATAGGAACGAAACGAATTGTTGTGGATCTTTATCGGTTATTCTGGTTTTAGAAATCGTAACAGGATCCATACGAGTTGTTGGTGATCTATATTGGTTATACTGGTGTTAAAAATTGTTATATGTCCAATACGGTTTTTGTGGACCTCGGTTAAACTTCGTGTTAAAAATCGTGAATGGCCTGATACCACTTGTTGTGGATCTGTATTGGTTATAGTGATGTGATAATTCGTAATAGGCCCGTTACGAGCTGTTGTTGATCTATATCGATTAAATTGGTGTTAGAGATCTTAATATGCCCGATACGAGCTGTAGTGGATCTTTATCAGTTAAGCTGGTGTTAGAAATCGTAACTGGCCTGATACCACTTGTGGTAATTCTGTAATGGCTAAAGTTACGCGAGAAATCGTAATAGGCCTGATACGTGTCGTTGTGGACCTATATCGGTTGCAATGGTGTTAGAAATCGTAATAGGGCCGATGCGCTTTGTTGTGGATTTATATTTGTTATCCTGGTTTTAGAAATCGTAATAGGGCTGATTCGAGGTGTTGTGGATCTATATTGGTTATACTAGTGTTTGAAATCGTAATAGAACCGATACGAGTTTTGTGGATCTATATTGGTTATAATGGTGTTAGAAATTGCAATATGTCGGATACGAATTATTGTGGATCTTTATCGGTTATACTGGTGTTAAAAACTACAATAGGCCCGATACGAGCTGTTGTGGGTCTATATTGGTTATACGAGTGTTTGAAATCGTCATATGCATCTATTTAAACGGGGTTCTAACTTTTCTTAGATGTTTTTGTAAGTCTCTTGATAACGATGTTTTCGCTTTATGTGCTATATCCGTGTTATTGTTTCTTCGAGACTGTTTCAGGATGATTGCATAGCGCTGACAGACCAGTTCTTGTTTGTCTTTTATGTTTGGAGCATTGACTGGAGGCCAGAGCTTACAGAAAACGAACATGTTGTTTTGATGCGGTTTTGTGATCCAAATGCTAGTTTCTATAGTTTTTTTCAAATACACATATATTCCCTGGGCGAGCTTGATCTGGTCTTAATCCAGATAATTAGTGGGGATATTTTTGTTTACGCACGGCTTTTGTAAAAAGAAAAGATGCACACTATTTATGAGATTCAGAATAAAAGGGCATAAGTAAGTATTTGTACAGCTGATTTATGGATTGTGGTTATCAATCAAAGAACCAGACGACCAATCAACTCATTGATTTAGTCCTGTAGTAAAATTTTGATCTGTGATATTGACCGATACTTATATGAAGCACCTTGTTGGCTTGGCGACTTACACATATGCAGGTTGTTGGTACGATGTTGAGACCGCAAAACAATCAATCTAAGCACTTGTTAGATGTAACTGACTACAAATTTAGTAAAATAACACCTTTTAATATCGAAACGGAACTTCCATTTGGAGTTCAGTGGACGAGACAAGCCATTCGTTGATTGACCAATCGCGGCTGTCAATCAAAGAATATATCGACCAATCAAATCATTCATTCAGCCCGGAATTAAGCTTTGAACTCCGACATTTGCCCCAATTTTAGTGAATCATTTTTGTTGGCTTGGCGACCTATACGTCGTAACTACAGCTTTTTCAAACTGCACTTACGACGTTTAAGTCCCTAATCAACCATTCTTCATATTTTTAACATGAAACTTGCCATAATTTTTTCAAAATAACGTCGTTAAAATCGAAGCAGAAATTCCTATCGGATTCGATGGGCGGGGCAAAGGAGTCACTTGGTGTGGCCAGCGATTGGTCAGTTGGTCAATTGGTCAAATGATAAGTAGCATTTCCATATTGAGAGTCTGGTTATCATGCGTTCAGGAGACTCAAAAACGCTTTCGGCTTCAGTTAGATTGCTGGAGGCTTTAAAAGAGAGAAAAGAAGCAAAATTTTTAGGCGTTACGAGACGGCAAAAAAGTCAGAGAAGTACAACCCGGAACAAGAATTTATCGGGTAAATACGTTATCTGTCGAATGCACCGAAAATTGCCTTATTTGTAGTTTTCATGACGTATTAATTACTTCACTTGCTTCCGAAAGCAATACAGTCGTGATCGACCACACCCGAAGACTAACGACCTCACCCGAAGACTAACGACCATACCCGAAGACTAACGACCTCACCCGAAGACTAACGACCGATACATTTCGACGTTTCATGGTAGAGCATAGAGAATATATGATATGAAATTAGAATTAAGTGAATTTAGTAAATTTCAACCTGTAGAAAGAATATTTATAATGAAAATGATATTAATTAACTTTGGAAAAGCTGATAATTTTCTTATCTCAAATTTTCAGGGAAACCTGTTCAAAAGCCGCTTACAAAGCAAAGTTTGTAAATGTCGCGATAAACGAACTGCTTTTCGGACTTTCTCATTCCTTTGAAACACAATAAGAACCATCTAACTGACCAAAGATTCTGACAAAATTCCTTTAGACAACCAATTTTTACAATTCTAGTCATAAAAATTGAAAAATAAATCACGGGTTATCCACAGTATATTTCCTTATTTTTAAGTATTTATTTTTACATCAATCGACGTGTTCTATCAAAATACCGTCAGAATTATTGATACATTAAAAGAAATGTGCCTTTGTCCAAATTCATGTATAGAAAAAACAAAACATAACTCTCTTTCCTTTCGTGAATTTTTCCATCAATATTTAGAGTTCTTGCTACATGGTCAATTTGGGATAACAATTCACACACACTATTCTCTGCACTGCTGTCTGGCCGAATTCTGTTCTGTTCTCCCTTAATTCGACTTTCGTCTGTGAGGTGTCTTCGATGGTTTTCGGGTCTTCTTCGGTTTTCGATATGCTTTTGTTTTCACACCACTGTTGCTCCAAAAACCTCTTAAAACGAAAATATGAGATGAAATGAAATAATAACAGCAACTTTATATCAAAATCTGTTTTATTGATTACCACTGAATTACCATCATTGAAATGGGCTCAAACGCACCGAGGCTAGCATTTTTAAGGATCATGATTGTAAATTACTTTTATTTGGTGGAAACTATCTCTTTCGTCATTCTTACCCCTTTTCATATCATTCCAATTCAGATGACTCCTCCGCCGATGATCATAGAGCGCAACGGATTTGAGCAATTTGAGTTAAAACCGCATTTCACTGTTGGGCGTGCAAAATATCGTAACAACAGCTTTAGCCGTAGAAATAGAATGACCTATGCTAAGGATAACAAAACTATGACTAACGCCAAGGACATTGACGGATAGCTGGCCACGCCTATAGACTCCGACAGGAAGTTTCACTTTGATATTAACCCATTCTAACTCAAGCCCTCCTTTTTACGCGTCTCAAGAAAAATACTTTGGAAAACATTGTGGAAAATGAAGAAATTGCTTGTATCAAGCAATTTCTTCATTATCCACAATGTTTTCTATTCAAAAAGACAAAGAAATTCGAAATTCCATCAACTTTAAATTGTCGTCTGCAGCTTCTATCAATTTGGACCAGTCTAAAATTTTGTTGTGTGCGGATGGGTTAAACGGCGCTATTTTGAAAGAATCATATTCTGTTAGTTCTAACAAAAACGGTTAGTTGGCGACGAATTACGACGTTCAAGTCGACAAACAAGCTCAGGTACTTCAGATTGATACCGGGAAATATCGAAGTACGAGTTTCACTTCCGATCTAAATGAATAATTTGATAGGTAGAGTGATTGTTTGATTGACAGCCGCGGTCTAATCCTAGTCTACTTTTACATTTCAAAAGCGGGGTATGATCGGTATGAGCCGTCACTCGAAAGGTAAGTGCGTGAAGTATTGACCATGGTCTGTCTGCTCGGACTGTGCAGGCTGACCAGTTTCGAAACTTTCGCTCATTTCAGGTTCCTTTTCATCTAGAATGGGGTACACAACAATAGTGAATGCTTATATTCAAAATGCAAGTTCTCTTTTGTCTGATATTATATCGAAAGTATCTTTTGTGGATTTAGTATAAGGCTCCATTTCGCGAGATTGGTCTCAATTTTTTTCGAACGCACCAAGTCGAATGACACAACAATGAAAATTGAACAATAATAATAATAATAAATAAAAAGTAACTTGAAGACCTGTCTACCTATTTCTGTTTACATCTGATTTCCCAAAGTTAGGAAAAAAATCTCTGTCGTCGTCCTGTAACCTCTTTGATAGAATGTCCTCTAATTTCTCCAACATTTGATCTACGTCATCATCATCACTGTGAACAACGCCAATCTTAGTACCTACATTGTATAAGAGAAAGGGTATTGATAAAATCGTCATAAATTCATGTATGTAAGATTATCGATCGATATCAAATTCAGCCAATGAAAACGATTTCGTTTGAAATTCAAAACCTACAATTTGCTCCAATATGTGGGAAAAAAGTCGCGTTAGCTACACCGCACTTCTGTTGCATGGAAATAACAGGGCCCCAGATTTTTGGAAAAAATGCCCATACTCCAATGTTAAACGTTGAATTATGCCAGTGTGGGCCCCTCCCCAAGTTAAAAGTGCCAGTCTTTTCTCCCTGCTGTTGGCTATATCAGGTAAATTGTCAGTTGTGAATTAACCCTTTCCTGTTCATACATTGGTTTTTACACAACTGAGATTTTATATTTGAGAAAATAATGTGGAAAAAATAGAAATTGCTTGTAACAAGCACTATCTTATTTTTCTACACTATTTTCCACCCTACTGAATGATTATTTTCTCCGGACAGTTGAGCAGTGCATAAGGACTCCGACAAAATAGAATAGGTAAATGACGGGTCGATAGCCCCACCCGCTGAATTCCTACCGGGAGCTCGGCTAAGATATTAAACGGCGTTCTTTTGCGGAATTTGTGGTAAGTAACATGTCACTAAACAGTAAAATAGTTTGTTGGTGACTTCAATGTGGATATTAAGCTTCAGTTACGCCGTTTAAGTCGCCAAACCAACAAAAATGCTTCACATAAATGTCGGTCAATGTCGGGGGACAAGGTTCAATTCCGGTCTAAATGAATTATTTGATTGTTTAATTGATTCTTTGATTGACTCGTGCAATAGGTCAATAGGCAGCGATATAAAAGTCTTTGAAAAATTATCCTGTCACTAAAACATATATAACACGTAATAATGGCGGTAATTTTGGAGCCCGTATTTAAAAGTTGGCTTTCTTTTGTGGGAACGTTTCAATGATTTGTTGTCATTTAGAAAAATAAACTCTGTGAATACTTTTTCTAATTATAATTCAGCTACTGATTTTGCTATAAAGCCAGATAAATCTTTTTTGTATGAACTTGTTTCCAAACCGATGTAAAATAAATAGGTTCACACAGAATCAAGAGGTTTTTGTTTGTTACAGAATGTGATGGGCTTTCTTTGGTCGAATCTTTGATAATTTGTTGAAAAATGCCTTTTCTCTTTTACTATTATACAAATTTGTTAACTGCAGAAACTGTTAGTAAATGTTTACAAAATTGAACAGTACGTCTCCACTTTATTTCTTTATACTTTAATTTATGTTTTTATGTAACCATTTGCCATTGAGTAAACACGAAACAGACATTAAACTGAAAATTATTTAACAGCGGCTAGATTTAAGAGAAAAAGAGAGAACAAATGTTTCATAATGAAAGAGTGCAAACCTATTTACGTATACATAAAAGGCTGCAGAACTTATAAAAAAGCGCTACGTATCATTTTATCTTTCACCCATGTCCTGCTGAGTATTTATCCTCTCTTCATTTTTTCTCGTTTAAATTTTTGTCAAATTTAGATATATTTTATGTTCAAATATTTCCTCAACACTAAGAGAACAAGGAGGTAGTGTAGACTAAGATCATACTGCACATCTTAGTCTATACACCTGCCACAACTAATACAGGAATATTCCGGGATCAGCACGACAAGGGTTAGCCACTGCCAACTCTGACTTGTTATTTTTAACAGTATATGATCATTGCTAACTCACACTAATCATCCAATTATAGATCTCAAGATAGACAAGAACTAGGTTATTCGTAAACCAAAACAATCTATTTGAAATATGTCCTTTTAAGACAGGCATCAGACTCCAAATCTTCAATCATGGTGTATCATAGGTTCGATCCTCGGCGTCGGCACATATCCTTCCCGACATATGTATCTCATAAAATCGGCGAATACTCGTAAACCTAAGTGGGATAGCAGCTGGAGGCTAGGAAAGGATGAAATGGCGGTACTGGAGCGAAGATACCAGGAATCCACTGTTAGGAGTTCCAGCTGCCGCTGCGATATTACCTAGAAATTAGTAAAATGGCGTAAACCAAATTCAAAGAAACAAACACCGTAAGATGGGCAAACGAATAGACTGAGAGAGCATTTTCTTGTTAGAAGAAAAGAAAAGGTGTTTTTGCCATTCGACTTAACATCTATTTAAGGTTTATTATCATTCTTTCTGGTCAACTTTGATTTATTAAATGTGAAAACATCTATCTTTTAGGAGACGTCTCTTTCTCGGTCATTAACCCTTGTTATGCTGAATTTAAATCTAACACAGATTTGCTTTAAAAATCAGAGGACTGAAAGAGGGTCAAAATTTTTTTTTGAAAATTGATTATCTAAACAACTCTGGCTGAAAGAGGACAACGCAGGAGGTGTAGGCCAAGATCAGACTACACTTATGTGCAGTCTGATCTTTGTCTATGCCTCCTGCCAAAACAGGAATAATCCGGGTTCAGCATGACAAAATTTAAGTTAATCTTTACGTCGGTGCACGAGCAAAATGTAACGACAGCTTTATCAAAGCTGCAGTTACGACATTTTGCTCGTTCATCGACGATCTGTTTTCTTTGTTAGTAATCCTATTTTTACTCTTTCGTTGGGTTAGTAGGATTTCAATATCTCTATACTTGTATTTGGATTTAACTTGTGGTAGTGTGTGGTATACCTTTCTAGTTAATTATTTTCATTAAAAAAAATAAGAAAGAGAAAAAGCACAGAAAAGGTTAAAAGGTCCATTTGAGCGAAGGTATCTTCTTTTTTTTTTTAAACTGACACAGAGGGTGAAAACTTGCAGCCATTACGGGCTCTACCCGGGTCCTCTTTCACCCGGGGCTAGTACTCTACCGATTTGCTTATCGGGCCGCTAACATTTTTAATTGAGTTTTAACCGAGACACAACGATAATTGAACAATCGCGACTGTCAATCAAATAACCAGTCGACCAATGAAATCGTTTTTTTATACCAGAAATGAGTTATGAACTCCAACATATACCGCCATTTTAGTTAACGTTTTTTGTTGGTTTTGCGACTTAATATCGTAACAAAATACGATGTGAGCGCGTGAGGAACATTTCCAACCATTACACATGTGCGCCAAGTGAAGACTCAGATCAGCCTGTGCATCCGCACAGTCTGATCAGAGTCTTCACTCTGCGCTCTGTAGATAGATACTGACCCAAAGCTTCTTTAAACATTCAGCGAATATTCTAATTGCCCCGAAGGGCTGTCCAGGGTGCTCAACGTGTGCGAGTCACGCACCTGCGAATTGGAATGTTGGAAATGTCACGCACAGGCCCATATCAATTTATAACGTTTATATTACTTTCCATGATTTCTTTCGGGCAAGCAAATAATTGACAGTTCGCGACTGTCAATCAAAGAATCGATCGACGAATCAAATCATTCATTTAGACCGGAACTGAATTTCTAACCCCGATTTTTTTTTATGAAATTTTTTCTATTAGTTCTTGGACTTAAACGTCGTAACTACAGCGTTCAAGCTATAGTTACGTCGTTAACGTCGCTTCCCAACAATTTTACATTTCACATGTTTCGCAAAATGACACATTTAGTTATCGAAGTAAAGCTTCATGTAGGGGTTAGTGGGTGCCGGCGCCAGCAGAGTCATTGGGCGTGTCCAGCGTTCTGTCAATTTTCGGGCCAATCAGGTCTCTGATTCAATATTTTCTTGTTACTCTTGAAAATGCGTTATGTTACTCCTTCCTAAGTAACCGTTAAACAGACATCTTATTGACCAATACGGCTGTCAATCAAATAACAAGTCGACCAATGAAATCATTTTTTGAGATCAGAAATAAGTTTTGATCTCCAACATTAGCCGCTATTTTCAACCTTTTTTGTTGGCTTCGGCGACTTAATGATCGTAACTATAGCTTATTCAAGCTGTAGTTACGACGTTTAGGTCTCTAGCCAACTTCGTTTAAGATCGAAGCGGGACATCCTGTCGGAGTCAATGGGCGGGGCCAACGAAGTAAGTTGGCGGGGCCGGCGATTGGTCAATTGATTGAATTTATGTCAAAACATTAGCTACTTCTTTAACATATGATTTGTAAGGATGGGGAAAGTGGAAAACAGACAAATCCCAAGTAGAAGTTGGTTTCATTTTACGTATATATATTCTTTTATTTATATATATATACACTGCAGTTTTTAAAGATCTTTCAATTTTGATAAGTCTGATGGATAAGGGTCGGGTAGTATTTTAATCAAAGTACTGAAAGTTTTGTAAGCTAGCAACGCTTTGTTTTGTTATGCAATCTTCTTTGCCTTTCGTAGGGTAGAAAACATTGTGGACACTGAAGAAATTGTTTGTTACAATCAATTTCTTCATTGTCCTCAGTGTTATTCAAAGATATTTTTTTTGGGGGGGGGTCTTAAAAAGCGGGATTGAATTGGAATGGTTTGTATAGCGTGCTTTTAAAGGTATTCTCTACAATTTGAATAATTCGGGTGGCTAGTCATTTTGAACACAATATGTTCGATTAAACACAAGAACTACTTTTTTAGAAATTCAGTGGATTTAGTGGTTAAGCCTCCAGTGGCAGTTTGCACTCGTTTGAACTCTGGGAAAAACTAAACAGTTTGTCTGTTAACTTAAGCTATCAAAGCTGATGCTTTGCTAGCTAAAAAGTGACAGGTCTTAGATTCCTATATGATGAATCCTTGTGTATATTTAGCATGCATTAGGAAACTTCTGAGTACATTTATCAATTAACATGCTAATAAATAGGGAATATTACAACAGTGCCTTTTTCTATTTGTTGTTATTGTGTTCGAGAATCGTGTGTAGGTATTTATTGGGTGAGACCGACGAACACGACAAGAACAAATAGAAAAACACACTGTTGTAAAATTCCTTTTATTATATACCTTTTAGGACATGACATTTAGAAATGCTCTTAAATGATTAAGAAATAACCAACTTTCCGAAAAAGCCCGAACGTTAATACACAAAAAAGTAGCCCGTGGGTAACTACGTTTTTTGGAACACGCCGAATACGGATTTTTTTCTGTCGAGTTGTATTAAATAGCCAGATTTTAATCCATATCTTTTATAGGTATATAATAAAGTAAGTTGTTGATTATTCCCCTTTTCTGTCGTAATTAGTTTTTCATTTTTATTTCACAAATCCATTAATCTTTAAAATATCTACTTACATTAACCCATTCCAAGACGATACAATTTTAGAACAGTCCAAATTCAAAGAAGTTGCAGACGACACTTTTAGGTTGATAAACTTTTCTTATCTTTTTCTTCTAGAGTAGAAGACATTGTTGATAATGAAGAAAGTGTTTGTTACAAGCAATTTCTTCATTTTCCATTACGTTTTCCAAAGCTTTCAGATTGATAAGCGTTTAAAGGCGTCATTGCCGGTATGGGAATCAATAAAGGAATGCTCAATTTTCACACTTGATTTTACCTTTCCGTCATCCCATCTGGAAATGATTCTTTAAGACTGATGCTCTCATTTTATGTTATTGAAATGGTGTACAAAGAAATCTGGCTGAAGCCATCGCGCAGTTAGTAGCACGCGAGAGTCCCAATCGTAAGGTGCAGGGTGGATGCTCCGGTCGGTGCAAATATCCTTTCCGGCATCTATCTCCTATCAATGGAAAAATAATCATAAACCTCAGTGGGACGAGCAGCTGGAGGCTCGGAAAGGATGATGATGTGGTGGTAGTGCTTGAGTGCCAGAAATCCATGGTAAGGTGCTCCAGCCGCCGAGATATGACTGAAATACTAATAAACCCCATTCAAACAAACAATCAAAAGATATCACTTACCGAAGGTTGAATAGACAATAATAGCCAGTATGAAGATCACCGCAAATTTCAAATCCATCTTTTGTTAAACAGAGTTTAACCGGTTTTATTTTCTTTAATCCCAAATATGTAGATACACATACAAAAGTTTCGAAAATAAATCAGACGATAACTTTGTCCGTGTATAAAGTACGGAATACCGTTTGGGCCGTCGCCTAGGTTTTTTATGATTTTAATCCAATAGCAGATGATAAAATTGTAAACTTCTCCGAATTGAAAAAGATACAGACGAGAACTTAAAGTTGGTTAATTTTAAAAATAATGTATTTTGGATAAAACATTGTTTGAAATGAAGTAATTCTATATAATGATTTTTAAAAAAAACTGATAGCACGAGGAACATAAAAAGGTAGGCTAGTATCGAAATAGGTTAAACGTTAGGATCGAGATTTCGATAACAAGAATGCGACAGGTCATGATAATTGACTGATCGCGGTGCCAATCAAGAAATAAGTTGACCAATCAAATCATTTATTATGATCGAAATTCAGCTTTAAACTTCAACATTGACCGCAATTTTTGTCTAACATTTTTGTTAGTTTGCAACTTAAACATCGTAACAACAGCTTATTCAAGCTGTAGTTACGACGTTTAGGTCGCAAACCGACTGTTTTACTCCTTTGTTATATGCTACTGGCCATAATTATTTGTAAAAAGACACCGTTAAAGGGAAGAATTGTTGTTTCTGAAACCTAGATAAGAAAAAGAGCCAACAGCCTAATATACGTTAAACGGACGCTTAACACTTAAATTTTAATTAGACGTTGTCTCCGCGTTAATCTGATACGATTAAAGTGGCATTTATGTTTTGTTGTTGTTATATAGGAAAGGTTCAGCGGAACTCCAGGTTATCCTTAGATATTACGAAATTCAGTTGTCGACACCGCAAGGCTTCATTTGAATATGACCAGAAGTCAACGGAAGGTATAAAACTGAAACGCGAAACAACCAACGTTCTTAATCATGTCACACAAATGATTAGTCCAAAACTATGGTAAACGTCTATATTCGTATTGTCGCTTGCGGTAGTTTTGGACTTGTCTTTACAGCATTTTTAGACCGGCTAGCGAACATAACTGATGTCGTAACAATGACGTTGATTTGAGCAAATTCAAACTGAATGCAGGATTCGAACGGTAATACGTACCGCGTGAATTACCCAAAATTCTTTTCAACTGTGTCTGCTTCATCTAAAAATTGATTTACAGTCTACATAGGCTATTAGGGAAATATCATTCTGATAAACGACCTCTGACTTTCGCAAAACTACCTTTCAGAATATTGTATTAAAATAGTATATGAGAGGGATTAAGAAAATTCAAAATCTTTGACATGAAAATAGAACGATACCTACCTTTAAGAATCGAAGCGCAATTTCCTGTTGGAGTCAATGGGTAGGGCCTAGGGAGTCAGTGGGCGGGTCAAGCGATATGTCAATTTGTACGATGGTAGTAACAAGAGAGTGCAATAGTTAGAATATAGAATATAAGATGCGCTTTTCTTTTTTCGTGGTACTGTTGTAATCTTTCGTTATCACCATCGTACCCCAAAAAACCTCGACACTAAAATCCGATGTTATTATCATAGAAATTTAGTGCTGTCGTAATTTGCCATCGTACTTTGCATTCTCGTGCTTGAAATCTTTTTTAAATTCTCAAGCGATGGTTCTAGCTGGAAAAATAGAAATGTTCACCAACTGGTAGATTATTAACGAAAGCCTTATATCGTCGATGTAATTCTAAAACCTCGTAACTACAATCAAGCTGTAGTTACGAGGTTTAAGAATTCCACTAATGATATACTACGTTGCATATTTAGTAAGATTCTAATTGAATCCCAATCGATACAAGTTTTGAGATAACTCGGCGTTTACCCTTTATCAATTTTTTCACCCAGACGTATAATAAGTCTAAGCGGATAAGATATCATTTAAACGACATGGATAAAAAATGTGACCACAACATATTTTCCGCGTTAGTCAGTATTGTGGAAGAGTACTCCCATGTAATAAAGTTGCTATGGTGTTGTTTTAGAAGTAGACCAATGAAATAAGAGCTCTATTTATCTATTTATCGGATGAGAAGTGGGCGAAAGAATCAGATCTAGCGAGTACACCACACATTCATATTTCTTTGAAAAGCGATTATTTGTAAAGTATAATATCCCTCTAACTCCACCGAGTCGGTTGCTTGGTGGTTTTTGGATACAGTTTTTACAAAATATCTTCTCTGTTTTATTTCATTTTTTTTGTGTGTGTGTGTGTGTGTGTGTGTGTTTGATGTTGTTATTGTTTTTGGATTCGCTTTCCGAAAAACCTAATTAAACTGTATGAATACGCGGATTCGCGAAGCGGATTCATACATTGTGTGATTAGATTTTTCTGTTCATACCTCCATGAAAACAAAAGATATTCTCGTCATTTCTTATAATTTAATATAATCGAGCGAAAAAGCAAATACTTTAAATATTTTGATATCATTTTTGTATGGGATTACTTTGTTATGAATGATTTTTTTCGACCAATCAGAAGGCTCGTTTTTGATAGATGAAACTAAAAATTAAATTATAAGTCATTGAAGCTGGAGTATTTTTGCAAAGTGATGGTTTCTGACGATTTCAAAGCACCACCTAGCACTTTCATCATGAAAGCCTGAACGGAATTTTGGTCCAATTATCGAAATGCATGCTGTAATGAGGCTTCAAGTTTGTGTCTTTAATGTAAAATTTAAATCGGGATCCTCGTTGACATCGTAACATCGCAGAACATCGCCCTTTTTACCTTCTCAAGACTTACTCAGTATATGCTTATATCTTCTGCTAGCAAATGAAATAAAGTATTACGATAACATGTTGAGTCATCCCGATGTCGGACAGATTTCATAAGGTCAAACACCACTCCGCGTTTTACCATTAGGCTAGATCCGTTGAACTCTAAATAAGTTCCATAAACATTTCATATTTCTTCTTTGGTATGGTGTTTTCGAGTCTTGGCGATAGCTAAAAGTCTAAATTCATGTTCTGCACAATGGCAGACCACTGCGGCAACGTTTTCATGTGTGCTAATGGGTTTCTGTTGGGACTATTTGTTGTGTAGTGATGAGGTTAGAAGTGTCCCCCCCCCCCCTCGCGTTAGTTCATCCTGAATTAAGGAAATTTCGAGGGTTGTTGTGTTCAATGTAAATTTGTCGAAAAGTTAATCCTTAATTGTATCATTGTCCTTGCACGAATTTCAAGAAAATGAATGCTCTTTAAGATGAAGTCGGGTTCGAATCCCGACGAAACTTGTGAAAAGTGTTATGCACTGACAAAACTGACCCCTTTTACTCTATTCTTAATTGGTTAAGATCGGACAAGAGTGTGACCATGAAATATAATTCAACATTCGATGTATTAGTTCATTGAAAGGACTTCTTTTATTACTTGACTCGATTTATCCAAATTCGATGGGTATTGAACTCCGGGAGAAGGAAGCGATACGAACCACTATTCAAGCAATTTCTCGAATTGAAATACTATTTTCTACCTTTTCGATAATTTGTTATTACGGTTTTGTATCGGCTTGAAACGATATCCTTCATACTAATGTTGTTTAAGAAATACAAGTATAACGAATGTATATTGTTGTTTTGAAATGATTTGTTATGAGCATATGAAAGCTATATCTTCCCCTCAAACACATTATAATTGATATTAAGAAGACCCTTGTTTGCTTTAGTTACCAAATAAAGTATAGATTGTTTAACCTTTTTTTCTTTCCTCGGAGGGAAAGTATGGATTTAAAGAAACTTACGATTTTTCCGGCGTCATTTTTTCATTCTTAACCCGAGACTCAAAGTTGGGGAATAGTAGGATCTCCATCCCATCAAGAGCCTTTTTACATCTTCCCCCATTTCAACCGGATCACGCATTGGGTATTTTTTAAGTTAGAGATCGAGGCGATCTGACAGAACTAAGGTCATCGAATTCTTTAGGATCAAATAAGAACTTCTTGTGAATCCTTTCCGATCGATCAACTAGGCGAACTTATTACTCTTTATATAACCGATCGCAAATGCTGCATTCACACAATGATGGTCAAATAATCGAAGATCGATTGGCATGGTCTACGATTTGATCGATTTGATTCACGCAATGAATAAGGTCGGGGTGTTCGAATTGACGATGTAGATAGATGACTTACCCTATCACCACTTGAATCGTTTTATTGATCATCTCAGCTAATAAATCAAATAATCAGTCGACCAATGAAATAAGTCATTTAGACTATAGGTTTACATTGAACGGTGACATCGGTTGCCATTTATGTGATACATTTTGTTGGTTTGGCGACTTTAACGTCTTAACTACATCTTATTCAAGCTGTATTTACGACCTTTAGATGGCGAACCAACAATTTTATTTTTTTTTGTTTAATGTGACTGGCCATAATTATTTGCAAAATAACATCAACGGAGTCAATGGGTGAGGCCAACGAAGTAAGTGGACGGGTATAAGCGATTGGTCAATTGTTCGGGTAGGATCATCTATCGATGCCGAGAAAAGTAGTGCCCCAACGTCTTTTGGCGAGTTTAGCATCCCAGCATCAAACGGCAATATTTGTACATGCAAACAGGAAAACAGAGTGAAATACATTTTGTGAGTTATTTAATAAATTAATATCTAAATTACTCTCGTTAATTCAATCTGTTTGAGTTGATATTCCAGTCTGTTGTCAACCGAAAATGTCAGTACCATTTATTTCGAGGCCTCTGTTAAAATATATCAATAAAATGCCTCTGTTAAAAATATATTCATAAATGAAGCTTCTGCTGAAATATATCATTAGATAAAGCCTCTGTTAAAATATATTAATAAATAAAGCTTCTGTTGAAATATATCAACAGATAAAGCCTCTGTTGAAATAAATTAATAAATAAAGCTTCTGTTGAAATATATCAATACATAACCCTCCGTTAAAATATTTGTATAAATAAAGTTTCTGTTAAAATTATCAATAAATAAAGCGTCTATGAAAACATATCAATGTTAAATTATACCAATTAATAAAGCATCTGTTAAAATTTATCAGTATATAAAGCTTCTGTTGACCCCTTCCCGTTTTCTGAAATTTTTGACTGGTCCAAACTCAAAGGTTTTGCAGATGACAATTTTAGGTCGAACTTATTTGAATAAATATTCATTTAGTAGGGTAGAAATATTGTGGCAAAAAGAAAAAGCTGATAGTTACAATCAAATTCTTCTTTACAAGGAAATTCATCTTTTTCCCAAATGTTTCTCTGGTATAAACAAACAGGGACGTAAAAACAGGGATCAAGGGTTAAGATATATTAATAAATAAATAATAAAAAAAAACTCTTGAAAAAAACTCCGTGAATCTATAATTACCTAAGTGTATAGGGTAACATCAGACACTGACTATTTTCATTGTCGAAAAGGACGAGAAAACAATCTCGCCACCCCAGAACTTATTGACGGCTCGCTGGCCCCGCCCACAGACTCCGCTAGCGGCGGCGGTATTTTGCACAATTCATTGGCAGAAACATGTTAGAAAAAAGTAAAATTTTTGATTGGAGACCTTAACGTCGTAACTGCAGCTTAAATAAGCTGCAGTTACGACGTTAAAGTCACGAAACCAATGTCAAGCTTAGCTGAGTTTCAAAGGCCACCTCCGGTCAAATTAAATATTTTGATTGGTGGAATGATTCTTTGATTGATATCGTGATCGATCAACTTCCGAATCGATATCCCCACCAACTAACCTAACTATTCGACGATGTGAGCGTTAAGATATTATGACGTGAAAACGCGAGAAAACGATTGTGAAAACACTAGGGAAAAAAACAAAAATCAACAACAAATACGCAAGGATTGCTAGAACACCAGAGTAAGTCTTGTTAACGTGACAATTTTCTCGTCCTATTCATAGAATCCCTGGGTTCACGCAATCATACTGTCGCGAAGTCAACATTGCACTCTAAATCCATTCACGCACAACAAAATTTTAGACTGGTCCAAATTGAAAGAAGTTGCAGACGACAATTTCAAGTTGGTGAATTGTTAAAAAAAATTATTTTGGGGTAGAAAACATAGCGAATAATGCAGAAATTGCTTGGTAAAGGCAATTTCTTCATTTTTTACAATCTTTTCCAAGGCAAAGGGGCGTTCAAAGGTGAGAATGGGTAATATCCTCACCGCGGAACTACCGCGACTTTTTGTAATCAGAGATTCTCGCGTTGGAAAGAAGACAAATAATATCTAGATGGCCAGACATGTATTCCGTAAATACCCGAGGTTTCGATTGACCATTGAAGAGACATTGGTCTCAAAACCAATAATCCAGGGCTACATATCCCAAGGAGCTATTGGTCAAACTCCATTCCGCATTTTAGCCTAGACCCGTTGTATCCTAAAGTAGTTACGTTATAATTCATGTGTCTGCATTTAGCATGGTGTTTTCGAGTCTTGGTGATAGCTATAAGTCTAAATTCCCGTTCTGCACAATGGCAGACCACTGCTACACTATATTCATGTGTGCTAATGGATTTTTGTTGTTAAGTGATGTAGTTTTAAATGCCCCCCCCCCCCGCTGTAGGCCTTCCCGAATTTAGGAAATTTCGATGGTTGTTGTGTTCAATGTAAAAATTCGAAAGGTTTATCCTTAATGGTATCATTGTCCTAGCATGTGTTTTAGGGCAAATGAACATTCTTTAAGATGAACTCATGTTCGAATTCCAACGAAATGTGTGAAAAGAGCTTAACACTGCCAAAACTGACCCTCTTTACTCTATTTTTATTAGCGAAAATCGGACAGGAGTGTAACCTATTGCAAAACATATGCTTTAGAGAGGTGCATTTGAAAGTAACGGTCCTTTATGAATTCGGATGAAAAAAAAGCAGGCTATCCTAGTCTGTGTCCAAAACTTTTCGTGACATTTTCTCTCCAACGTACACTATTAACCCTTGTTATGCTGACCAGGAATATTCATGTTTTGGCAGGAGGCATAGACAAAGATAGGCCTTCACATACGTGCAGTCTGATCTTAGATTACACCACCTGCTTGTCCTTGTTAATCTGTGGTTGTTCTTAAAATTAACCATCTAAAGAAACATTACCTCTTTGTAAAAGCTTCCAGTACTTACAGTCCTTTGATTGAAATGTATATTTTTGAAACAGATTTTATTCACCATGGCAAGAGTTAGTTGTTCTTACTTCCTCTCGCAGATTGGGTGACCGGTATAGGCGTTACAGGTATTAACACTCCATTGGAAGTTTAAGTATTTGGACAAAACTACACAATCTTCACCACCTGGTCCTCCTGGATACCAGTCTATGGATAGAAGTAATTCAAAACACTTTTAAATTTATTCCCTGACAATGAATAATTACGGGCTCTTTCACCAAGCATCGTACGACATTATTTCATGCTCCTAATATCATACACGGTGTGATGCACGACTAATGGTAGGACAATCCTATCTTGTACGACAATGATTTAAACGGGACAACGGAGAATATTATTTAAAAACACTTTTAAATCGATCCTCTCACAAAAATAATCTTGGACTCTTTATCAAGCATCTTATGACTAAGATTTTCTTGCGATTGTCGTACGACATTGTTTTATGCTTCTAATATTACACGGTGTTATGTACGACTAATGGTATGTCAATTCTATGTCGTACGACACTGTTTTAAACGGGACCCGGAAAATATTATTTCAAAACACCTTTAATGCGATCCTCAAACAAAAATAATCTCGGACTCTTTATCAAGCATTTTATGACTAAGATTTTCTTGCGATAGTTGTACGACATTATTTTATGCTCCTAATATCATACACGGTGTGATGTACGACTAGTATGACAATCCTATGTCGTGCGGCACTGATTTCAAGAGGACCACAGAGAATATTATTTATGAAACACTTTTAAATCGATCCGTTAAAGAAATAATCTCGGACTCTTTATCAAAACGTCTATGACTAGGATTTTTTTTGCGATTGTCTTACGCCATTATATAATGCGCACGATATGTTGTGCGACTGATCTTATGACACTACAATGTCTCAAACAGGACACCGGTACCTAGACGTAATATGAGCTCAAACATATCATGGTTTATCATACAACTGATCAATCGCTGATCCCACCCATTGACTCCAACAGGAAGTTCCGGTTAAATTTTAAACGGCGTCATTGTGAAAAAAATATGATCAGTAGCATGTAACAAAAAAGTAGAATACACAAGTAGTTGCTTCATTACCTAAACAATGTAAGCACAGCTTTGGTAAGCTGTAGTTACGATGTGGAAGTCTCCAAAATCAACAAAAATGCTTCACAAAAATAACGGCCGATGTCGGTGTTCAAATTCGACTTACGATCAAATCATTGATTTGCCCCTTTTTCTTTGATTGCCAGCCGCGAGAGCTCTCTAGATAGACTCATATCTACCTGTGCGTCTGTGTTCATTGTTTAGGTTTTTATTTGCGATCTGCGAATTGGTAATCACTCAAATGTTCTTAAGACGACTATAGCCATGAATTATGGTATAAAGCAAAGTGTT
Organism: Fragum fragum; assembly: GCA_946902895.1. Classification (NCBI taxonomy): domain Eukaryota; kingdom Metazoa; phylum Mollusca; class Bivalvia; order Cardiida; family Cardiidae; genus Fragum; species Fragum fragum. Next base: position 2,559,738 of record OX336382.1, read on the forward strand.
TTTATCCTTCAATCTCTGTATGTCCTCGTCCCCTAAACTGTTTATTTTAGGCCTCTTGTCGCAAGGGAAGAATAAACTTAATTCAATATTTTTTTACAAAGCACCACCAACTTCGATGACGCGTTCAAAACGCTCTGTCGAGTTTAGATATCTTTCTCATTTTTCCTTTAATTTCTTATTACCCGAATAAGTATTTTTTTTTTAGATCGAGCCATTATTGTCCAGTCAAGAGATTCTTACCATTATGTGTAAATTGTGTTATTTGTTTTACCGGTAAAAGTTGGTTTGGATTGGTCGTTTGTCCATCTTAATTCGCCTTCTTTTAATCGGTCAGAAAGGCCAGTCCATCACGAAGATGCTGAAATAAAATACGGACAATCATTTTCACGAATATTTTATATTATAACATGACCGAAGACTTGGAAGTGAAACAAACGTCTTCCTGGGTTCAATTGACCAAACGCGGCGGTCAATCAAGGAATTAACCGACCAATCAAATCATTTATTCAGCCCGAACCTGACCTTTCAAAATTGATCCGACATCGGCCGCCATTTTCGTGAAATATTTTTGTTGGTTTGGCGACTTATAAGCTAGAATAAGCTGTAGTTTCGACGTTTATGTCGCTAACCAAATATTATACTATCGTATTACATGCTACTGGTAATAAGTTTTGTGGAATAACGCCGTTAAAAATCTAACCGGAACTTCTTGTCGAAGTTAATGGGACTGGCATAGGGAGTAAGTGGGAGGGGCCAGCGATTGGTCAATTACGCCAGTAAATAACCTTGTAAATGAGTTAAAGCATTATATAAGTATTTCCGCTACCGCGAAAAAGACGCCACATAATGCATACATGATGACGTCATTTTTGCAAACGGTGTTATATGTTTCGTGGAATATCTTATATCGATAGAGTTCAGGATTTTATTCATTTGTCGCAAAAACTCATGTCATATCATTATAAGAATATCAAATTTGTGCTCATGAAATATCGAATTTATAAACCCTTGTAAAATCCTATACATAGTTCCATTCAAATCAAAGGACTGAGAGCACTGGTTGGCCTTTTGAGAGCCAATATGTCTTTTTTTGAAAAGAGATTATTTAAACAACTCTGGCCTAAAGGTGACTAACAGGATGTGTAGACCAAGATCAGACTGCACTTATGTACAGGCTGATCTTTTCTATACCTCCTGCAAAAACCGTAATATTCCGGGCTCGGCATGACAAGGGTGAAACAAGTCATTCAAAACTGACAAAAATCTACATGGCCTCATTTCTTTCTGTTCATATATGACTCGTTTAACAAAGTCTGTATTTCATATCCACTCGCTTAATATCCTTATTCAAGCTGCAATTACGACGTTTAGGTTAATGTGCTAACATGCGTTATTCTATATGAATTTTAATCCTTTACAAGTTGACTACAATACAATCATAAAGGTTTTGTAGTTGCTCTCGGAATTTATTGGCGTATCTATTGTAGCAATACATCCATGATTTTAAACGGTGAAACAGTTTATCAAATATCGGTCTGTCTATAAAACCGGCAATCAAACTAATTAACTTTTTTAAGATTGAACTCCTGCGATTTTTAACCACAGTCACGAGGAGTCAGAAAAAATGTATCATCTTACCATTTTTCTTTAAACCATGAAGCCCCAAAATAGGCTTCAACCATGATTTCGTTTATGTAAATCTCGATAATAAATCTTTTGCATATTACCAAAACTTCATAGAAAAAAAATGAAAAAGAAAATCAAAGGACTGAAAGTCATGAGAGCGGTTTTGTTGGCTTATCAGTAACCGCACTCAACAATGTCATTATGTATCATCAGGATGAGTAAATAAATCGTACACCTAAGAGGGATGAGCAGCTCAATGGTCGATAAGGATGTAGTGGTAATACTGGTGTGAGAACTACCAGGAATCCAGGGTTAGGAGCTCCAGCCGCCACGATTTAAATGAAATACTATTAAAAGTTGCGTTAAAACCACATTCAATTTATCATGACCCTTTTACTGTTTACCGAAATCACTATTTTGATTTAAACACCTTTTCTTTAATATTATTTCAAACAGTGCGTGAAAATTTGTGGTTGTGTGGTAAAAGGTTGAATGATAAAAGGTAAAGCAATCAAAGCTACATTCAATTCTTTTTGCTTTCGGTATATTATTAATACGTAATACAAGTTCGTTTCAAAAATATAGTCGAACTCGAGAGGTAAAGGGGTATTTTATTCGGTGAGGTTAAATAGGCGCTTGAATCGCGACTATCACAGGGTTGTAACTTGAAGCATTATACTGCGTAACAGGGTGTAAATTTTCTCAGTCCTGCCAGGTCAAAACTAACAGACAGGGTTGGGAGTTTGTGTACTCCACTAACCACTGACCTAGATTCTATCTTGAAACGCGAGGAGATATATTTCTCTCACTTAGATAGTTCATTAGACAATTTACTATGGATGTATTAAGTCGAATTTTTAAACCATTTTCCTTGATATTCATGACTAAAAGGAGGCTGTTGGCATTCAGCAAGTAAGTTATTTTCTTCATTAGCGATGAAACAAGATGGAGGTAATCACATAGATTTTCACTTCAAGTTTATGAGCATGCGTAAAAATGAGTGGAAAATTCGTGAAAACTTGTTTCCGGTTGATCGATGTGAAATACCGGTTTTGTCCTACAAAACCGCTAAAAAGGACAACACCAAGGTTTTTTTTTAGAGAACTTCGTCACATCAAGGAGTAGGCGCGAAACTGTTGAAAGATAAGTTCTTACGACATGTTTGAAATGATAATCACTGTATACAAATATAACACCTAGTGAACACCCAGTAACGTCACGAAGACGTTGGTTTGATATGAGACGGAACGCGTAATCAAACTCTTTTTAAACTGAAAAGTCAGTTAGGAAAATATAATCTATTCTATTCTGATGAACAGTCAAGGCATGACCCATAAATACACACGTTAACTTAATATTCCGAAACTTTTACACAGTTTATTTTTAGAGCAGTTTTTGCTTTCATTTTTTTCTAATATGAAGATATGAAACAACTTTTTCTATTAATAAGAATCTATTATATATGTTAGACAGAACTTAATTGAATTATTCAAATACAGACCAAAACAGCTGATATTAATTCTTTCTAACATTAGGATGTATTCACAATTTACCGATTGCTGGTCCTACCCACGTACTTCGTTTGACCGCCCTTTGACTTCAACAGGAAGTTCAACTGCGATTTCAAATGGCGTTACTTCGCAGAATTTATCATCAGTAGCATATAACAAAAAGTAAAGAATGGTTGGTTGGAGAATTAAACGTCGTAACAGCAGCTAGAATAAGTTTACAATGGTTATGTCACCAAAACCAACAAAAATGCTTCAAATAAATGACGGCCAATGGTGAATATCAAATTTAACTTCCAGTCTAAATGAATGATTGATGAATGATGAATGGTCGACTTATCATTTGATCATTAGTCAATAGCAGAGTCAAAGATCTCTCCTTAGATTCTAGTTAGTGTTTGAATCGAGTCTCGAGTGATGGAATACACATACACCACGAAAAACTTACATGGGAATCCCTGTACTTTTCTCTTAATAAAATCGTTTTCAGACTGTGAATCTATTTGGGTTAGGTAGGCCGACATCTGTTTGCAAACATCCTGGAGAAAAGAAACTGTTTATAGATACATACACTCTCACATGCACGCACACACGCAAACAAATCCGGATATTTGAGAAAGTATGTTTACAGATATTATCGATAAAATAACATATAATGAGCAAAAATAAGAAATCGACATTATCTCCAACACTCGACCCCCTTGCCATCTCACCTTTTCTTGAACCTCGTCTCCCGCCGCGTTATGACTGGAATACTGTTAAAAGTGGCGTTAAATCCCATTCAGTCAACGAATAAACCTCGTCTGATCATATCGAAAGCCACTCTGGGCGTTGTGGTTATCAATGCTGTGACGACTGTGTTTTTTATGTTCTACTATTCATCCCAATTTGAGGGTTTTTAACAGTATTTACGTGCAGCGGTGTGCCCGTTTTAGAAAGGTTTGCAACTATTGAAATAAAGAACCAAAAAATATTCGTTCTGTCAAAATTTGGTCTTAAAAGCGGAGTGCCCGTATATCCGGAGTAGTCGTAAGGAGGGTTTTTACTGTAGTTTCTTTTTTTTATCGTCGCTATACTAGCATTTTTCCCAGGTGAGAGATATCCCTTGTTTTCGATTGTAGTCGATTTATCTATTCAGCTGACTGGTATCATCGAAAGTAGTGTGATTGCATTTTTTTTTTTAAAAAAAAAGTCGAATAAATTGAATCACATGTTGCAATTTCAAAAGATTAAAAACTTCTAAAATTTGTCGAATTTGAATTCTTGCATTGTGAAGCCAGTGTTGTTTATATCGGTTTCCACAATAATATGACGCCAGGTGTTCTCTCGTCGTAACTATAGCTCATTTATGCTGTAGTTACGATGTTTAGGTCGCCATTTGACTTTCTTGTTTCATATAACTGGCTATAAACTTTGCAAAATAACGAAGCGGAACTTTCTGTCGGAGACAGTGGGCGGGGACCAGCGATCCGTTAATTTGAACACCTGCATGGTCAAAATAGACCATGAAAATACACGAGTATAAAATTTTCATTTGCCACTTAATACAACCCTCTAAAGTAGATAGTGATATTTTTTTCTCCGTCAATGCACGCATTTAACAACCAGAAAACGTTCGTTTAAAAGCAATAATCATTGCATACTAAGAATACTGGAAATAACATGAAACATAACTAATTGGCCAATCGCTGACCCCGTCCACTGACTCCATTGAGACCGCCCATTAACTCCGAAAGGAAATTTTCAGCTTCGATTTTAAGCGGGATTATTTTGAAAAAGGTTTATGGCCAGTATTATTAAACAAAATAGAATGGATGGTTGGCGACCTAAACGACCTAACTACAGCTTGAATAAGCTGTAGTTTCGACGTTTAAGTCGCCAAACCAACAAAAATGCATCGCATAAATGACGGCCAATGTAAGAGTACATAATTTACAGTCTGATTTCATTTGTCGACTGAATATTTCATTGACTGCCGCGATGGTCAATTGATGCAGTAGGCCTCCGTTATGTAAATGGCTGTCGGATAAGACGTAATGTCAGCTTACCTCGGCCGATGGGAAATTGTAGAGACCCCTAGAAAAGTAATATCACGATCCATGATAGGGCAACCAATGTTCAGCGCATGCTGCAATACCGTAGACTGAAAAAAAGAATAATGAATTGGCTAATGCAAGAACGATACAGAATTCAAATACCTATTTATTCATACCTGGATAAACCATTTAGAAGGGGCCGAAAAGACAGTATTTAAAAGTGTGTATGTATTTGAAAACAGCGAAAGAGGATAGTAAACACACTGAGAATAAATAGAAATTGATTGTTCCAAGCCAATTATGTCATATGTTTTACAGACATTGCTCTCGGTATATCAAATCCATGATGGTATCGCAATGAGTTTTAGTAGCTCTTTAATAAATTTTCATAAAAAATGGTATAGGAAAAGTTCACTTTTTACGGTGGAATTAAGGTGGCATGTGCATTTGTTTCTATTGTTAATAAAATGTTAAAAATAAAATCCGTTTTCTTTAGTTTTATTTTACACACAAAGAAATCCGTTTTCATAAACAAGATTCACAAAAAAGCAAACAAACATCAACAACAACAACAACAACAAAAAAAAACGAAATCTGTTTCCTTGCGTTTGATTTCAAAAAATAACGCGCACAAAACTTTTGTTGCTTATGAAAGATAATTCGATCTTACATAGAAACAAACAATTAACCTCTATATGATACATTAAAAATCAAGAATAGGCCATCGCACATTTTTTTAAGAAAGCGGTCGACATATACTAAAACGATAAAATAAAGCATGAATCAGCAAAGACAAAAAGTGACGTTTAATAACACTAGGAACTAACTAAAATGAGAAAATATGTCGTTCTTTTCAAATTGTAAATAGAGTTTCCATGGTGCAATTCATTCAATTATTTCACAAGGAACTTTGCAGAAGCTTAACTCTTTAGAAGGGACCCGACCTAAATAACGTCGTACGCCATTTAAATATCGCTTATTGAATTCGCGTAATTCAAGCATAGACCTTCAAAAAAGTTAACTTTAGGTTCGAAAATTATCTAAAAAAATGACATGCCTGTAGCAGATAACCTGCACGAGGCCTGTCTAGCTGTGACAAAAAAATGATAATGATGCAATAAATAAATAAAACTAACACACCGTGATTTGTCATTGTTACAGCAGTAAATGTTGTCAAAATGGGCAGATATGACCTCATTTCGCAATTAAGGCATCAGTCAACAAATAAGAACCACAAGTATGGACCAGAGTATGTTAACAATAAATATATAGCCAACCATAGATACAAATATACGTCATGGTAAAGGAAGAAATCAGGATCTTAAAAATGTATCAACCTTTACGCACAGTGCATTTTACTTCGGAAAGAAAATAAACGTGGGTTTCTTTGGAAATAAAGTTTTTTGTTCGATTGCTTTTTGTTTGTTTGTTTTGTTTGTTTTTCGAAAGCAACATCCAAACTTTGACAGCATTCTCTAAAAGAGATGTTGCCTGAATGGAATTCTATTCTAAGGAGATGCAGTTTTAGAATGCCATCTTCTAGGAATTGATAAGACCAATAGAGGGCATGACCTAATGGAAATAGGATCTAGTGATTGGCTAACTAGATAATCTACATATGAATATCCTTAAAGATAATTCTAAATACACCAAGTACATGTGTGTCCGGGAGAGACAGGATTGGTCTTTTTTGGACTAGAGACGCTACAGTAAATGTCCCTGTTGTCCGGGCTATAGACTTGACTCTTCAATACAGCAAAATGGTACATGTTCAATCCTAACGAATTTTGTTCTAACTTTAAATCCGATAAAAAGGCGATTAGTTGCAATCCAAACAACTGTATTTATGGGGGAAGAACTTTAACTTTTATAAGATTCTAATCTTTAATATAGAGGGTATCGATCTAATCGTATTCCCTATATCGTGTACAGAAGCCTACCTATCGTAATTACAACTTCGTTAAACAATAGTTACACTGGGTTTTTTTTTTCGTCAAACGACATAAAGTTTACACATTATGTCATCTATGAGTTGTTTGTCCTCGATGTCATTGCAAGTTTGACTCTAACTTGTTACAAGAGGTTTACTTCAGACATGCAGTCAATGCATAGTCAACTCTTGAAGATAAGAAAACGCGTGTTCAATTGGGACCATGGACAAATGTCGTGCAATTGAATCTCTGGTCACGTCACTGATAACATGGTTAAGCTTATCATCCCATTTGGGCCTACTGCTTATCATTCTCCCATAGGTGAAAAACAAATGACGCATATCAAAATGTCTTTTACAACTATGACCTAGCTGAAGACGAACCCACATTAAAGGATTAGAGTGCTCAACATGTTACCGACTTAGTTTAAAGGGTTTATCGTCAAAATTTCGGTCTGTGTTTCAATGACAAGGAAATAAATAGAAATTGAAGAACATTTTCTATGCCTTTGCACTCGTTGCATGTACCACGACCACGAATCATTTAGAAATAGATTTAGAAATAGAAAATATATACCAATTTCAAGATAATCCATGTAGGAACAGTTGCAGTAACTGTGACCCAAATCCACGAATATGCGTGCCATAAAAGTGTGTGTGCTTACAAATATATAAAATATATGGAAATAGCCTGGTCCATTTTTTTCATACTGTCAAATTCCAGTCAAAATTTCTTGAATTAAGTTATAGCGGGTTATCCGTGGATCATGATTTTTTTAAAGTGTTTAGAAATATACTTGACATTTTCTGACCAAACTCGTCCATGTTGTAAGAAGCCATTTATTTCACTGATTTTCAGGTTGATCAAATATGAATAAATAAATAAATAAATAAATAAAATAAATAAATAATAATAATAATAATATATAGAAGATATGACCTCTATGATACAGTTATCTTTTTACGATTTGACTTAATAACCTATCTATCACTCCAGGTAACAAGATTTTCAAATTGACCAAAGCTTCACCCATAAAAATAAACCGATGAATCAGAACATGTGTGTTTTTTTAAGTGTGTCTAAAAGATGTTTCAAAATTGACCTAGCGACACTGTTTGTGACCCCAAATGACACTGTTCAAAGTAAACAAAAAAATTACCAAAAAAGTCATTCTGACTAAATCTCATGTTAAATGAGTACAAAATTTGGCCCATAGACGCTCTACAGGTCTTACGATTGACCTTGTAACCTACATTTTGCTCAAAGTGACCCACTGTCAATAGTATTGAATATTGACCAAGTGACTTTATTTGACACCAAATTACCCAAATTCAAACTCGCTCAGGCGTTTAATTAATAAAGACATTTAGATCGGGTTGATTGAGCAATTGTCTTGCATCAAAAGCGCATTCAATATAAATATTGACGATGGACTACTCATCACTGTCGACGGACATAACGCAGCCCAAAAAAACTCACATTTCGCACGTAATGCTCAGGTGCGCTAGCCAAAACTTTATTTACTGTCCATCTGAAAATGATTGATCAATCGAAGTTTAGCATCCTATTAGGTTCATTTCACATGTGTCTTTCTTTTTGTCTGTCCATCTATCTTTTGAAAATCTTTTACTAGTAGTTTAACATTTCTAGTTTGCTTCGTAACTATCGAAGTGGCAGTTCCAAAACAACATTTAGTTTTCTCAAAACTTGAGCTGACTAAGCTTTCTAACTGAGATAGCTCGGTTTTGGAATTCATGTGACTGCAAGCATAATGCGTTTTAAGGTTGATATAACCCTTGTCATGCTGAATAAATTACCTTACTGAATTGCTGTAAAAGGGCTGATGGAACTTGTTGTTCAAAAATCAATATTTCTTTTTGAATAAATTTCATAAAGAGCTCTGGCAGGAAACTAAAGGCAGGAGTTGTAGACCAAGATCAGACTGCACTTATGTGCAGGCTGATCTTGCTTTATACCTCCTATCAAAACTGGAATATTCCGGGTTAAGCATGACAAGGGTTAAACTTCAAAATAATATCTTACGCCTGGAGACTTTTTTTTTTAAATCCAAACTTTAAGTTACATATACATTGTATAGAGTCGAGATCGTTTTGTCAAATTTGAAATAACTTTAAAAACATATACTATTTAACCTTACACTGTGTGTGTACGTAAAATAAGAAGATATTCATTTATTACAGAAACATCTGTTTAACATAATATACAGATTGAACAATCATTAACAACAATTTATTTCAAACACAGGCCCCAGGTAACTCAAGTTTACTGAGTTGATGAGACCGAAAGCAAAATGAGCGCTCGCGTGACATTTCCAACCATTACACATGTGCGCCAAGTAAAGACTCAGATCAGTCTGTGCATCTGCACAGTCTGATCAGAGTCTTCACTCTGCGCTCTGTAGAAAGATACTGACCCAAAGCTTCTTTAAACAATCAGCGAATATTCTAATTGCCCCAAATAGCTGTCCAGGGTGCTCAATGTGTGCAAGTCACGCACATGCAAAATTGTTGGAAATGCCACGCACAGGCTCAAATAGTACTTTGTTGACGGATTGCTGGCCCCGCCCACTAACTCCAACAGGAAGCTCATTAATATTTTACGGCGTTATTTTGCAAAATCTATTGTCATTAATACGTGACAAAAAAGAAAAATGGTTGTTTGGCAACCTAAACGTCGTAACTACAGCTTGAATAAGCTGTAGGTACGATGTTTAACTCGCCAAAACCAACTGAAATGCTTCACAAAGTGTCGGCCAAATGTCGAAGTTCAAATTTCACTTTCCGTCAAAACGAAATATTTGATTGCCGGTTTTTCTTTGATCGACAGCCGCAATTGGTCGATTATCGAATAATTAACAGGTATATTGGTTTGAGCTCCCTATTTTAATAGTTAATCTCGGAATTCCGTGCCTTTACTACTATTTCCAATCAACAGTACATCTATGATCTGTCAGGTTTTTTTCGCAAGTTCAGTACTGTAAAACGAAAACGTGAATACTATAAAAACGGCGCTTTCTAATTTGATTAGAACAAAGAATAACAAAACTTCTAAGATGGACTATAGATCGATAATAATTACAATTACGGTTGTATATCTCGCAGGTACACGGCGTTATATATTGCAGTTAGATTTAAAAAATATTTTCAATACATTAAACTCCTTATTCCGAAAGAAATGTTCTCTTCTTGAAATACCATGTTATCCAAACATAGATTGGGTTCATAGTATGTCTGACGGCGCGTTAGTCAATAACACTTGAACAAATGATGCATAAGTGCAATAACTGCCAGTTCGCTGGCCCCGCCCACTGACTCCGCTGGCCGCGCCCACTGAACTCCGATATGTAGACCAACTTCGATATTAAAAGTAAATGCAAAAGTTATGTCCAGAATCATGTAAAAAAAAGAGACGATTTGTTAGTGACGATCTGCAGGTGCAGGTCGTAACTACAGCCCAATCAAGATGTATTTACGATGTTTCAGTCGCCAAACCAACAAACATTTTCAAAGCTGGAGGTCAAAGTTGACTTCCGGTATAAATGAATAATTTAATCGGTCGGTTGAATAGGGTTAGGGTACCCTTGCCCAATGTCAATTATGTGAATGAGCAAAAGCATTTAATGGTTGCAATTATCTTAAATTTGAAAATATTTCATATTGAACGTAATGATACCATTTTTCTAATTGTGCTTTGTTGGTTTATCGGAATTTTGATTATTGAAAAAATTTAAAAGGCATTATTATTTTAGAGATGAAGAGAATATTTTTTTTTCATGGAGGTATGAATCGAAAAACCTAATCACACTGTATGAATACCCGAAGCGGATTCATACATAAATGTGATTAGGTTTTTCGGTTCATACCTCCATGGAAACAAAGAATAGTCTCTTCATTTCTTATAATTTAATAGCAATGAGCGAAAAAAAAAAAGCAAAAACTTCACAAATTTTATACTTTTCAGAATGGAACTATTTTGTGCGGAAGCATGAAAAATGGCTACGTTCTCAAAATTTTGTTCATTTAGGAATGAATGAATTTTTCCGTCCAATCAGAATGACCATTTCTGGTAGACGAAACTAAAAATTGAATTATTTGATAGAAAGGGTTAAGATCATAGCATAGATATAATATACATGTTCACAGAATCAGTTTAGCACCCGATAGAGGTCAGCTGAAATAAAAAGACCGAAATAAAGGTTTATGCAAATATTTCGGTTAGCCAATATTTGAAAACAATATAAAATTATAATACTAACATGTCAATAAGTCTTTGAACCACATTGTATTTATGTAATAAATCAAATTTCCAGTTCACACTGCATCTGCTTGTGAGGCTGGCTGAGTGTCGAATGGCGGAAGATGTTATCTGTTCGCATCAGTTAACCTGGATTTTCTAACAGCACAGGTAAACGATCGCTATTTTGTCATGTTTTTATCCATCTCAAATTCTAAAGTTTCTTCATAAACAGGGTAGATAATCGTAAACCTATGTGGGATAGCAGCTGGAGACTAGGAAAGGATGTAATGGTAGTACTGGTGTGAAAAATACCAGGATTCCATTGTTAGGTGCTCCAGCCGCCGCGACTGAAAGATTGTTGAAAGCGGCGTAAAACCCCATACAAACAAACAAATCATTAACAGGAGTTTTTGCATACAGCGTTTTTGCTCAAGGATACCGGGATATTTCTTTGCTTTTTTATTCGGTCGCCATATATGTAGAGCATTTTTGTTGGTTTGGCGATTGGAACATCGTAACTAAAGCTGTTGTTACGACTGTAGTGGTCGCCAAACAAGCATTCTACTTTTTGGTTACATGCTACTGTCCATAAACTCTGCACAATAACGTCGTTTGAATTCGAAGTGGAACTTCCTATTGGAGTTAATGGGTGGGATAAACAGAGTAAGTTGGGGGGTTAGCGAATGGCCAATTCAGGGGTATACTACGATATCTATTTGTGTAATAATCATTATCATTTGACTCGTTGAAATTGTGTGCACAAACATCATTTAATCCAATCATAAATGCACGAAAAAATAAGGAGCAATTTAGTAAAAGTTAAGCATATCTATGTACACCAGTTCCAAATATTCTACAAAAACGAAATAGCGTTAATCAATGTACATGTATTTTTTTGTAAACATTAAAAGAGAAACATTGGCTGACAAAATCAAACGCTTGCAGAGAGCGCACATATTTTTTTCTTTTTCATGGCGGCTCTTTATCTTAGAAAAAAAAGCACGCAATTATCTTTTTCTTCTTTAGTAAAATAATTGAACTTCAAGTTCAAAAGGTTTCTAGTTCACCTTTATAACAAGTACTTTTCTTGATGATACGATCGCCAGGGTAATGAACTTGATGATTTTGACTATCATTTTTCTAACCCTTATCATGTTGAGCCCGGAATATTCCTGTTTTGTCAGGAGGTATAGACAAAGATCAGTCTGCACGTACGTGCAGTCTGATCTTAGTCTATACCACTTGCTGGTCCCTTTTAAGCCAGGGTTGAATATAAAAAAATAAATACTGACCAACATTTTTTTTAAGTGCATTCTTCCCTGTGATTTCAATACATTTCTTAAGAAAAAAATAGCATGACAAGGGTTAAATTTTACAATTACAACTAATGACAAAAAAATGGATAATATGTAAATGTGAAGATGCGCCATTTATCACATTGACACTTTTTGACTTTCCGAAGAAAAACAAAACTTTGAAAAACCTTTTTTGAAAATGAAGAAATTGCTTGTAGCATGCAACTTCTTCATTATCCATAGTGTTTTCTGCCCTAAAGGACTGAGATGTTTGGAATATTATCAAAAGAAAAATTCTCGTCTGCAACTTAATAGAATTTGGACGATTCGAAAATTTTGTTGTCTGGTAATGGGTTAACATGCGGCTTCATACATTTTGCAGAACTTATATCTACCATTTGCAACTTATACAACTTTAGTTCTCCGAGTATGGGTAAACTCAGCAGAACCTCGGTTTTATTTTCATCCGTTTCATTTAGAGGAGCCGCCGTCATAGCGCAGTTGGTAGTGCGCTAGACTCCTTATCTTCAATCATGGGTGTCATGGGTTCGATCCCCGGCGGCGGCAAATATTCTTTCCGCCAATTGTCTCTCACCAATGGGTGGATAATCGTAAACCTAAGCGAGATAGCGGCTGGAGGCTAGGAAAGGATGTAGTGGTAGTACTGGTGTGTGAAATACCAGGAATCCATTGTTAAGTGCTCCAGCCGCAGCGATATGACTGAAACACTGTTAAAGCGGCTTTAAACCCCATTTAATAAATCAATCAATCAATTCATTTAGAGGAATTGACTGAAAAATCCTTCTTTTTTCATCTTCATCTTTTGTTCAAGAATTTATTCTTTCTCTTCCAGGACTATTGCCTACAAAACGGTGCAAATCTCATTCATATTAACAACGCCGCCGAAAACACCTACATAAAAAGTGTGGTCAAAACATATGACGGTAAGTTGGAATTGTGGAAATATTTCCGACGGTTTCGCTATCACGTTAAGAAAATGCGCATTGCGTAAATTTACCAGTAGGTTTAAAAAAAAACACCTCAAAAATATGCAGTACGTTAAACCCATTCCCACAAAATGACTCTTTTGCAAGAAAAACAGTTATAGAAACATTGTGGAAAATGAAGAAATTGCTTGAAGCAAGCAATGTCTTCATTTTCCATAATGTTTTCTACCCAGAAGGTTGAAATAATCTTAAATTTCGCCAACTTTAAATTTTCCTCTACAACTTCTTTCAATTTCGACCGGTCTAAAATTTTCCCATCTGATAATGAGTTAAAAGGCTTGCATGTTTAATAAGAAATAAGGAAGCATGACTAGATTAATTCCCAAAGCTTGATAAATAGTGAAAGTATAGATTGATATTGTTTGTTTTGAACAGTGTAAGGTCGATTTTTCTTTATTAAGAGCACAACTAAAGCTATCTTTTCGTGAATGAACATATTATCTTTGCGTTTTCGGTCTTTCGGGAAAAAAAAAAGAACAAAACATATATACATAAATAATGTTACAAGGTATTTCTAATTTCCCTTAAGATTTCCTACCATAATCAGTCATTATTTTTCAAATTGTGCACACCTTGAATGTATTCTGTATTCTGCATTTTTTTTCAATAAAGACCAGTCGACAATTTTGTTGTTTGAGTATAAGTTAAAATAAAGAGGACAGAAACTGCTCATAGTGAGCGACGTCTCCTCTGCTGTTTTTCTACGGTGTTAGACTTCAACTATGCGCCGTCATAGCGGAGTTTGTAGCGCATCAGACTCCCAATCTCCAATTATGGGGTGTCATGTGTTCGATCCCCGGCATAAACTGTAGTAACGACATTAAAGTCGCCAAACCAACAAAAAAGGTTAACAAAAAAGTGGCGGCAAATGTAGAAGTTCTAAAATCATTTCTGGTCAATATGAATGATTTCATTGGTCGACTGGTTATTTGATTTACAGCCTCGATTGGTCAATTGCGTTCCCCCGCGCTTCATATGCTGGTTGCTATTTGTCTTGCTATTCATTGACAAAAATACAATCATGTTGACTAACAGCGATCTGACAAGGCCCATTTTGAGTTCATGCATCATAAATGCTATCAGAATTGGCGAATCTTCAGCCACGCCCAATGCTTTTCGACAACGCCATTTAAATAAAAATAGCTTATAGATTAGAAACCTGTTTAAATCTCTAGTTGCCACGGCAATGAAAGTGACTTTTAAAAAAGTTCTTTAAAAATATTCTCTCAAATCATTTATTCAGTCCGGACCTGAGCTTTCAACTCTGACTTTTGCCGCCATTTTGGTGAATAAAATTTGTTTGCTTGGCGACTTAAAGGTCGGAACTACATCTTTTCCAAGCTGTAGTTACGACGTTAAGGTCGCCAAACAGCTATATTACTTTTTTGTTGCATGCTACTGGACATGTATTCTGCACAACAAGGACGATCAAAATTGAAACGGAACTTCCTGTTAGAGTCAATGGGTTGGAACAAAGTAATAAGTGGGAGGGGTTAGCGATTTGTAAATTGCTTTATTACGGTCAGGTACAATGTAAATGCAAATGTATACATATAGCCGAGCATTTGCTTTCGCACGCGGCGCCCTTATTGAATACTTGCAAATGACACCCAGATATTCCAGAGAGCCATTCCCACTCGAAGAAAATGCGTGTTACAAGCAAATTCGTCATTATCCACAAAGTTTTCAACCCTGAAAAGACAAAGATTTTGAAAATTTCAACAATAAAAATTATCGTTTGAAACTTCAATCAATTTGGACCTGTCTAAAATTTTGTCGTCTGGTAATGGGTTAATAGTTCGGTGATATTCTACCTTTCTACCTTTTTCCTAGCAATATCATGGTGGATCGGGTTGAGAGACTTGGCCGTAGAGGGCGTGTTTCAGTGGGTTGATGACGACTCTAACGCCACTTTTACAGGTAGTTTATTTTTGTTTACTATAATCCCTTGTTGATGTTTTATTTGATTGTTTTAATGGGGTTTAATGCCACTTTTAACAGTATTTCAGTCATATCGCTGCGGCTGGAGCACCTTACCATGGATTCCTTGAATTTCTTGTACACAATGCTACCACAATTTTCTTTCCGAGCCTCCAGCTGCTCATCCCATTTAGGTTTACGATTATGGTTCTTTGCCGCGTCTGGTGATCGAACCCGTTGTTTTGTTACACATTACCGACCAAAGATTATTTAAAGTAACCCTGTTTAATATCGAAACTGAACTCTCTGTTGGAGCTCAGTCAGCTTAGCCAGCGATTCATCAATTGACCAATCGCTGCCCTCGCCCACTGGCTCATTGACTCTGACAGGAGGTTCCGCTTCGAATTTTGACGGCTTATTCTGAAAAATTAATGGCCAGTAGCATATTGAAAGTAAGTAGAATGGTTTGTTGGCGACCTAAACGTCGTAACTACAGCTTTAATATGCTGTAGTTACGACGTTTAAGTCGCCAAACCAACAAAAATGATTCGCCAAACTGAACTTCCATAAACTATTCCAAATATATCTATTTGTAAAACGGCAAATTATTATGAACAGTCACAAGACAAAGGAACATTAAGCAATTCTAAACGAAAATAATTGGAAAAAAAGAGCTCCTATCCAGCACAGGTCATTTAGGATTGGTATTAAAATGAGATCATATATCAAACTAGAACTGTCATTCTACGATCAGAAAATATTCGAGAAAAATTGGACCCGTTTAGACTGCAATCTAGCCACTTCCGATATCTTTCGACATTCCCAGGTGGTCTGTTACAAGTTTCAGTTGTTTGAAAAAAAAAAGAAGAAAAAAGATAAAATAGAGAAATAAGATAACTAAAAAGCTAAAAAAGATAGAAAATAACGAATATTATGTCTTAGTTTTTGTTTAACCCATTCCCACTTTTTACGCACCTCAAGATCAAAGGTTAAGAAAATATTGTGGATAATGAAGAAATTGCTTGGGGTTTAGTGTGTTCAGCTAGCGGAGTCAGTGGGCGGGACCAGCGATTTACAATTAGCACCGGATAAGTCCATTATTCTGTATTTGTTTTACGGAACATCACAGGAGGTCCGGTCGGCTAACGTGGGTAATTTCTTGTAGACTGGCATGTTGGACAACCGAATGACTTTGAATATGACGAAGACTGTGCAACGATGTACAAAAACTATAATTTTGAGTGGAGCGATTACTACTGTACTAGTCAGGCTAGCCATCCGATCTGCGAAAAGGCGTAAGTTTTTTAAAGAAAAGGGTAAAATCTTTCGGTATACAGTTAAACTTGAAAATAGTGATCACTCCAGGGGCGGCATAAATGTGATCGTTTAAGAGAATGGTCGCTTAGTACACTTTTTATGGCATATCTGAGGGAACGGTTCGGCCGCGAACATAAATTATTGTGGGATTCTCAGTTCATTCTATGTTGGTGTAACTCATTAGAATCGTCTCATTGAGACGATTCTAACGAGATCCACCAACATAGCATTTATTTTTTTTTATCGTTTTATTAGCAAAGATGTTCGACGATGGACGCTTGATGAAAGAGGTCGCCTAATAGAGGAGGTCGCTTGCGCAAGATTGACTGTGTATGGCGACACTTTTTTAATCTGTGTAATGCTTTAGTAAAGAAACTGTATTTTGCTTTGCAAAATGTTTAAAGCTTCAACTTGGTTATATATTTGATAAGCTGCAATTATCCATCGAATGAATTAAGGTATAATTGATGTGAATAACGACGTAATTTACTGTACACAGCTGTCATTTAAAGGCTCAATCGAACAATCGAATTGCTCATTTAGACAGAAAGTAAATTCAAAGTCCGACTTTTGCCGACATTTACCTGAAGCGTTCTTGGTTGTTTGGCGACATAAATGTCGAAACAACAGCCCATTCAAATAGAATTTCCTGTGGAGCTCAGTGACGTGTAGGTCGCCAACCAATGTTTTTATTGATATGTTATATGTGAATGGCCAAAAATTTACAAAATGATGCCGTTTAATATCGAAGTGGAACTTCCTGTTGGAGTCATTTGACGTGGTCAGCGGAGGTTTTGGGCGGGGCAAGTGATCTGTCAATAACGTATTTCGGGTTGTACCATTCAGTCGTATTACGTCAAAAGGAGGATTCGATTACCTCATTTGGGATAACGGAATACTAGTTAAAAAAACAAACAAAAAAACTCTTGTCGTGAGAATGTTTTGGTATGAGACTTCTCGTTGATCGCTTCATGTTCCAGGGTAAATTGACCCTTTGGTCAAATGAAGAAGTAAAAACATACACACACTAACATACGAATAATTTTAAAATTAAACTATTTTGCAGTTCAAAAAGTAAAATTTCTCTTAAGCCATTACCATTCAGAAGTGCCTTTTGACGCCTCTATGAAATACTAATGGGAAATATTGTGGGAAAAGAAGAAATGGCTTGTTGCAAGCCATTTCTCCTTTCACACACTATTTTTTTTTATCATATTCAATCATCATCTTTCAACATACTTTGAATGTCGTCTGCAACTCAATTTGAAATATAGGCGACGTCTAACAGTATTTCAGCGAAATAACATCGAAATGAATATAAGATTACTGCTTACTTTCACGAACTCATTCTTTATTTCTGTTTACAGGGACACAGCCAATTAGAAAACACATTCCCTGATCTTATTTTTTTGTCGGCGTTTAAATGTGAGCTAACTAAATAAAATATTGCGACAAGGGTACACGTATTTCACTGTTATTTAGACTTCACGTATTACCTGAAAGTAAAGCCCGGTTCGCACCGTCATGGTAAATGGTCAAGAAAAATGTCGTAATTACAGCTTGAAAAAAGCTGTAGATACGACATTTTGTTCCCGCACCGACGATAAGTCGGAAGCCTTGAATACGTCCGTTAGACGTCCAACCTGCTTTGCTTTTACATATTGAATTATTCAGAAGCTATTTAGTTTCCCCCGAATTCTTTTTTCCCCTCTCATCACAAGTGCGAGAGTGACTTCGCAAGATTTCCGATGTCTTGCATGTGACTATATTTACAATATTCTAGATGTAATCCGAAAGGGCTCTACAGGTTGCTGGTTGTTTTGTGCAAGCTACCAATCTAAAAGCTTATTTTTGAACAAGTAATAATCGGAATAGATTTTGTTGTTGTTGTATTCATAATGTAAATGAATAATAACAAATCCATTCCGTCTGCATTTGTGTATTTCGTGGTTACTCAATCCATTCTCACACAATCCCGCTTTTCATGCCCAACCTAAAATGCTTTTGGAAAGCATTGCGGATAATAAAGAAATTGCTTGTAAAAAGCCATTTCTTCATTATCCACAGTGTTTTACTCTAAAAGACGAAAAAGTAATTTCATCAACTTAGAATTGTTGTCTGTATTTTTTTATTTATATTTTAAATTGGACAAATCCAAAATTTTGCGTCTTTAATGTGTTAACAGGCTTCAAACTTAGATGCTCTGTTGAAGATTGTATAAAACGAGACAAATAATCGTTTAGTATGTGTCTCTTGTAAGAGTGAGTATTCAGGACCTAAGCATGTACCACGCTCACGAAGGCAACGCCGAACTGTTTGTGCACTACTCCGTCGCTGATTTATGCCGCTTGTTTTCCAAGCAGTTTCCGCTGCTGTTTGACATCGATTCTACAGTTACTTTAACACGGTAAATTGGCAGATATTGGTAGATATATGACTGACTGTTAGCAAACAGCAAACATACATCTGATCTCGGTCCACATTCACAGGAAAATATTTTTATTTGACAAGGTATTTGGCAGTGATTCCACTTGCAGATAAAACATTGGCTTGTTCTTCTCCCATATTTTTCTACGTGTATTCATAAGAAAAGAGCTTGCGCGGTCGAAACTTTTCGAACTTGGAAAACTACCCAAGACCGGTATGATAATTCACTTACGATATATTCACTTTTGAGAAGTGACATCTCGTTAGCCTCTGCTGGATCCAACTTGTTTTTCAAATATTTCCTTTATGGAATTTCCATGGGGTCCCTTATTACTGGATATGCAACTTATTACAATAAAATAAAATATATTTAGTTAACCCTTGTCATGCTGAACCCATAATATTCCTGTTTTGGCAGGCGGTCTAGACAAAGATCAGACTGAACATATGTGCAGTCTGATCTTTGTCTGGACCTCCTGCTTGTCTCTGCTTGTCTCTTTAACGCAAGCATATATTATACCATTCATATTCTAGACCATAAACAGCACAAAACGAGTTCTTTCGGTACTTTAAGTCCTTTGCTTTCATCACAATTTTGTAGAGGATTTTATTTACTGTGACAAGGGTTAACATTTTCCTTTGACACTTTATGTTTCCCTTTCCGTGGCCGCAAAGAACAAACTGATTTTTACATTTAAAATGGAAAAAGAAAGTTATTTTACATGACTTATTTTCGTGCATTTATTTAGAATCTACGCTCATCAATAAAAATCAAGGTACAAAGATATTAGTCGAACCACCAACGTTGATATTGCAGTCTGTTTTCAACCGACGATAATGGACGCATCATACCCTCTGTAGAAAAACAACAACAACATGTAACACATAAGCAATTCTTTGCAAAAAGGGAAGAGCCGATTTGTAATACGACACTTTTTACATAAAGAGGATTATATGATCTAGATTTAAATTTGTTTGTTTTACGAGGGTTTTTTTTTCGCCGTCTCTTTAAGTATTCTTTTTTGTGTGAACACAAAAGCACAATAGACATTAAACAATACAGTAGTTGTTTATGTTTTACACCATCCGTACGGACTGCTTTTTGTGTTGCGCGTTTTTGCTTCTTCAACTTACGCTCGTGGAGGGTAACTCTTTTGATACCAAGCTTGGCTCTATAAATTAATAACATGACAATAGATAAGACAAAACCTGTAAGGGCTAAATCAAAAACAAAAACAATAAAAACAACAACAAAAGACTGACAGTACTGGAAGTCTAAATGAGGTTCTATCAGTGCTTTCAGCCCTTTGATTTGACAGTAATTCAGTGAGATGGCTTAAGCAGCATGACAAGGCTTAATACAAGATTTAGTTCTATATACATTCGAATCGGTCCTTCATAAGTTTGGTTTAAACTTATTTATTTGACATCGATTGGGAAACAAGTTCTTCCAACTTAGAATAAACCCTCTCGATTCTGCTCTCGAAAATGCACCAGTACTCGCGCCAAAAGTGTGGGCAAATGACAGAACCAAGATCGATAGCCGCCCCCGGGAATCGAACTCAAGACCTCTTGATCGGGAAGCCGACGCTCTACCTCTCAACCACGGACACCATGGTCCTTCATACGTGTCTCGTAGTGGTTTTAAGCAACCATTCCGCTGAGTTAGTACTCTTTGCCGTCCAATGAATGGTCGCTTAATACAAGATTTACTGTATATGTATTTAAATCGGTCCTTCATATATGTCTCGTACTGGTATTAATCCATTCCCACACAACAAAATTTAAGGCTGGTCCAAATTGAAAGGAGCTGCAGACAGCAATTTTAAACTGATGGAATTTTAAATATTTTCCTCTTTTTGGATAGGAAACATTCTGGATAATGAAGAAATTTCTTGATACAAGCAATTTCTTCATTTTCAACAATGTTCTCCAAACCTTTTTCTTGTGGGGCGTAAAAAGGAGGGATTGTGTGGAAATTGGTCAAGCCACCTTTCTCCTAAGCTAAAACTTTTTGCCTTCCTTTGAGTGGTCGCTTATTACAAGTATTACATAACTTACCTTTTTTCACAGATTGGATGACTGGTCTTGGCTTCACAGTTATAATCACTCCAACTAAAATTGTAGTTTGTGTACAGTGTGATACAATCTTCGTCGGTTAGTCTATCATTCGGCTGACCCGGATACCAGTCTATTGGAGATAGGAATAATACTCTTATATCATAATTTTAAAGCCACGATGTAATTTATAGATGTAAGTGGTCGAAAGCCAATTTTGTCTATACCTGGTTTATAAATGTGCAAGTTATAGTCAGCGATCAAAACCAGGTATAGATTAAAATTGACCTTTGTCAAAATTGACCTATGTCAACTAACCTTCGACATGGAAGTTCGCCTGGAATGAAAACGAAATTAGTTTGCATGATTTATAGTCAGGAATAAGAAGAAAATGCTAATTGTTGGTTGAATAAGCTGTAGTTACGGCGATTAAGCCGCCGAACAAGCAAATATCCAAAACAAAATATATGAGGATAATATATATGTCCCGTGTTAATGAATAACTTCATCTGTAAAACGATATTTTGATTCTATTATACCGACATTAACCCTTTCCCGTTAAAATACGGGATTTTACGTTCCTGTGATTTTATACTCGAGAAAAAATTTTCGAAAAAGAACAAATTGCTTGTAACAAGCAATTTCTCCCTTTTCACAATATTTTCTACTACAAAGGATGGTTTCATTTCAAATGGCAACCAGTTTTCATTGTCGTCTGCAACCTCTTTGAATTTGGACTAGTCTAAAATTTCCAAAAACAGGAAAGGGTTAAGATTGCAGACCAATGATTTGCGTTTAAACTCATCTATTTTCCCTTATAGCGTTTTGCAAACAAGGATGTCTGGTGTCTCAGACAAATTGACGGATCGCTGACCACGCCCACTCACTACGACAGGAAGTTCGACTTACATATGAGCCTATGCGTGACATTTCCAACCATTTCGCATGTGCGCTAAGTAAAGACTCAGATCAGCCTGTGCATCCGCACAGTCTGATCAGAGTCTTCACTCAGCGCTCTGTAGATAGATACTAACCCAAAGCTTCTTGAAACAATAAGCGAATGTTCTATTTGCCCCGAATGGCTGTCCAGGGTGCTCAATGTGTGCAAGTCACGCATATGCGAAATGGTTGGAAATGTCACGCATAGGCTCATATAAAACGACGTCATTTTGCAAAAGTTATGGTTATTAACGTGAGACGAAAAAGTCAACCAGTTGTTTGCGACCTAAACGTCGTTACTACAGCATCAATATGCTTAAGTTACGCCGTTCAAGTCACCAAATCAACAAAAATGTCTTACATTAATGTCGAAGCTCTAAGTTCATGAATGATATGATTAGTCGATCGAATTTTTCATTGATTAAGCTTATCCCTAACCAGTACTACCACTTTAACATTATCTACACACTGATGTGAGGCAAAAGTCGGAAATGATATTGTTTCGCGACTGGAGATCGAATCATTGACCTAAAATTTGAGAGTCATACGCGTTACCACCCGTATTATTGCCGCACCCCGTTTTTATTGAAAAACGCATCAATTGTCCTGTTAAACCACCTGTCCGAAGAGTGCGTGACTTACCAGTAAAATTTAGTGGGGACTGATCGTGAACCCACATGAAGACGCCTTCCTCTAGCCGGTCAGATAGTCCAATCCACCAGGAAGTTGCTGAAATGAAACGCATGCAATAGTATTATTGCCTGATTATTATTATTTTCATGAACGGATTCCGTGCGAACAGTTATAATACTGTCTCTTGTTATCAAAGATCGAATGATCAAAGCAAATCAAGTTACGAAGAGCCAAGCTTATTTTTTAATCTGTTGATCATAAATCGAAGTACCCACCAAATACTCTCCGATATTGAAATATGTAACCATTTCAGATTATTCTGCCTGTATTCAGGTCATTTTACAGAATTAAAAATCGGCTGGCGAATTTAACTCTATGTGACGTCACAAACACGTCGGTTTTGAGGAGCAAACGAGTAAACTAAAAGTCCGACGTCAACCGTTGACCACTGACTGTCCCAAAATCAAGGTGTTAGGGCATACTGTTGTAAGAGCCTACATTAACATAAGTTAGTTTTTGACCAGAGTTTAATCGGCTAGCGTCATCAGGTTGCAATGTAATACACGAGCGAAATGGTGCTCTTCAAGAACGTGTCTTTTTTCCATTAAAGAATAAGAATAAAAGTATAAGTTAAAAAAATTTTTTTTGTAAGATCGACCCATCTTTCATTTCGTGAACAAGTAAAGCGTAAAAATCTTTGCCATGCTGAACCCGGAATATTCCTGTTTTGGCAGGTGGAATAGACAAAGATCAGTCTGCACATAAGTGCAGTCTGATCCTGGTCTACACCTCCTGCTTGTCCTATTTCACCCAGAGTTGTTTAAATAATCAAACTTCAAAGGGAATATTTACCCTCATTTATAGACCTTCCAGTGCTGTAAGTCCTTTGATTTAAAAGCAATTCTTAAAGAGATTTTAATTCAGCATGACAAGGGTTAAGATTCTTTAGCAGCACCCTTTTCGAGCCCAAAGCTGCTCTTCCCACTTAGTTTCACGACCATCCATCCATTAGTAGGAAACAACTGTTTGAAAGGTTATTCGCCGCGGTCCGGGATCGAATCCGAAAACATTTGCAGAGTGAAAGATTTCACCCATGGTAAACCTGCACAGTCTTATTAGGATCGACACTTTTCGCCCGTTTCAAGAGATCCCTTTTCGTCTGATGGGTGTTTGCGAGTGCACCATAATGTTATATATAAACTCACATCGAAATCCCCGTACTTGTTTCTTGATAAATTCATTTTCAGCTCGGGTGTTCATTTCTACAAGGTAGGCCGACATCTGTTGGCAATATTTCTGGAAATAAATCAATGTTTACATGAAGCTTTGTTCAAGCTGTAGTTAGGACCTTGTGCTCAGCAACTGACGAAGATCATAAATCGAGTTCATTTGCCGTTGGACATCCTCTCCCCCGGAAAATGGTTCTACATCCGCACATGGAATGAAATACATTTGGATGTCGACACCACGTGGTCTCATTTGCATACGACACACATTCTATGGATACGAAACATAATGAAATACGTCGCATCAATGGATAAAAGCATACTGTTATATCCTGTATTAAGATCGATTGATTGGTTGAATGGGTTTAACGCCGCTTTTAACAGTATTTCAATCATATCGCGGCGGCTGGAGCACCTAGCAATGGATTCCTGGTATTTCTCACACCAGCACTACCACTACATCCTTTCATAGCCTCCAGCTGCTATCCCACTTGGGTTTACGACTATCCATCCATTGGTGAGAAACAAATGTCGGAAAGAATAAGTGGCGCTGCCGGGGATCGAAGCCTGTATTAAGATAGAATGACACAAAACTATTTGATTTGAGCGCGAGCGAGTTCAAACTGGAAGCGCGGGGTCAACTGTTGACGCGCCACTAACTGACCCAAAATCGAGGAGTTGGAAGTATCGGTATTAATATAAGCTCTCAAGTCAATTTTGAACCGAGTTTATACAGAATTGAAAATCGACTAGCGAATACAACTCCATGAGTTCAAACTAAATGTGCGAGGTAAACCGTTAACACATTACTAAATAGCGTAGGCTAATGTATACTATATCCTACCTCCATTTTGTTGCACTTCTTATCTACCAGTATCACTGTGTATAACCGTACAGTGAGCCAAATCGGAAGAGACACGGACTGTAGGCCAAATATATCACAAGTGACACTAAACAGTTGAAGGCGTGAAAATTTCTCAATCGAGGTAAATTTAAGACTTCAAGACGGATTTAAACGCAGTTTTCGATAATAAATCTCGAAGTCAAATGAATGAAGGCCTATTCACAAGGTAAGAGGACCGTATGGAAGACTGGTACTCGTGCGAAATATGTATTACTATTATTGTATGCCGCACGCGGTTTATATCGACAAGCGGTTGACCAAGCTCGTTTCCCTATTTGTATTTACATAGTTTCAGCTGCTATGAAAGGAACATAAAAAAATAATAATAATCATATATACCCCTGAAAAACAGTCAGATAGAAGAACTGAGAGAAGCTCTAAAAGACAAATAGACCCCACAAGTTAGCTCGTATAACGGTATTATTATGTGCAAATATATTTACAAAGGTTTATAGGATCGGCATTTGACATTGTTTGCCTGCGAACCCAAAGACTATCCAAATAAACAGGATAAGAGATGAAATCAGCTGCCGGGAATTATATTTTAAACTGTCACTAGTCGAACAGATTTTTCTGCGACCTCTGTCACTACTGATACTGTACGCATGCCACTAATTCGTACAGTGAATCGGAAGACAGGGAAGCAATTCCTCGGTCGTACCCGGCTATATACAATCCATTGCTGAAGAACATGATATAGGAATTCAAGAAATAAGATTTTACTATTCTTCTTCACAGGCTAGGTCACAATTAATGCTCTCAGTTAAGCATAATGACTTTGGATTCGTCAGTCTGACGGATCACATTAAAGAAAAATGAGTGATTCGTCGATTAAAGTATGGATTTTACCAGAAAGTATACTCAATAACACAGAATGACACACAAACGAGACAAAAATAATATTAGCTCTTTCAAATACCGAAAACCGCGTTTAAATCCGCCTTATGGTCTAAAATTTACCTCGATTGAGAAATTTTCACCCCTTCAACTGTTTAGTGTCACTAGTGATATATTTGGCGTACAGTCAGTGTCACTTCCAAATTGGCTCACTGTACGGTTATACACAGTGAATATAGTATTCGGACAATTACATGAGATGAATTGAGATGGAATTAACCTTCGTGGCCCGAAATAATATATATGATAATAATAAAAAAGAAACACAAACGCACAAAAATTTGATACCCTTTTTTGGATCAAAATGCCAGGGTTCCCGGTCTAAATGAACGGTTTTACTGATCATTTTGATTTAAGCTTTCCAAACGTATGGCTGGTTGGCGACATAAACGTCGTAACTATAGCTTGAATAAGTTATAGTTACGACGATTAAATCGCCAAACCAACAATAATGGTCCTCTTAAATGGTTGCCAATGATGGAGTTGAATTCCACTTCCGATTGGTCAACTGCCGAATTCAGCATCGTTTTTTAAGACGCGCCGAGCGATTGCGCGAAACGAAAATCTCGAAAACATCATTTGTAACACGATATCATCATGAGCCGGAATAGAACAAAAGGTGCTAAAATAATGGTATTTTTTCTGAAGAAATGTTGGGTAATATTGCTGTCGAAAGGATTCATTGTCCAGTACAAAATTTCAATTTACAGGTTTATGCCAAAATGTGTTTTTCATTGTCAAATACAGAAACGTGCAGAACATAAACACGTCTGTTTCAAAATGCATGTAGGAGAAAATAAGCGCAGCGACATAATTGTTTTTAAAAGAGTAAAACATGCTCTTTTAAAAATGAAATTTTTAAAATGCATGAGTAAAAAATATTGACAGAAAGGTTAAATCCTTTGAATGCTGACCTTTGACTAAAGATACACCCTTAACCTATTCCAACACAGTGACGCCTTTTTGACATCTATCGAGAAAAAAGCTTGGGAAAACATTGTGGAAAATGAAGAAATTGCTTGTAACAAGCAATTTATTCATTTTACACAATGTTTCCTACCAAGAAAGTTGAAAAAAATCTAGAATTTCATAACCTTTAAAATGTCTTCTGTAACTCCTTCTTTATTGGACCAGTCTAAAATTTTGTCGTTTGGTAAAAGGTTAAATAACAGGACATAACAGTAAGTTTCACCTCAGACGCTTCAAAATTGCCGATTCCTCTAGAAAAGTAGTAACAAGATCCATCATAAGGAATCCAATTGTCGGGACAAGCTGTTAGCCCATACACTGAAAAAGAAAACGTTCTATTAGCCATAATCCGTTTTTTTTTCTAATTTTATACTGGTTCAAATTCAAAGGCTTTTAAGACGACAATTTTAGGTTGAACCCAAATGAAAAATAATCATTCTGTAGGGTAGAAAATATTGTGGAAAAAGAAGATTCTGCTCGTTACAAGCCATTTCTTGTTTTTCCACAATATTTTTCTCGAGTACAAAAACACAGGGACGTAAAACCAGGGATAAAACAGGAAAGGGTTAGCGACTTGAAAACTATTGAAATCGAAGGAAAATATAGCACATAAAAGCATATTATATCAAAACTTTCAGAACATTTTTTTCCTGTGAGTATTTCAAGAAACTTGTGTAGCAACTACAATGAAATTAAGTAAAGGGGAAGAAGCATCCCCCCCCCCCGAATAAAAAACCCAAAAAACAATCAAACACACCGTGATTTTTTACAGCAGCAAAAACTGTCAAAACTAGTAAATATGTCTCCATCTCGAGAAGTGTACCATAGGTCAACAAAGACATTCCCAAGTAAGGGATGTTTATCTTCTGTATTCAGCCAATCATGGCTGTTGAACCGTGTCACAATAAACGGCACAATTTGTAGCTACGAGTATGATAACTGGTGGATACACAAATATATCGCTGGCTTAGAGCAAAACATAGTATGGCTCTTTAAAATGTATAGAGCTATACTATGTTTTTGCTCTACGCCAACGATATATCGTTTTATACCAACTTCAAGAAAGAAGACGAGTGTGCAATTGTACATGTTTCCGTTTGTGAGTGTGTGCGTGTCTATGTGTTTGCCATTTGTGTCCGAAGTATCTATATTTGTATGCGTGTGTGTGAGTATGTGTGTGTTCAAACTATTTATCTTTTTGAATTAATTGAACTCAGGTTAAGGTAGTTACTTTAAACTCTCCAGATGACATATTTTCTTTTGGCAGATTTGAATGTTTTCTGTACAAACATGATAAAAATCTAGAATCTTTTCGATGCAGGCAGATTAAGAACGACGTGACTTGTCGTGCCATCTTTTAGGAAATTAAAGGAAGTCATCATCCATAAGTGAAAAACAACAGGGGTTACAAGCACTGTCTAATCTATTTGTAAACACGCCCGTTCTCACAACGTATCCGTGTTTAGGTCTGATAAGAGTGAACCAGCGTAACCCGGACAGATAAAGTATGGAAGGTAACGAAGTAAAAACTTGTTAGCATTGCCTGGAAATATGGTACCAGCACATTCCAGCCCACTCTCTCCCCTGGAGCCAATAGGCCCGTTACAAGATAAGACCACATCAGATAGACCTACAATAGACATATATTAATGAAGTAATAAATCATTAAATTTACAACGAGTGAAAAAAGCAGCAAAAATTGTTAAATTATGTTTCAAAATCATTCAAGCGTTTTTTCTGCTACAACCTTAGGAAATATCCAAGTGAATTTTTCTTAGTTCTGCGATGTTGTAAATCTACCTTATGTCATTGTTGTGGAAATTGATAGAGTGCCTTTTTGAAAATGGCATTTTGGAATCAAGAGTATTGTGTATGTAGTTGGGTTAGATCATCGTAAGACACGGTCTTTCGCCGTCATAGCGTAGTTGGTAGCGCATCAGACTCCAAATCTTCAATCATGGTGTGTCATTGGTTCAATCCCCGGCAGCGGCACATATCCTTTCCGAAATTTGTTGTCTTACCAATGGGTGGATAATCGTAAACCTAAGTGGGATAGAAGCTGGAGGCTAGAAAAGGATGTAATGGTAGTACTGGTGTGAGATTTACCAGGATTGAATTGTTAAGTTGCTCAAGCCATCGCGATAAGACTGAAAAAAAAGTTAAACCGGCGTTAAACCCCATTTAAACAAACGTTTCGACAAGATATCATGCAACACGTGGGAGACCGGAGGCGTCTCAATATTACTGGAACATGATAAACGGAATAAAAAAAAATGATTTATTGAAGGCAAATTATTGTAAGCTTTCCTATAAATCAGTGTCAAAACAATTTGCCCGACAGTAAATCAACTTAAAAAGGTGAGTGACTAACCAAAGAAATCAAAGCGCTAAAAGCGCTGAAGGCCTGGCTTATAAAGAGGCAAGGTGACATTTGAAGGCATGCACTCCAATTTTTGAATCTTTTAAGCAAGACTTTTTTAGGGATCGTAAGCAACAATCCGAACTCACTTCAAAGGAAAAATGTCGAACGGTATGCTCACTATATAGCGCTGAGTCCGCCAAAAACAACTAATTCCCAAGGTATATATTACTACGCCCGATACCGCTTTGCAGACAGGCGCAACTCGCGTTTTTATGATTTTAGTTGAGTTGATTGGTTTGCTACTAGTAAGTCAATTTACCCATTCGATCATTCCGTCTAGCACAATACAAAAGACTTTCAGCAAACAATATTTCATTCAATTGCTTTGTCAGCATGGTTTTGACATCTTTGTTAGCTTTTACAAACATAAAACACATCAGACAAGCTGGAACACACTGCAGTCCCCTTGCTTCATCTGGTAACCATTCATTAGATTGGTTAAAATCAGCTGCACTCAAAATTTGAAATTCCATTTTTAAATTATGTGACTACAATGTGCTAGTACGAGAAATCTTTAATTTTCCTCTCATATGATAATGTCACCTCATCTCTTACTTGACAGGATGAACATCATCAGCAATATAATAATAGGCCATTTAAAAGTTGGAGGTTTAAATAGGTTGACCTTTAGTTTACAATTCCCAAATTGGAATGAATTTCTGAAGATTCTACCAAGTCAATCCGAAATATTGCAAAAGTCAACTGACAGCTTACAACTGGCATAACGAATTGGCATTTTCCCCCAGTAACTCCCATTAGTTTTCAAATCCAGAGTTTAAATGATTCCCAAAAATGATAGTTTTCTGAATAATCTGAACTCATAAGTTGCTCTTACATCAATATTTCAATCCGTACAAACCATGTTTTATCACTATTAACTAAGTAAATTCCAAAGTTTGAAGTAAAGTCTCCATTTGGTCTCCTTAGATTTTGTTGTAAATACAAATGAAAGAGCAAGATTTAATTCATTTACAACAAATGGTACATTTCCAAGAAACAAACTTCTCCTTTAGTTTTCAATTCCAAAGCTGAAATGAATTTCCAAAGATTGTCCTCCAAGTTATATTGAAAAATTACTAAAAGCCAGCTGACTTTACATAACATTTTTCTCCAAGACACAGGAAACGCCATAGGTCTTTTTAAACACCAAAGTCTAAATGAACACAAAGATTGATTTCCAAGCCAAACTGTAGCATAGAACCATTTCGATGTCAACTACAAAGTTTGGATACAAAGTTTGAACTAAAAGGTATGGTACCCTATTGTACAGCATGCGCAATATATATATTTAAAACCAAGTGCTTCCCATGTTTTTATGATCTGCAAAACTTTGAGTGCCAGAGTAATGATGCTATCGTGACCTACTTATCAAAACGCGGCTTTCACATAAATATAAGAATAAAATGCAGGCGTTCAAGTGAATAGCATTTCGTAAATAGGTACCAATATGGAAAAGTTATTTCATAGTTATTTCATAGGGGCGATCTCACTTTCTCTTTGAAATTTCTTACGAAAAGAATGGTTGAGATTCGGCGGGAAATGGGGCGGGGCGTTGAAAACACGAGCTGGTTCCCTATTTATTTCAATTTTAATAAGGATGTTCGCTCACGCAATCAAAGTAATATAGAGTTTCTCCAATATTTTTACGTTATGTTTTTGGGGTTTTTGTTTGTTTGTTTGTATGGGGTTAAACACCGCTTTTAGCAATCTTTCGGTCTAATCGCGGCGGTTTGAGCACCTAACTATGGTTTCCTGTTATTTTTCACACCCGTACTACCACTACATCCTTTCTGAGCCTCAAGCTGCTCATCCTACATATGATTATTACATTAAGAAGATAAATGTATATCTTCTACAAAAATGCATTCCGAAGTTGCTTTAGAGAAAAACGGTCATTTATTTTCTTGAGTGTGAAATTGACACTTAAAAAGATACCCCCTACAAATGATATTTGAAATACATAAGGATCTATGGCCATTTTACAATGTCTACTGATGACTCGTTTTTGTCAAAATTTTCCATGGTATCAACCTTCGATGTTAGCTAAATGATACTTTTGGAGTAATACGGCCCTTCTCATTTTCCATAGAAAAAGTCATACATTATAAGAATTCTTGTGATAAAATTTTCACATCTGGTCATAGAGTAAGTTCTGAATATTTTGAGTTTTTTATACATTAAACGGGTGAAATTCACGAGAAAAATGCCATTTCTTTTCAACCCATTCGGGTAGTTTGTAAATCAGTAATCACACCAACTTTTAACAAATTGAACTTTATTTCCACAAATAATCAGAGTTTTCATGTATTAGATTTTGTTTAGATAACTTAAAAAAGGAAACTGCTATACCACAAACTGTATTCAGACACATTTTCGTCTGGTATATAATCCTCAAACCGGCCAGTTGTGAGTAGAGTGAAATGTGCTGAACGCTATTATGTGCTTATTATGTGAAATCTTTGAATATGTGAGAGAGACAGAGACGCAAATAAATAGAAAAAAGGCGGAAATATAAGTGATATACGTTTAATTCACGAGCAAAGATATTGAATTTTAACTTAAAAATGGCAGGAACTACGGTTCTTGAAGATACAAGGTAAAACATGTGTATCCTACTTTACAAAAAGAAAAGAGCGTCTTACTATGAATCGTCACGGATAAAAAAAAATCTCCAGGCGGTACAACAAACCTTTTGGTACAGCGAAAAAGATGCTCAATTTTACATAGCGTTATTCGTTTTATTTAGCGCGGAAACGTGAAAAAAAAAACAACTATGGCGTCGCAATAAATGGTTGTATTGATTGCATTACAGAAATATGTTTTCACTCGGATGCCTGACAAAAAATTTAGTGATATAGTGGTATATTCAACTGCATTTAATTCCGTTGTCAAAAACTTTCCGACTCGACGTAAACTTTTGCGCGGTACGTCATATGAACCAAAATACGCAGGAGCGAACATCCTTAAAGTTTTCTGGAATGTAAAAATGTACCAGTCCACTTTTTTCTTTCATTCTTCTATTTTACGTTTTCTTTTCCATTGGAACATAGCAATAAAGTTTAATATTTCAAAATAATATGATTGCAAATATAGTCGGTTGGAATAGTAAGTGTTTAAAAAAATTGCGTATTTTTCTGGAATTTTCCGTAACACAGCGTAGTGATGTGCAAGCACTGCGTTGAACACACAAAGCACTTCGTGTCGCACAAAAGTTGATGACGTATACTAGACCTATTTTTTGCGCGCGCGTGAGCACAAAAAAGCTACATAGTACACACGTTGTTCGGTTTTTGACTCGATTATCTTTTTCCTAGGCAATTTCCAGGATACAGGGTTGTTTCCTATGGCCTGCTAAACCAGGCCAAAAATGGTATGTTTTCAAGTACACCCTACTTCCATACAGTCAAGATGAAATTGAAAAACGTAGTAGCAAATATTGTCAAATAAGGAACATTCCTGAAAAATTTAGTATACTGCGGCCTAACAGTTTAGGAGAAAAAGAGCTTTTAAGAATTATTCCATGATTTTTCAAAGTCAGATAAGCCCGGCCCTTCCACGCCGACATTTTTTTGAATATCAAAATTTCATGAACAAGTTTTGAAAAAGATCACCCAAGAAGTAATCCTGCCAAATTTGGTCAAAATTGTCTAAACGCCTTGAGAGGAAAAGATTCTCAAAGAATTATTTAATGATTTCTTTAAGCCTGATTTTTGTCAAGCGGAAGCATATGGATAATTGTGTGCAGTTTTTGCATATCTAGATTTTTTCGCCATTTAGCCACTTGAGATTAAACATACAGTTAATATGTGTCGTTTATTACTTTAGACGTATAAACAAACCAAAAAAACAAAACAATACAAAGAAAAAAACACACCAAAAATGCATGAATATATATATGAAAATACATGTACTAAGCACGTAAAAAACTATTGAAATTTATTTCTTCACAGCGCAGAATAAATCTTACTTAATGAAATTCTTTTTGATTGATTTAGACAGCGTTTATGCTAAATACATGGTGCGCGTAAATAGGGAACGATCTTATCAGATAAAATGTGGTGTAATATTAAAGAAAAATACAAAAAACAAAAACATTCTATCGGTGTGGTTCTAGAACCTCGTAACTGCCGTATAACCTATACTGAAGCTGCGAGATTTTATAATAGCACCGGAGATATACCATTATGTACATCTAAACCTAGTCTTTTTTAGCACAAAATTAATTGATATTAATTTACATCTTTTTTTTTTCTACATGTATTATATAATATGTATTGTCCTCCATGCATACTGACCATTGTGTTTTGTAAAATTTGTACAGTTGGCTCATGTTTGTGCCATCGTGCACATTTGGGCATCTATTTTGAAATAAAACTTGAAAAAAAAACTTGAAAAACTTATATACCTATACAATTAATTAAATTAAAAAGAAAGTTATCGCAATTCATCACCTATTATCCCAAAGGACCCTCTCCGGTGATATGTACATTTCTAATGGCGGCTATCTTACTCTCACTTTGTCATTTGTAAAATCGAGTTTTCACACAGAAAGCGAGACTATCCGTCTACAAAGAAGGTCATTTTAGGTAAGGGATACACTATGTATTGCGTTTTAGCCTAGTGTGCTTTTTTATATGAACACTGTTTACATGTAATTGAAGGTCGAATGTCACAAAGATCATACATAACTTTTATTTACAAACTAAATTTTCAGAGGATCACTATCAAAATTCCGTCCGACAGTTTTTTAAATTATGTTAATTATGGGGGGGCAGCGAGATTGCAATACTTATTATTCGTTTTCTTTTTAAATTAAACGAATCGTTTTAAAGAACGGTTAAAACACGTTTTTGTTGTTTTTTAAATAGAAAACGACTTACGATTTCGTAGGCACGAGATGTACAGACAATAAAAATCGGTCTTTATTTATTTGAGCTATTTATAACTTTAGAATTGATGTCGAGTTAGAGAAGTAACCTGTTTGGATGACAATCTCGTGGAAACGACTAATTCGTTTTCTTCCTTCTTTTATATAAGAACCGTCCTTTAAAACGATGTCCTTTTTTATTGAAAAAACTATAATAATGATAATGTTAGGGGAGATCTTTTTTCAAGATATATAGGTCTAAATAATAATAAACAAGAGGGCCAGTGGCCCTGGCACTCACCTGAGATAAGGGTCTTTTTTTCTTCAAGGCCTAATAAAAACTGGGTCGGGCGAAGACCTCCTTTAACATTTAACTAAAATCAACTTATGTTACCATGCCAACCAATACTTTCAACAGATTTCAAATATTTTAGTAATATTTAAAAGGGGGCTAACTAACGTTTTTCAGCCCAATTTTAAACTGGCCAATAGTTTTGAAAGAGTTGTCTTCTTTATTTCTATTTAAGCCTAATCACCCTGTTGCTTTGAAATTTTATCAATTTTGAAAGAGGTCAATGTACTGATGCTTCATGAAAAATTCAAGATTCTTCAACTTCTGGGTCAGGAGGAAATTTTTTTTTTTAAATTTTACTCTCGTTGTCATAGCAACCAGAGTGTTCAAATGATTAAATTGTTTGGTTAAAATCGGCCCAGTGTTTTGGGAGGAGATGTCGTTTTAAAAATCCTTCTTTTTTTCTATATAAGCCCCACTCCCTGGGGCTACGCCCCTGGGGCCAAAGGTTGATGATTTAAGCAATTTTGAAAGAGGTCATTGTACTAATGCTTCATGCAAAATATCAAGACTCTAGGCCCTCTGAGTTAGGAGGAGATAATTTTTAAAGTTCTTATTTAAATTTCAGTTTTGGTACCATAGCGACCAGAGTTTTAAATGGATTTCAATTCTCTTAGCAAATTTAAAGGGCATCACCCAAGGGAATTTCTGCCAAATTTGGTTGAAATCTGCCCTTCGGTTTTGGAGAAGATGTTTTTTTTTTTAAAAATCCATCTTTTTTCCATAGTAACCAGAGTTTTTTAGGCCCTTTGAGTTAGGAGGAGATAATTTTTAAAGTTTTTATTTAAATTTCAGTTTTGTTACCATTGCAACCAGAGTTTTAAATGGATTTCAATTCTTTTAGCAATTTTGATAGGGCACCATCCAAGGAAATTTCTGCCAAGTTTGGTTGAAATCCGCCCAATGGTTTGGGAGAATATGTCGTTTTAAAACTCCTTCTTTATTTCTATATGAGCCCCACCCCCTTGGACTCTGCCCCTGGGAACCCGATGGTGATGATTTTAGCAATTCTGAAAGAGTCATTGTACTGATGCTTCATGCCAAATATCAAGGCTCTAAGCCTTCAGGGTCAGGAGGAGATAGCTTTTAAAATTTTTATTAGAATTTCAGTTTTGTTGCCATCGCAACCAGAGTTTTTAACGGATTTCATTCTTTTAGCAATTTTTAAAGGGCACCACCAAAGGAGCATTCCTGTCAAATTTGTTGAAATCCGCCCAACGGTTTTGGAGGAGATGTCATTTTAAGATTGTTGACCCACGACTGACGACGGACGACGCACTACGAACGCCGGACAGAGGATGATCAAAATATCTTACCATGAGCACTTGGTGCTCAGGTGAGCTAAAAACGCTCATGTCACCTTTTTGAATTCTTTTGAGTCGCATCCTTTAATAAAAGGCGCCGAATGGTGAATGGGTATTTTGGTTTAAATTGGCATCCATGGAAGCCCTACATGGGTAACGCGATGAAAATTTAGTTCCAAACTTTGTAATTTGATAAATAAATCAAACGTTTTCTTGCCGATGTACATGACGATCTATTCCCGGCTGGAGAAAACGATGCCAATTCTCGCCTGTGGCCTGCGTGACATCATTTTCTCTAGCCGGGAATAAATTGTCATATACACCGGCAAGAAATCGTTTAACTAAAAATATCCATTTTTTGGTGTAAAATTTGTGTTTACTCCGTACGTGACGCGGTGTCTTTTCACAAGTCTATTTCTCAAATTTCTTGGGTGGCCCTTTTTCACACCACACCACATATGTCGTATTATTTCATACATACAATTTATGGAAACAAAGGTAAAAAAGACGCATTTGTTAGACTTTTATTCACTGTTAATAGTACACAAAATACGAACGACTATCCATGAAATCTTACATTCTACACTTTTCAACCGACTACTTCTCCGCCGCTTGTTGCACCCTTGCCTCTGTCAGAAAAGACAATGTAAAAGAAATTGGCGCCATAATGATCTAAAAGATGAACGGGGTTACACAGTGAATTCATTTTTTAGTTAAAATTCGGTTTAAGGAACACCCTATTACGGTATTTTGTCATTTCTCAATCCTTTCTTATGCGACAAGTCTAGCTGAGACACCAGGTAAAAGACGCAGTGGTACGTGGAGTTCTAGGTGACAGGCTTCAGTATGAGACGTTCCCAACAATTCAATATTTGAGTCGAGTAAAGACTCAGAACAGCATGTGCATCTACACGGCCGGTTCACATTCGTTACTCCGTTACTATGTAAATAGTTCTTGACTCACATTTTCTTACACGACAAAAGACTTTTTTGACATGCAATACACAGATGTCAAGACTACACAATATGGGTGCTCCGAGAGTGGACACTGCTGTCATAGTGAAGTGAATAAGCACCAAGCCCAGTCAGAAGATGCAGTCTGCACAGGGTTGTGCAGCGTCGATTTTGTAGAATGTAGATTGTACTTGACTATACCTTCATAATACACCAAACCTATTTAGCCTCTTTTTAAAGGGAAGTATCGATGTTTCTGAAACCTAGATAAGCAAAATTTCCCAATTGCCCCAAAACACACCAAAATGACCGTATGATTCAGACATTGCCCTTATGGTAATCTGATAAACTAAACGTGGCTTTTTTACGGTTATCTAGGAAATTTTCAGCGGCAATCCATGTTATTCACGCCATTCGGTTGTCGACACTACATGACCTCATTAACATATGATCCAAATTTAACAGAAGATAACAAAGTGATAAGGGAAACAGCCAAATTCTGAAATATGATACATCAAGTGGATAACACAAAACTGCTGTAAAAGTATAGTTTTCAAATAAACTCTTACGACAGTTTTAAACAGATCTTTACATAATTGAAAATCGACTAGCGAATATAACTCCTGGTGACGTCACATGAGGGTATTTTGAACGAACTCAAGCTGAATGCGTGATTCCAAGGGTCAATCTGAACACACTTGGCCATTCCCGTAAAACTTTGGGAACCGACCTTGGACGAATATAAGGCGGATATTTTGTAACAAAATTGTGCATTTTGTTAGACGGAAACAGTGTAAAAGAGCCTAGTACGCAATCTCGGTAAAACCGGATGGCTCGGAAGTCTCAAAATAGCTGAAAAACTAAAATTTCTTAAACGTGGTTATACGCACCACGAGAATGTCTCAATAATCATTGCAACTGTCTCGGCGAAAGCAAAAAATATATTAAAAGCTCACGTATGCGTTTTATTTATTTATTTTTTTTAAAAAAACGACCTCTGAATTTCGCAAAACTTCTTTCCAGAATATTGTATTGATATAAAATATGAGAGGAAGCAAAATAATTTAAATCTGGGACATGAAAATAACACCATCGATACCTCCATTTAACTAATTCACTAAAAGTCACACATGTAAGCCGTTAAGCGAAAGGTAACTGACGGGGACCCATTAAAATAGATTTGAAATCAAAGTACTGAAAGTACTGTAAGCTACCAAAGCATGGTTTTGTTAAGTAATCTTCTTTCTCAAAGGTTATCATGATAGATAAACGAGGTTAAAGTAACCAAGGAGTTAACCCATTTCCACACAATTCCTCCTTTTTCCCCCTTAAGAGAAAACTTCTGGAAAACAGTGAGGAAAATGAAGAAATTGCTTGTTACAAGCAAATTCTTCATTTTCCACATTTTTTTCTATCCAGAGAGATAAGTATTTTCAACAATGTGAAATTGTCGTCTTTAAGACTCTGATCAGAGTATTTTTGAATCCTATGTGCTCAAGTGAGCTAAAATTACCTTTGAGATGAACTTGCAAGCATAGTTTGCAATATTACATAAGCACTACTTTTTATGGCGTATGCATTCAATGGATTTAGTGTTAAAGCCTCCAGTGGAAGTTTGCGCTTGTGGAACTCTGGGAAGACCTCAAAAGTTTTCTGTTTACTAAAGTTATTAAAGCTGACGCTTTGCTAGCTAAAGGAATGATAATAAGATCCAACTAGAGGTTGAATTTCGGAAATGAACATACAGTCATTTGTGAAGACATTCGAGATTAAAAAAATCAACCTAGAGCAAAAATTTTCAACACTGGTCAGTCTGCTCAATCCGAGCAGACTGACCAGCGTTGATACTTTTCGCATTACTTAGAAGTTAATTTTTTTTGCCTGCTCGGTCACATAATTCATAATTGTCTTAGTACAGCGGTACTCACTTCATTTCACACAGAGGGTGGCTGGTCTGGGCTGTACAATTGTAGTCACTCCATTTAAAATTATAGTTCCTGTATAACGTAACACAATCTTCGTCTCTCACCAGTATTTTATCATTGGGCTCGCCTGGAAACCAATCTGCGTGAATATAGAAACAGATACATAAAGGAGCCATTTGATTTTTATACCCCAAAACAAATGCTGGAAATGAATAAAGAAATGAGAAATGAATGGAAAGGGGAAAAGACAAGAAGAAAAATAGTAAACAAGAAAATTCATTGGCAACCAGTTCTTAACTCAAAGCGGGTTTTGTATTAATATGAAAAAAGGCGCATTTCTTTACCAGATAAATAATCCTTTAGTGTGACCATTCAAAAACCACCACTTGACACACTCGACTTTGTTAAGGCGTTTATCTCTTTATTGAAGAGCGTTGCAGGATAAGGAAAGTTCAACATAAATCAGAAAAAATAGGAATAATATACTCTTCTAAATTTAGGATGTAGAATTTGGTACAATATATACAGGGATACCCTTTTGAGCACTTGAAACAACCAGAAGATTAGAATAGCTCCCTACAAGCTGAAGAGAAAGCTGAGGACACTTTATGCATTTCAGAAAATTATGTAATCGACCGAACCCCGTTGTCAATAAAAAATACTCGATCAACGAATCAAATTACGATTTTATACCGAAACTGAACAGTTTGAACTTTGATATTGATCGACATTCATATGAAGCATTTCTGTTTGTTTTGCGACTTAAATTCAAGCAGTAACTACAATGTTTAGGTTGTCAAGCATCCATTTGTACTTGTTTGTAACATTTTGTTTTCAAAATAACATCGTTCAGTATGTAAGTGGAACTTCTTGTAGGAGTCAGTTTGCCTTGTCTGTTATCTGTCAATTTAGGACCATTCGACTGACCCGAAAGCCCGATTCTGTTTAAAGCTATATAGCAACGAGTTTTGCAATAAAACGAGTTTTACAATAAAATATTTATTGCAAAACTCGTTTTATTGCAAAACTCGTTGCTACAAAGCTAGACTAACCGGTTATTGTTGGAGCGGACTGGTCGTTTATCCACCGGAACACCCCTTCTTGTAGTCGGTCTGATAACCCTATCCACCAGGATATCGCTGTAATAAAGCACAGACTACACATATCAAGGTCATTCAATAAATCAGCAAAGACTACAAATACTAAGGTAATTTAACTCCTTACCGCACGACAATTTTTGACTGGTAAAATACAAGTAGGTTGCAGGCGATAATTCATAGTTCATGAAAACTTGAAATTCTCTGTAGAAAAACTGTGACAAACGATTTCTAAATCGCTTTTTCTTTGAGGGGCATAAGAATCGTGATTGTATAGAAATGGGTTAATAAATCATGATAATATGTAATCATTTAACATGTTCACATTTAACTTAAGACCCCGGACTGACTTCTTATATAATGCTTTTGGGCCAATTTAGTTTCGTTTTGAAGAATAAAGGAATTTATAACTTATTTCTATTTTCAAGTGGAAAAGAGACTTAAAAGAGACTTAAAAAAAGAAAACTTACACTGGAAACCCTGAACTTGTTTCTTAATAAATTCATTTTCAGCTCTTGTGTTCATTTGGACGAGATGTGACGACATCTGTTTGCAATAAGCCTGTAGAAAAGACATAATGATAAGTAGCCTCAAACATTGATTCAATGATCGATCAATCAATTAATTTATTCGCCCCGATTTTGCATCACTGTGCTTTTCTGGTTGTTGTTATTGTTTTTGAGAATCGTATATAGGTATTTTTCATTTGATAAGACCGAAGGTCTCATCTAATGAAAATGCATATACATGATTCGAGTACACGATAACAACAACTAGAAAAACACACGTTGTAATATTCCTATTATTTTATACCTTTTCATACTGAATATTCAGATAATCCGCTGAAGTAATTTAGAAAAAAAGATGTAAAATACAAACCCCATAGGCACTTTTACGGAAAAACCCGAACGTCAGTACACTAAAAGAAGTCCGTGTTTAACGATGAATATTAATGTGTGTGTCAAGTTGTGAGTCAATGTGTATCAGATAGCCAGAATCTTATTCAGATCATTTATAATGTATGTATAAGGTTTGATAGGCGAAAATGTATTTATTGCCTGAATAAACCTACTACGACTATTATTATTATCAACATCATTTTGAAATACGATGTTCATGTAAAGATGACGATATTTTCATAAAGTCACCAGAGTGCTACAGGCACTTTAAGTCGCCAGTGTGCTACAGGCGCTTTTATCTATCAGATATTTTTTCTTCTTTAAATAAATTTTGCAGACTGAAATATTACGTAGAATTATAGAAAAGTGTTAAAGGTACGTTAAACGTACGTTTCCACGCTTGTTTTGTGTCAGAGTTACTGCCCGTGACTAAACGCTACTTTCAGTAAGAACGGGTATATTGGCTTATTTTCGACGTTTTATTCCCGTAGAAATTGTGATAAATGGTGTGGCTTGTCGTAATCTATACTTATTCCACACAAGATGATATAAAACGGGTTATCATTAAAAAAAAATATCAAAAATGATATATCAATTCTTCCAGGCCTTTTTAAACTTAAACATTATTATTTGCCAAAAATCAGATTACCCTGCCACTAAAATAAGGGAGGATTTTGTATATATTATCTTACACAACACACCTTGAAAATAGAAGGGTAAAGTATTTTCGATAAATCTTTTCATGTGGATGTTTCCAAATCATGATATTGCATCATATAAATTTGTTAAATGTCTTTTTAACAATATCAAGATCTTCCATTGTAGTAGTTTGCTTTTATTT
This sequence comes from Fragum fragum, assembly GCA_946902895.1. Lineage (NCBI taxonomy): Eukaryota > Metazoa > Mollusca > Bivalvia > Cardiida > Cardiidae > Fragum > Fragum fragum. The sequence continues at coordinate 2,601,349 of OX336382.1, forward strand.
GTGAATTAAAAAGGAATTAAGCTGAACAGCTCTTGTTTCCACCAATGTAAACGTCAAATTATTTCTTGGTTGTACTTTTTTCATTAGACATCAAACACTTTGATTTCTTTTCATGTTTATAGGCAAAATGCAAAGAATCATTGGTTCCGCTATACCCTATGTAAAAGTTTTTATTTCTGTATACAAAATTCCGTTCAAGGGATTTTTTAGGCCCGTCCATAAATTTACAAGATCGGTTTAAAAAGAAAATCATCATACCGCAATTAGACATTTTACCCAATCTATTACAATGCTTTAACGTTATAAAAGCGAAGCAAAATTCGAAAGGAAACCCTAACGTTGAATAATGCCCAAGAAACAATAAATGACGCTATGACGTCATTATCCAGAAAGTCTATGGCCCTATTTGAGATTTGAAATCATTTAGTAACTCTTCCAAGCTGTTAATACGATGCCTTGGAAAATCAACCATTTTAATTTTCTGTTTTTCTTTTCTTTTTTTTTTTTTTTTGTTAAACGTTACTGGCCATAAACTTTCTAAAATAACGCAGTTTAACATCGGAGTGAATTTTTTATTCCACAGTTATCCGTCAATTGAGCATGTTATTCTTTTTCTTACTTTTTCTTTTAGGGGGGGGGGGCTGGGAGATTTTGGGATTTGTGTTTAAAGGTCCTGAGTAATTCAGCGGTTTTAAGGAGAAATAAATATTCATGGAAAGCTGCGGATATAACTAGCCTTTCAAAATCAAATGAATTGATGTTACTTATAAGACAAATAAAATGAAAGGTCAGTTTGATAGTTGGACTGAATTCTACAATGAAATGTTTTAAGTTTGGGAATCTTTTCAGAGTGATTAGGACTAATCGATGTTTGATTGTTACCTCAGCTGTTTTGAAATCATAGATCTCCCTAGAAAAATAGTAACAAGATCCACGATAGGGCATCCAATTGTCAGGACATGCTGTTAGGCCATACACTGAAATCAGAAATGCCGCTATAAAAGGTATCAGCGAATATATCGTCGATCGGCTCCCAAAACACCCCCATTTCATATTTTGTCAAGCTTCGTCTATAATGTTTGGGAAGCTGTCTCTCAATAATCTTAAATCAGATATTGATACATACATCATAATATGCTCCAGCATATTAAATACTGAATAAAAATGACATTAAAACAAAAAATACTTGTTATCAAAATCAGTAGTTATATATACTTTCGCCTTATCTAATAGTGATAATAGTAATTTTGTAATTTTTATTCATAAAAATATAAGACAAACGTCTAAGGAGTAGTGATTTGTAGGAAAAATTGGCAGAATTCCCAAGCAGCGTCTCCTTTTGGCCTTCAAATCCAATTAACATAAATCTTCTTTTTTTGTAATTACAAAGTCAATTACTGGTTTTCAAGAAAATCGCTGATTAGGAAAAACAGTGTGGGAATAGAAGAAATTGCTTTTTTCCCGCACTGTTTTTAGCCAATATTTTGCTCCTTTAAGAATTTGGACCAACTGATCCACAAGACCTGTCGCATGGATAGGAAATCCGAATTTGAAAAAATGAGTAAAGAAATAATTACCGCCATAGTTTACTGCAGCCATTGCTATCGAAATGAACAGATACGACACCATATTGAATATTGCACAACAAAAATAAATCCCAAATGAAAGTACGTGATCTTTTCTCTACTCAGCCAATCATAATCAAAGATGACCGTCATGCTAAAGAGGGACACCTGGAATTTTTTTTGAAAAACTATGGGCTAATCATGACCGTATAGATGTTATCTCTTGAGTACGATGGGTTCGCGGTCAAGGAATTACGAGTTTGATTCCAGGTATCCGAATTTAGATTCATAAAACTAAGGCACACGGGCTCTTTTCATGGTCGATAAAACGAACGCGATATTTTGGGCATTTTAGTGAATAATATTTTTTGGAAATTCAACATATCTTAGATATACGATCAAATATATCAGGTCAAAGTTATCATTGAGTTAGATATAGATTTTTTTCAGACTTTTCGTGATTTTAAAATACTCAAGTCCGATCATGTAAAATTCATTGACTAAGTTTAAAAATCATTTAAGTGCCGCCGTCATAGAGCAGTCGGTAGCGCGTCAGCATCCAAATTGTAATCGTTAGATGTCATGAGTTCGATCACCGGCGGCGACACATATCCTTTCCGACTTTGTCTCTCACCAATGGGTGGATAATCGAAAACCTAAATGGGATAGCAGCTGGAGGATGTAGTGGTAGTACTGGTGTGAGAAATATCAGGAATCCATTGTTAGGTGGTCTAGCCGAAGCGACATGACTGAAATACTGTTTAAATTGGCGTTAAACCTTATCCAATCAATCAATTAAAAATTATTTAAAAAATCGATGACCTCACTTTGCCATTAATAAAAACTGTAATCGACATTCGCATCTTCACAGTCACATTGCCTTCAAACTGCTCTGTGCAGAACTGTACTGCTCAAAGTTTTTGAACGCATAAACAGGGGACAACATTTTTATTTGGTCTAGAATGAAATAATTTTCAGAGGACAACGTAAAGGTGATATAATTTATTGTTGGTCTATCAGAGAAGAAATGAAGGTATTGCTTGTTAGAAGAAATTTCTTCTTTTTCTTAAAATACGATGTTTACAAAAGTTCGTTGGTTAATGTTTGGATCCCTAAATAGGCGGATTTGTCCTTCAATGGGTCAAGATGTTCAAGAAATAATCTTAATGTTTAGGGGGTCAAAGCCTCTGCTGAACATATGGGATGATATTCTTGAAAATGTAATCAAGCAATCCCGGATGTGGCTATTTTACTATGCCATGCCCTGTTACACTAAGATAAGGAACACGCTATCCTACGTCATAGTCCACAAGTAGCAATGACCTGGTGTGACCCGACAAGGTCGCCTGTACCTTATTTTACGTCCGGTACAAATAGAATGACCAAATGGAGACAATAACGTTGAACTTCAGTAAATTAACAAGCGCAAAATGAATAGATTGATATTACAGATTAAAGATTGCAGAGGCACTGTTATGTCTTAAAAAAATTAACCAACCGCGGCTGTCAATTCAGGAACCAATCAACCTATCAAACCATTAATTCAGCCTGGAATTGAGTATTGAACTCCGTCATTTGCCCGCCATTTTTTAAAAACATTTTTGTTTGTTTGACGACTTAAACGTCGTAGCTACAGCTTATTCAAGCTGTAGCTACCACGTTTGGTCGCAAAACAAACCATTTGCCTTTTTAGCTCACCTGAGCACGAGGTGCTAATGGTGTGGTATTTTGATCACCCTCTGTCCGGCGTCCTTCGTGAGTCAACAATTTTAAAATGGGCATCTCCTTCAAAACCTTTGGGCTAAATTCAACCCAATTTGGCAGAAATCTTATTGATAAAAGAATTGAAGTCCGTTGGAAACTCTGGTTGCCATGGCAACAAAACTGAAATTTAAAAAAAAAGCTTTGAAAAGTTTCTCCTCTTGAACCGTAGAGCCTTCAAACTCAGTACATTGATCTCTTTCAGAATTGCTAAAATCATTTCCTTCGGGTCCCCAGGGACGGTGGTGGGGCTAATATGAAAATAAAGAAGGATTCTTGTAACGACATCTTCCCGCAAACCACTTAAACAATTTCAACCAAATTTGACAGAGATGTTTATTAGGTGTTCTCTTTTGAAAATTGCTAACAGAGTTGAAATCCGTTGAAAATGCTGGTTTCCATTGCAATAAAACTAAAAATTTTAAAGAAAAATCTTTAAAAATTATCTCCCCCTGGCCCAGAAGGCGTAAAAGCTTGTTATTTTACATGAAGCATAAATACATTGAACTCTTTTAGAATTTCTAAAATCAATTCCCGTGGGTTCCAAGGGACGGAGTCCCAGGGGGATGTGTTTATAAAGAAATAAAGAAGTATTCTTGAAAAGACATCTCGCAAACCACTCGGCCAATTTCAACCAAATTTGGCAAAATGTCCTTTAAAAATTGCTAAAAGAAATAAATTCCGTTGAAAACTCTGGTTGCTATGGCAAAAACTTGAATTAAGAAAAAAATCTTTAAAAAAAATGTCTGCTCCTGACCGAGAAGGCGTAGCGCCTTGACATTTTGCATGAAGCATCAGTATATTGACCTGGGAATGGCTAAAATCAATTCCCTCGGATCCCCAGGGGCGGAACCCAAGGGCACGGGGCTTATAGAGAAATAAAGAAGGATTTTTAAAACGATATTTCCTTCCTAATCACTGGGTAAATTTCAACCAAAGGCTTGAAATCTGTTGAAAGCTCTGGTTTCCATGGCAACATAAGTTAATTTTAGTTAATTTAAGATAAAAGTTAGTATTAGGCCTTGAAGAAAAAGAGCATTATCTCAGGTGAGCGCCAGGGCCACTGGCCCTCTTCTTTGTTACATCCTACTGGCCATAATTTTTGCAAAATAACACCATTTAAAATCGAAGCGGGACTTCCTGTTGAAGTCCATTGATGGGGCGGCCAACGTAGTTAGTCGGCGGGGCAAGCGATTGGTTAATTATATTCATACAAAGAGCGGGCATGAACGCTGAAGATTCAGAGGGAGATGCAAGAGAGAAAAGTATATGTCATCTTTCATTAGAAAAACAGAGAAACTCGTCTTCTTCCTGATCTTTTGAAGAAAAGTACGTGTTAATCTGCTCGAAGTCAAGGATGTTCAGATAATTCTTCTAAACTAGAACTTTAACCCTTACCAGTATTTTGTCACTCAAGAAGCACAGTTGACCTTTGTACTGCAATTTCCCAAGACAATAGGCACCTCCTTAGATCATGGATAACATTTGTGAAAAAGTTCACAGAGTCCTAGGTCAAACGGTTTATGAACTAAAGCGCGGAAAGGTTTCCGATTGATTTTCACTTGTGACCTTGACCTTGACTTACGTGACCCAAAACCGATAGGGCACGTCCTTCATTACCAACTATTGTATGATGTTTCATGGTTGTAGATCAATTGGTTCAACAGTTAGATCACGGAAATGAAAAGAAAATCTACAGACGGACGGATTTATTGATGAACTTTGAATAGGGTTCAACCCCACCTTGCATGCACTTTACAAATTACAATTTCGACTCAAAAACCTTGAAATTCGACACGAAGATTTGTCTTGGGAAAGTTACATATTGGGGTCAAAGCATGTTACTATGGAATATGTCGGGTGATTCTGGGAACTTTTGGTCCTTTGATTAAAATAAGTAATTGTAATCTACTTTTTCTTTTCACTTTCGGATCGTTAGTTTGTTTGTGGTTTTTATTTGTCAGGGCTTTTCATATGGTCGATTTTCTTTTTTTTTTCAAGTTTTTAAAAGTCACTGTATCAGAAACTCATTTTAAGCTCGTTTTAGCTGAAAGCGTCAGCTTTTGTTATCACCAGCACCAGCGTATCGTTTCTTTTTTGTGTAATCAAGTGTGAAGTCTACAGACTAAATTTTGTTCTTTGTCTTGAAGCTTGGTCAAAATATTAGTGAACATGTCTTTAATATCTCGGACAAGTTCGATTTCGGGTCTAGTTTGGTTGAAAGGCATACCACTCATTCAGATATTAGAAAAAACAGCCAATTTGCTTTTTGAAAAAGTCTATGACTTCCAGTATCAAAATTATGTTCCCTAAAGAATAAAACAAGCGAATCTCTTAAAATGGAAAACAGACATAGAGAAATTAATTTGTTGCCATCTGAGCTTTTTGCTAATGCTTTTACAAATAGAATTAAGGTCGACGCTATAGTCATGATCTCCTTCTGTCATTTATTCTGGACCTGTATTTTCAAACTAGTTAAGATCAACAGGCAGACGCGTCCTTTAATCAGAGCTTTTTTTACAATTGGTTCCTACGACTTTAGAGGTGTTTTTAAGCAGGAATGTCCCCGGCCGTAGCATCGTTAGAAAGATCCAAAAAATGAAAAAGCCTTTAATCCGAGAGAAGAGCTCAATAGAAATAATATACCCAACTAACTTTTTGCAGGATTTAAGAACACGCCGTTTTTATTATCATTATTTTTACAAAAGTTATGCCTCATTTTTCGCTTTTGTACCGACAAGCTCTTTATAAAGGGTACATTACATTTCCAACAATACCTCATAAACGTCAAGTAAAGCCTCAGATCTGCCTGTCTATCCGCACTGACTGATCTGACTCTTCACCATGCGCTCTTTAGACAGCTACTTTCTGTAGCCCACTAGATTCGCGGTATATGCGAACTAGGGAGGGGGATTTCCATCAAGACGAATGTAAGTGCTTTACTTTTTAGCTAGCATAGCGTCATCTTTGATAGCTTAAGTTAACAGACAAAATTTTGAGAACGTCTCAAAGTTCAACGAGTGCAAACTGCTATTGGAGGCTTTACAATTAAATGCCTACGCTATAAAAAAGTATTTTTTGTGTGTTTAAGGAATATTGCAAACTCTGCCTGCAAACTCATTCTTATGTATTTTTCGCTCATTTGAGCACATCGTGTTAAAAATGACTCTGATCAGAGTCTTCAAAGAAGTTGCAGACGACAGCCTCAAAGAGTTTTTCCTCTTTAGCTAGTAACAATGTGCAAATTGAAGAAATTGCTTGTAACAAGCAATTTCTTCATTTTTCACATTGTTTTCCACGACTATTTTCTTAAGGGGCGTAAAAATGAGGGGTTGTGTGGTAATGGGTTAGCTCGATTGTTACTTTAACTTTGTTTCCATATCATGATAACGTTTGACAAAGAAGATAACTGAACAATTTAAAGCAACAAAAAGCGCTTTGCTAGCTTACAGTAATTTTCAGTACTTGTCTATGACGCAACTATGACGCATACTGAAAGTGGCACTTCTGGAAGATTTTATGAATTGGGCTATAAGCATAGATTTTTCTCCGTCGAAGGAGAGTTCTGGTGAAATATTAGCTCACCTGATCACATCCAGCTCAATGTAAGTCTCGTAAGTATGGTGACACGCAATTGAAATTGGATCACTTGAGATAAAAACAAAACAAACAAAAACACTAGGACTCTAGGTCGCAGTAAAACCTAGTTTATAGGTCACATCTTAGCCCAGTCACCCTTAAAAATTGTCAACATGTTTAATACATTTTCAGAAAACTCTTTGAATTTGGGTCACGTGGTGTCAAAAATGTCCACTGGATAAAATTCTCGTGGACGCTTTAAATTCCACTCTTTAGCTCAATTAGCAATGAAATGTTTAGCTTGGGTAAACCCCGGAAAACTTGGTCATAACTTTATCATCTCGGTGTAAAAATCTAGGTCACCAAGACAAATTTTGAAAAACCCTTGTAAACCTTTTAGATGCAACATTATGTGACGAATCAACCTAAACAATTGGTCAGAATATTTTTCTTGATGAAATCGTAGACAGGTTCGAAATTTGCTCGACTGTGGTGGTAAAATAGGTCACTACATCCTATGTTTGAAAATACAATGTGGACACTCAAAACGATAACTTAATTAGTTTGAAATTGGCCAGAATGATTGTCTGTATAATATCTTGGATGAAATCGTTATTTGGTCAAAATCCAGGTCTTTTGATCAAGAATTTGTGCTCCAGAGGCCACAGTTTGTGAGAATAATCCTAAAAATTATTCAGGAAGAAATCATGTATGGGTTTAAAATAAGTTCACTAAAGGTTGAAAAGTAGGTCAACACTTCGAACTCTATGGTGACAACATATTTGATCAGTTACCAGAATATTATATTTGTACTAATAAAACACGGATTAGTTTGAAATATGGCCACCTTGAGTCAAATACTTGTTCAATGGATTTCCGTTATTCACTGACCTCATCGTAACTTTAAGAGCTCAAATCATTGGAAATACGAATCAATTTAGGTGACATTCAAAGACGTTCAGATATTGCTTAATACAACCATAAGTTTGAATATGAAGCTTTTCCAGGTTTACTATTAGTATCTTTTATTTCCGCGATGTAGGCGAGCAAAACCACAAAATACACCAATAAAGAAAACACAATAAGACATTTACATACAAATATTGAAACAAACATCGACATTTTGAACCCTTTCCAGTACAGTCGTGATCTCATGACCTTCTTAATCTGTAATTTTTCAGTAAGGAAACATAATTTGAAAGTGCTTATGACATGCTTTTAGAATTTGGACCAATCTATCGTTCAAAAAAGGAATGGTTTAAAGTGTGTTTCTTTTTCGACTATACTTGCTGTATTAAGTGCGAAACCGAAAAGAATACAAAACAAGGATTTCATAAAAACTAAAAAAACACAAATTGAAAGTAGCGAAATAACGAGAAAGAACCCTTGTCAAACCGAAAGCGAACAACAAGAGTACCCCTAAAACGGGATAAATGAATTTGGTCTGCAAGTTATCTATTTCCTGTTTAACGACTTCGTCTATTATACGACATTACTTGGAATAATAGTATATTTTTTCGTATTTTCCTCGGCAACTATTAACAGCATGCTGTTAAAACTCGGTATGGTGGTCCACTCAAGCATGCTACATGGTGCTTACAGAATATGTTTCTTTCGGGGAGATTTTCATTTTCACTGTAGTTAACTTTTTAGTGCAAGCGAGGCATATGCGAGGCATATGCGAGGCATATGCTCGATGAGTTTTGACTCGCTGATTTCTTGTTATGAAAAGCCATAGACAGTGTGCGAATGTGCCATTTTATGTAAAATTGGGGATTATTGTCTATCAACTGAAAGTTATGCATATTTTTTACTCCTTTTCTTTTTTCAAGACAATTCATGTTCCAAAGTATAATTTTGGTACCTAAGCCACTTCCACCAATACCATTGAAACTAAGGAAACTTTTAACGTCATGCTAAAATTATTAGCCCTCTTTCCACTTTAACTTTTCTTTCGATTTCTAAAATGTTTGGGTGATCACTTCAAATTTAGGGTCAAATTGAATGAAACTTGATACATCAAATCCTTATCATATTGGGTCATAAAATTTTAGATCTTGCAAAGGAAATAAACTTTGATTTTTCATTTAATTTCTATAGCTGTGGCAAAAATTTATCGAAATTGCATTTATATAGTTATCAAAACATTGAGACACTGTAATCTGAATATTCTAATTTGATTAAACACAGCATAATTGAGAGAGGGATCTCCCTTTTCCACCTTTGTTGAAGATAGATGAAGTATCCATGTAAGTCCGATTTAATTAGAGAAGTTTTTTGCAAGGAATTCATAATCAAATCTTTATTTTGAAAACATCTGCCTTTAACGAACAAATGCGACATTAAATTCCTTGTAATGAAACGCTCAATAAACAAGTAAAAATATCATACAGTAAGAACCACCTTATCATCTAGTTCTGCCAAGACATCTTAACCAATGCCCACACAACATAATTTAGACTGATTCAAATTGAACGAAGCTGCAGGTGACAATTTCAAGTTGATGGATTTTTAGCTAGCAAAGCGTCAGCTTTGATAGCTTAAGTTAACAAACAAATTTCGAGGTCGTATCAGAGTTCAACGAGTGCAAACTGGAGGCTTAACCACCTAATCCATAGAATGCCTACACCATAAAAAGTAGTTCTTGTGTATTTTAAGGATATTACAAACACTTTTTAAATTGTAGCGACTGTTTTAAAAAGCATGCTATCTGACCCTTTCCCACTCAATTCCGCTTTTTAAGCATCTCAGGAAAAATGCTTTGGAAAACATAGTGGACATTGAAGAAATTGCTTGTAACAAGCAATTTCTTCAATGCCTACAATGTTTTCTACCGAACACCACCATCTTGAAATTGTCGTCTGTCACTTCTTTCAATTTGAACCCGATTTTGTCATTTTGTAATGGTTAACGCCTCGGTTATTTAACCTCGTTTTTTTTATCACGATAACCTTTGACGAAGATGATTGATTTACAAAACCATGCTTTGCTAGCTTACAGTACATTCAGTACTTTGATTTGTCTTTTAGATAGAAAAGATTGTGGATAAGGAAGAAATTGCTTGATACAGACAATTTCTTCATTTTCTAAAATGTTTTCAAAGCTTTTTTTTCTAAAGGCTATAAAAGAGAGGGATTGTGTAGGAATGGGTTAAGCCTTAGAAATGAATTAACCCAGAGAAACAAAATGAACAGATAGATTTGAATTTTAGTATAGTACTTTTAGTATAGTCCGTCTTGTACTATAGATTGCATCTCACTGTTATAGACCCATTTTAGAAGCACAAAACTATTTAAGTTTTCCGAGATTTCCATCTGTTCTTCCACCAATCCATCATTTTAATCTTATCAGATTATGGTTTGTGAGTATAATTGTTTTGATAGTCTATGTTAGCAATCAATTTGATTTATTAACGTCTTTTTTATTAACGACCCCCTTTTGCCGTGTTTTTTTGATGAAACAATAATACTGCAATATATTTTATTGTGCATACCCGTTTTCTTCACAGAGACACGAGCACATTGAAATAATAGTATTAATTTGCAGCAGTTTTTTAGCCTGAGATTGCGTAAACAATCTGAGGCTAAAGTTACAATGCTAAAAATTCAAACCCATGCAGATTTTAATGTGAAAACATAATGTAAAAACATCTACCGCAATCAATGTGATCTTCTGTCGCATGAAAAGTAGATCGGATCTGACCATAAATTAATACGCCCGATTGAGGCGAGAAGGACGAATGCGAGATATGACTCATTGGAAGCTGTCGGCTTGATGTACAGTACTTTCGTGTGAGTGTTCTGAATTTGGCAAAATTATCAAAACTTGACGAGTGAATGGAAAGAAAGAAAGGAGATATATAATATAATGGAAATAATAAACATATATAATCATATCTTATTGTTAAGAAAAAATAAGGTGTTTGTTTCATACCAAAATAATATTACTTATTCTATAGTAACAATGTTAAAACGGTCCGGTTAGACGAAGTTGCTGTATAAAGTTGATAAGCGAAGCTGTCGGTTTTACGCACGATTGGAATGTTTTGTTTAACAAATAATTGGTCATTCATAGGATCATAATCGCACTGTCTAAAAACAGTTTGGTCATGCTCGGACTTTGTGTCTATTTTACATAACGAAATTGGTCTGTGTGGTAGAATACTCACATCGCACGCAAGAGCCTCCTAGTTCGAACCTGGCTACACGCTTCATTTCCCCATCTCTCTCACTCTCTAGCTCTCTTTCGCTAGCTCCACTGGCTGAAAGCAAACGAGCTTTTGTCATGATGTGGTATCCGTCGTCCGTCCGTCAACTTTTACTTTAAAAATCTTCTTATCAGAAAGTACTGAACATAATTCAACCAAACTCAACCAAAATTCACAGGAAGGATCCTTGGGTGGCCTTTATCAGATCCCTTCAAAGCATTTTGATCGGGTGAAAAATATGTAACGATATATACATGCAAAGATATCGTTACAATACCTCAACGGGATGAAAATTATTGCGGACAGGTTGTGATCCTAGCGCATAAAATTGGCAGATCTGCGCACAATCGACAATAAATTTGGATAGAAGGTGGCACCTCCGATAATCCGACCATCAAACTTTTTCTGCCCAGATTATATATCTCCTGTATACACATCTCAGGTTTTAAGCGCTTTCAGCGCTTTGATTGATTATTTAACGAAGTATGGGTATTTGTCGGTCGATTATTCCTTTGACAAAACGCTTGCCGGATGATCATTTTATTCATAATTAATTGAGCTAAGAATAAAATTTGACACTGACGTTAAGTTCGGTGTGAAGATGATAGTTAATGGCTTTAAGATCGATCCAGGACATGTCACTGTCAAAGGGTTACCTAAAACTGCGCAATATAGGTAAATCCAGCAAAGCTTAATTACTTGGCGTTGGATTCATCTATCTTTTCCATATATGAAACCCCGAGGATTTAAAGATACAAATCTATTTTCATATCAATATGACATAGTCGAACTTTGTGATATATCAGTAAATCAACAAAACTTTGTCTAGACAATAATTGTACAAAAGATTGACCTCATTAGTCTCTCAAAATTTTGGACAGACATATATATTGGAGTGTATATGAACCCTGTCCATAAAGGCGGCTCGGTAGCCCAGTGGTAAAACGCAGGACTGGTCCGTGGTTCGAATAACGAACGCGGTAGGTTTATTCAGGGACACTTTCTGTCTCCCGCCAAACTAGGAGTGAACTGGTAAGAAACTCAGATGTAGCTTCGCGTGTATTAGTGAGGTCAATGAGGTCTATTTGTAGAAGAGCTAAGGTCGTATAAACCCGGATCTCCTTGTATTCGGTTCTCTCTCTCTCTCGTGGCCCATACCAAATATGCCTAGCCCACGGAGGGACCTTAATCCATCAATCACATACACAAAACCCCTTTCCATTTCAGATCAACCCGTTGAAGGTCAGGGTCAAAGGGCGACCGTTAACCTCATGATGAATTATTGACAAGGTAAAATCTACCAAACCTTGTGCGGAAAAAACTTCACAACTTTCATCGCTCCCTTCGACAAAGAGGCGTGCACATTTCAATTGATGGTGACAGAGATATTCACTAATATAAATACATTACAATTATGTAAAAAGCTAATTATAGCTATTTTAAATTAACATTGAATGTGATTCTTGGCTGAGAACCATCGGTTTCCTTCAAAACCATAAGATAAAATAACATTTTTTGAAGTTGATTTTGAAAACGATTGCAACTACAAATAAAGCACTAAAAGAACTGGTGGTAGACGTGGCATTGTAGAGCGATATAAGTATGCTCCTTTTGGTGTAGAAAATGGCAATAAAATTTTAGACTGTTCCAAATTGAAAGAAGTTGCAGATGACAATTTAAAACTAATGAATTTTGGATTTTTTTTACTTTAAACACGGTCACATGCATAGAAAATTCACGAATTCGCATTCGCAAGAAAAGTGGAGGGGGAGGAATCGGAGAAGGAAAAATAGTAAGTAAGTCGATTTGCAGGAGCAAAGTGTTGTCACATTTTACCGCGAAGCTCTTCTGGCCTTTTATTACCAAATACCGGGCGTGAACCGAGCTTCATTATACTACTTTAAGATACCTTAGGCCTAAGAAATGAGGAAACGATTTAATTTCATGAATTTATTGAGTTAATCACATTTTAAACCTCGACAAAAGAATGCGTTCTCTAATTGACGAAGTTTACGCTGTGTCCCTGAAAATAGAAATAAAGAATAACTCATGAAAGAAAGTAGTAATCTCATATTCATTTTGATGTGTTTACCCTTAAAAATGAATCACGAATCTAATGGACTTAATCACATCTCATATATATTTTTTCTTTGCTTGTACTTGAAGAGACTCTCAAATTTTTTAACCACAAATATAAGGTAAATTTGAAAATAGTTTGTATATGTTGTGTTTTTCAACATCTCTTTGAGACAAGTAGATCAAATTAACCTTGAAATGAAGTGATTAACATGGAATCTCCAATTATAACATGATCATTACAACATTTTTTTTTCTTTTGTATGTATGTGCGCGCGTGTGTATATTATATAATACCGTTATCATAAGTGAGGTAATCGATCCTGCTTGGTGACGTCATAAGAGGTAATATACCCCATGTCATAATTATATTACGTTGTAATTCTCGTCATTTACGTAATATATTCCGAAATAAATTTGATTTCTTTTAAACCCTTGTCATACTGAACAAGGAATATTCCTGTTTTGGCAGGAGGTAAAGATTAAGATCAGCCTGCACATATGTGCAGGCTGATCTTCGTCTACACCACCACTAGAGCCAGAGTTGTTTACAAGATAAGAAAAATAAAAAAAGAGAGGTATCAGCATAAAATCTGTAATTGCAGTCTTTTCAGACCTTTGATTTTAATGCAATTCTTAAGAGATATTTTATTCAGCATGACAAGGGTTAATAATTTCTTAAAAACTTACGCCTTTTCGCAGATCGGATGGCTGGCCTGACTAGTACAGTAGTAATCGCTCCACTCAAAGTTATAATTTTTGTACATCGTTGCACAGTCTTCTCCATTCCCATAGTCATTAGGTTGTCCAACATGCCAGTCTACAAGAAAATACCAATGCGAACCGTATTTCGAAAAAGAAAACTCTGAGTGTTCCGTAAAAGACAAAATGGATTTGGCAGGGGTCAATAAGATATAGCATTTTGACAATAATTATATGGTGTAGTAGAATGACTATTTTAGTTTCAGAAAGTCAACCAAATGCTAAGAATTTGTTCAGTAAGGATGGGTTATATACTTTTCACACTCCCAGGGACGTACATCTCAGTTGGTAGGACACTTGACTTCGAACCTCAAGATCACGGGTTCGAGCCCTTGGCTGACCAATTCAACTAACAAACTAATTGTCTTTCGGATGAGACGTCATACCGAGGGCCCGTGTGACCGTTTGACGGCGATATCCACAGAGCACGTAGCCGCCGTCATAGCGCAGTTGGTAGCGCGTCGGACTGTCAATCTAGAGGTTTCGGGTTCGATCCCCGACGGGGGCACTCATCCATTCCGACTATTTGTCTCTCACCAATGGGTCGATAATCGTAGACCTGTGTGGGATAGCAATTGGAGGCTAGGAAAGTATGTAATGGTAGTACTGGTGTGAGAAATACCAGGATTCCATTGTTAAGTGCTCCAGTCGCCTGAAAGATTGTTGAAGGCGACGTAAAACCCCATTCAAACAAACAAACCACCGAGCACTTAAAGAACCACGCGTTTTTTGTTTTTTTCTTATACGAGCTACTTTGCGATTACAGGGAACTAAACCTCTTACATCAACAAGAGACCCATATGGCCTCATCGGTCACAAAAGAGCACAAAAACAGATTAAAGTTCACCAGATGCTACTACATACCAAGTATCACAGTACTATGCCTTTCTGTTTTGGAGAAGATGATGTTTTACTTTTTCGCTATGACCCTGGGGCCATACTGTATAAATCTTGATAGAGGTCCACCAGATGATGCTACATACAAAATATCAAAGCTCTAGGCTTTTCTGCTTCAGAGAATAAGATCTTTTAAGTTTTTACTATATAAGCCTATGTTTAACTTGTTGATAGAGGTACACCAAATGATGCCACATACGGAATGTCAGAGCTGTTGGCCATTTGTTTTGGAAGAAAACAATTGTCAAAGTTGTCACTGTGTAATGATCCCCTCCACCTTTAAGGGTTCTTAAGAAGAAGTTAAAGCACGACGCACGTCGGACGACGACGGATGAAACACGATCGCAATAGGTCACCTTGACCTTCGGTCACGTGACCTGAAAAGCATTGTCTTCGCGACACTTTGTGAAATATAGGAATACTTGATTTACTTAATTATTGATGTTTTAATACATTTTTCTTGAAGCAGAGCCTGCTTCTAGAAAGGAAAAATACGGTACTTTTCAGGGTGTTTGTTTTAAATTTGGTTGGTCCAAAGTAGTGTCCATTAACCCAAACAATCCCTCCTTTTTACGCCCCTCAAGAAAATTGTTCTAGAAAACAACGTGAAAAACGAAGAAATTGCTTTTTACAAGCAATTTCTGCATTTTCCACCTTGTTTTCTATCCAAAGAAACAAAGGTTTAAAAAATTCAACATTTTGAAATAGTCGTGTGACAAAAATATTGAAACGACTAATAAAAGATAAAGAAGCATTGCTTTGCAAAGTTTACGATTGGTAACACGTAGCAAAAAATGGGTGGTTGGCGACCTTAATGTCGTAACTACAGTTTAAATAAAGGTAAACCAACAAAAGATGCTTTACATCAATGCCGACCATTGTCGTAGTTAAAATTTCACTTCCGGTTTAAATGTACTATTTGATTGGTCTATGGATTTTAAATTGACATACGCGATCCGTCAAATTTCGGGAAATTATAGACAGAGTTAGATTATTTAAGAGATGAAGAGAATATTTTTTGTTTTCATGGAGGTATGAGCCGAAAAACCTAATCACACTGTATGAATACGCGAAGCGGATTCATACATTGTGTGATTAGGTTTTTCGGTTCATACCTCCATGAAAACAAAAAATATTCCATTCATTTCTCATAATTTAATAGCATCGAGCGAAAAAACAGAAGATTTACAAATTTTGATACCTTTTTGTATTGGACTATTTTGTGCGGAAGCATACAAAATCGCTGCGCGCTCAAAATTTTGTTCATGGGGTTATGAATAATATTTTCGACCAATCAGAACGCTCGTTCTTGATGGACGAAATTGAAAATTTAATTATACAGTATTGGAAAGGGTTAAAATCAGATGTTTGTTTCAATGTTTGTATCTAAATGTCTTTCTTTTCATTGTGTTGTCTTTATTGTGCTCTTTTTTATATATCTATGTATTTTGTAGTTTTGCTCGCCTACATGGCGGAAATAAAAGATAATAATAATAATAAAGCCCCAAATGATGAAACAATTTTGTTCGATTTCTTATGAGTCATGATCGGTATGCTGCTTGTATCTATGAAAAAATACAAAATTAAAGAGACACCGATATTTAAGAAGATTAAGAAGTAAAACTTCAAGGATACACTATTTCATGTATAAAATTTCCCAGACATTACATCATATTGAATTCTTTATATGAACTCGTCATTGTTGACCAATCGCTGGGCCAGTCCATTTATTCCGTTGGCCCCGCCTATTGACTCCAATAGGAAATTCCGTTTCAAAATGTAATGACGTTATGTAGCAAAAAGTAGAATGGTTGATTGAATAACCTTTTTTACGACGTTTAAGTCGCAAAACAAACAAACATGTTTCACATAAATGGCGGCCAACTTCCAGTCGAAATGAATGATTTCATTGGTTGACCGATTCTTTTATTGACAGCCGCGATTGGTCAATTTCAGGCTCTCCTCTTGTTCATCGAGTAATATTCCTACATTATGAGTCTTGCAAAGACATTAGTCAGTCTGCACAAATGTACAATCCGATTTTAGTCTACACTACCTGGCTGGCATTTTGTGATAAGACAAGGGTTAGAACTGCCACGATGAACGAAAGGCAAAGTTTATTGACTAGAAATCTGGAAGTTACCGGGTTCGAGTTCCGTCGTTATCGGGTTGTGTTCAAGGGGGGGGGGTCTGATTTTAGTTTCGTCTATTAAGAATCAGGTTTGCTGATATTTTTTTCATACTTCCATGAACAAAAGTTTAAGAACGCAACTATTTTGTATGATTGCGCACAAAATGGATCCATTAAATTTTACAAAAATAGTAAACCATTTCCTTTCTTTCCTTGATTGCATTAAATTACAAGACATAAAGATATCCTTTTTGTGTGTGTTTTCATTGAGGTATGAACCTAAAAATTTAGTTATGAACCGGCTTCGCGTTTTCATACAGTGTTATTGAGTTTTAAGTTCATGCCTCACTGAAAACAAATAGAGAATAATCAACAGGTTATTCCAGATATGAAAAAAACATTTCACGAGGATGCGTTGTTCGGCGTTGAAAAAACGAGTGCGCAGCTGGTTATCTGGAATAACCTGTTGATTATTCTATTTATTATATACCTTATTATTTTAATTTTTTTATTAAAATATCGAAACCAATCTTTTTGTTACAGAGAAGGTATATTGAAAAAAGTGTGGATGAATACATGATTAAAGATTTATTATAGAGAGTGAAACTGAAAAGTGTTATCGTCACTTACACTGAGAAATTCCAAGATTTCACATCAAGGTATATAATAAAAAAAATGTTCTCTTCATTTTTAAGACACTTAATAGCCATGTATAACGTTGAAGGTGGGTAACATTCTTAAGCTACATATAAACACTGTCCCATCTTTGGCAGCTGAAATACCCGTGATTATTATTTGAGATCGAGTTTACAAGCTAAAAGCTGTGTCGCAATTAACCCTGCCTTGTTTTTAAAAAAAATGGTATTGTCCAATTTGAAAGAAGCTGCAGATAACAGTTAAAATTGAGCGCAGTTGGAAATATAACCTACCTACAGGGTAAAAAATATTATTGGCAAAGAAGAAATTGCTTGATTCAAACGATTCCTTGTTATCCCGCAATGTTCTCTCAACTATTAAATCACAGGGACGCAAAGCCAGGTATTGTGCGAGAAAGGGTTAAGATAAAATGGGTTAATAGATGCATAGAATAAGTGGTAAGCTCATTTAGAAATAAATTACTTGAAAATGTAACATTTGAGTCGTCATCCACCCACTGAAACACGCCCTCCACGACCAAGTCTCTCAGTCCGATCCACCATGATTTTGCTAGAAAATAGAATAAAATAATATAGAGCTGTTTATTGAATTTCCACGGTGTCTTTTGTTAGAAAGTATAAAAACAAGGGCGCCGCATGTGGAAGCAATGTTCTACTGCAAGAACTTGGACGTGGTTCCTGGCGATTACGGAGAAATAATGTAAGTCGCAAAAGCGGAAATGACGGATATGTAACCGCGCTCACTGACCGCGGACAAAGAAATTCGACTGAGATTTCAAACGACTTTAGTTTTCAAAATATATGGACATAACCCAACAAGCAAATCCGTCGGGTGATCGAAAATAACATGTAGTAGACCTAACGTAGTTGTCTTCTGACTAAAAAAGTTTTTCTTTTATGTCAAA
Source organism: Fragum fragum (assembly GCA_946902895.1). Taxonomy (NCBI): domain Eukaryota; kingdom Metazoa; phylum Mollusca; class Bivalvia; order Cardiida; family Cardiidae; genus Fragum; species Fragum fragum. Next base: position 2,619,888 of record OX336382.1, read on the forward strand.
GCTCACATTTCACTTCAGGTAAAACTTAACAATTTGATTGGTCAATTGTTTTATTGAGAGCGGCGATCTCCCCATTCTGGCGACATAATTACAATGAGATGAATCACACCTGCTTGTAATGATTGTTCTGGCGATAGTTGACGTTTGTCATGAATTTCAGATTGATAACTCTGTTAATAACAAAATTAATACCAAATACAAGATTTGCACATACACGTTGGTAATGATGCTGATCCTACGCATAGGCAATTAACAGATCGCTGGCCCCGCCCACTAGCTCTGCTGGCCTGACCCACTGACTCCAGACTAAAACTTGTATTAAGCGACCACTTTGACCAAGATATGATAATTCGGGGAAAAGGACCTTAAGGATAATTCCTTTATATACCCTCTCGGCGCTACAAATTTAGCTCATTTTTATGAGTCAGGGCATACGTTTATCAGGGCATATAAATGACACTTTGTGATGATGATCTTAAAATTACCGTAGTATTTACGGTCAGCACGTATTATTATGGTGCTTCCAGCGACGCAATTAAAATGGAAAGGGCTTGAAATCACCGTCGTATTTAGGGAATTCGGCTTATTCTTGGTAATTCTAGTGGTACCGTTAATATGAACAAGGCTTGAACTTACTGTTGTATTTATGAACTTTTATTTATTTTCTCAGAGGCCCCGAAAGTATGGGATAGCTTTGAACTTAAAGTAGAATTTTCTATTGAATATACATTGTATTTTAATAGGGTAATTCCATTGACACCACTATTTCGGACAAACTTTGTGCTTATCGTGATATTTACGTACTTTATCTCAGTGTTTGTCGGAGGCTTTGAAAATATGAGTGAAATCCGAACTCACCCTTGTATCTAGACAATGCGTAATTTCTTCGTGCGTTCTTGAAAGCTTTGTAATATAAGTAAAAATAAAACTTACCGTCGTATGTTTTCACTACACTTTTTATATATGTGTTTTCGGCGTCGTCGTTAATGTGAACGAGGTTTGCACCACTCTGTAGGCAATAGTCCTGGAAGCGAAACAATGAATTCTTGAACAAATTGATATTAAAGTCAATTCACCAAGATTAAACGGTAAAAACAAAAATGTACTCACAACAAGTTAAATATTTGCCTTGTTTTGCTTTGTGGCACAAAATTATAAGAAATAGAGTGAATCTTTTTGTTTGTTTGCTTTTATTTAGTTATGAAGTTCAAAACTTATTTCTGGTCTAAATGAATGATTTCATTGGTAAACTGGTTAAGTGGTTGACAGTCGCGATTGGTCAATTCAAGGACGGCTCGGTAAGGGAGCTAAAGTAAGAACTCTGACCGACAGGTCATACATCCCCCGTTTAGGTCATATATCATATCTCCAGGTCAAAGAACGGTTGACTGGGTCAGTTTAAGGACTTCAAAAAAGTAGAACCCGTTCGTTAAAAATCTGACGACTTCTATTATCTTTCAGCGCGTCGTCTGCTTTTTAAACCCATTTCCAGACGGGAAAATTTAAGACTGGTCCAAATTGAAAGGAGTTACAGACGACAGTTTTAAGTTTATGATATAACAGACTTTTTTTTCAATTTTCTGAATAGAAAACCTTGTGAAAATGAAGAAATTCTTTATGCAAGCAATTTCTACAGTTTAAGCTAGCAAAGCTGGTAGCTTTAGTTAACAGACAAAATTTAAAGGTCTTCTCAGAGTTCCATGAGTGTAAACCGCCACTGGAGGCTTAACCGCTAAATCAATTGAATGTCTACGCAATAAAAAAGTAGTTCTTCAAAGAAGTGCTATAAAATCCAATACCCAGTCAATCCCGCGTAATAAAAAATCCCAAGAAAAAGGCTTTGGAAAACATTGAAACAAGCAATTGCTTCAGTGTCCACAATGTTTTCTACACTACAAAAGACAAAGTAGATCATTTAACAAAATCATGATTTGCTAGCTTACAGTACTTCAGTACTTTAATCCAAATTGTTTTCAAACAATAATTTTCTATGTGTATGGGGTGAAAAGCATCATTGCATGGGAATGGGTTAAAAGAATTGATATAATCAAGTCCTTATGTTAAAAGAGTCGCAAATTAGTATGTCCCAAATAGAACGCAGTTTGGAACAAATAGATTCGCCCTAAGACATGCCTACCAACCGAGGTTTGAATTTCGGCAATCGATCAGATATCAAGTTGAACGAATGGTTAATTGATTGAATGGGGTTTAACGCCGCTTTTAACAGTATTTCAGTCATATCGCGGCGACTGGAGCACCTAGCAATGGATTTCTGGTATTTCGCACACCAGTACTACCACTACATCCTTTCCTAGCCTCCAACTGCTATCCCACTTAGGTTTACGATTATCCACCCATTGGTGAGAGACAATTTTCGGAAGGAATATGTGCCGCCGCCGGGGATCGAACCCATGACATCCCATTGTTGAAGATTAGGAGTTTGACGCGCTACCGACTGCGCTATTACGGCGGCTCAAATTGAATCATACTGAATTTCGTAAAAAAATCGTTACTGATATTTAGCGTAATATTTCAGAGACCCTTTACAAAGTTTAACCCTTTTAAGAGATAAAGAGACTTTTTTTTTTTTTTTTTTTTGCTTTCATGAAGGTATGAACCGAAAAACCTAATCATACTGTATGAATACGCGAAACAAAAAATATTGTCTTCATTTCTTATAATTTAACAGCATCGAGCAAAACAACAACAACAACCCCCCACACACACACACAAATGTTAAATTATTTCTATATGGCCCTGATTTTTCAATTTTAATGCGATTTACTTTGTCTTATGCAACCTCTTAGAATTTATATTTTTCTATAATTATGCCATCTGGTGATTGGTTCACCACAATCCTTACAAATGCCTTAGGCTACTTTATTTTGCGGCCAATGTAGGAGTTCAAATCTCAATTCCGGGCTGAATGAATGATTTGATTGGTCGGTATATTCCTTAATTGACAGTCGCGATTGGTCAATTGGGTTCCCCCCAATATGTGGCCGCATATAATGTTACTATGGCACTCTTGATGTAGGATCTTTTGAAATCATGTACGTAGAAATGCTTAAGCCTAATAAGTTACGCCCTATTTTTTCTTGAAACTCTTACTCCCGTTAAAGGCTCTCTGGATCTCGTGGGGGATATCTGACAAAAGGAATCCTGTTATATTCGTTAACCTTTGCCTAACACAAAATGTAAATACCTTTTAAAGGTATTTTTTGTTGCCAAAATAAAATGATTCTCTAAGTTATTTTCGTTTTCTGTTCGACAAAGCTTGTGATAGCCGGCTCGTGAGCTATTCTGAAAAAAATAAGGTGGCGGGCGGGGGGTCTGATCAGAAATTCAACGGATAATTTCAGATTCCTTTACTTGATAATTTTTGTCCATGTGACAACCATAGTGGCTTCAAATCACATTAATGTACAAAAAATGCAATCAGTGAAATGACAACGGTAAGTACAAAATTAGGTATTACGTTTTACCCGTTAATGCAGTTATCATTATAATAAGATACTTATGAGTAAACGTGTTGATGATAACATTAAAGATGGAACATGTTATAATAGAAAAAATATATGATAATGATAATAAAATAAATAAATAAAAATACATAGAATCCTGGTATCTTCTTTGCGTTTTATGCGAGTTCCTGCGTTCGAGCAGAAGTTTCAGTTTATATTAACCCTTGTCATGCCAGATCAAATCCTTTTCAGAATTGTATAAAAATCAAAGGGCTGAAAGCACTGGTAGTACTTCTGGTTCCGTTGTCAAAACTTCTTTTGAAAATTAATTTCATAAACAAAAGGACAGACAGATGGTGTAGACTAAGATCAGACTGCACTTATGTGCAGTCTGATCTTTTCTATACCTCCTGCTAAAATATTATGCCTCCTGCTAATTATTCCGGGTTCAGCATGACAAGGTTTGATAAAAGATGATAATTACAAATCTATTTATGTCACATTTACCTGTGCTGTTAAAAAATCCAGGTTGACTGATGCGAACAGGTAACATCTTCCTCCGTTTGACACCCAGCCAGCCTCGCAAGCTGATGCAGTGTGAACTGGAAATTTGATTTTTATATACTAGTTCAATGTGAAGTAAAGATATAAAGATTTTAAAAAAAATAGATATTGAGCTTAAATATCGAATTACATTAATGTATATCGACACACCCCTGACGTCTAAAATGAGATTAAAGGTTGCCATTGATGATATGACGATGAAATGATAATTTTCTTTTATATTTTTTGATAAAGTAAATTTGATTCAATGTATTAAGAACAATTTTATCTTTACCACGATGTTTTTCTTTAGGAGGCGTGAAAAAAGCGGGATTGTTTGGAAATGGGTTAATAAAATAAGAAAACTTTTTTTTATTTAGCTGTTAACCAATAAATGAATAAATGAATAAATGAATAAATGAAAAATGAATAAGTACATTGTATGAATACGCGAAGCTTTAATATAACTATATAAACTGCTATATGACTCTCTTTTTGCGATCCGTCAAGTGGGAAATAGCAGAAAGAACTTTCAAATCTAACTACAAATGATGACGTTAACTACCTGAGAGAAATACAGACGTAAATGCAAATATTATCGGTCTATAATCCATCTTAGAAGTATTGTGGGGTTTTCTTATTAAATCTATCTATCTCGAAAACATCGTTTTTATAGCCTTCAGTTTTTCGCCTTACAGTGCTGAACTTGGCACATATAACGAACAGATCATAGATGTATCTGCAAAATGGGCATTAACCATTGATAGGCTGAACTTATAGACACGACCCTGACCTTAATGCAGAATAAGTTTTAAGATTCCGGCTATGTTTCGACAAATGTCGTTAATATTCGCTCAAGTTACAGAACCCCTGTAACTAAATAAACACTGTAGTTGTCTTGAGTTGTGTACTGGTCGTGACAGCGAAATAGGTAGAGCGCCTGTCTGCAAGCCAAATGGTTCAAGCTCGATTCTTTGCTATACATGTACTTGTTTTAGCTCACCTGAGCATAACGTGCTCAAGGTGAGCTATTGTGATCAGTAATTGTCCCGCGTCCGTCTGTCCGTCTATCCGTCCGTCCGTAAACAATTATTAAAAAATATTCTGCTCCTAAACCATAAGGCCTAGAGCTTTGATAATTGGTACATATAATCACCTATTGATCCTCTACCAAAATACTTCAAAAAATGACTGTACTCTTAAAATTAGCCCTTTTCTGTGCGATTCCTGATTTCACAAAGGAAATCTTTAAAAATCTTCTTCTCCCAAACTATAAGGCCTAGAGCTTTGATATTTGGTACTTATCATCACCTATTGACCATCTACCAAAATACTTCAAAGAATTACCGTAGTCTGAAAATTAGCCCTTTTCTGTGCGATCCCTGATTTTACAAAGGAATAAAGAAGGAAATCTTTGAAAATCTTCTTCTCCCAAACCATAAGGCCTAGAACTTTGATATTTGTTACATATCATCAGCCATTGACCCTCTACCAAAACGCTCCAAAGAATAACTGTATTCTCAAAATTAGCATTTTTCTGTGCGATCCCTGATTTTACAAAGGAATAAAGAAGATAATCTTTTAAAGTCTTCTTCTCCCAAACGATTAGGCCTAGAGCTTCAATATTTGGTACATATCATCAACTATTGACCCTCTACCAAATTACATCAAAGAATAACCGTATTCTGAAAATTAGTCCTTTTTCTGTGCGATCTCTAATTTTAGTTAGGAATAAATTATGATATCTTTGAAAACCTTCTTCTCCTAAACCATTAGGCCTAGAGCTTTTATACTTGGTATGTATTGATGTCTATACTTCAAAGCATTTACCATATTCAGGAAATTAGTGCTATATGGTGGGATCATCAATATAACTAGGATTAAAAGAGAAATCCTAAAACATCTTCTCCAAATTAGTTAGACAGAGGGCTTTGCTATTTTGTTTATATCATAAAGCCACGAACCATCATACTCCAGGGAGCGATTTAGGACCATCATGGTACTCTTGTTTGTTGTTGTTCTTGTCAATATTTTACACAGTGTGTTATTTTCACTCACACATGTCATATCGGACTAACAACTCACCATGTGGATTTTGCCTTTTTTCTAAGATTATCGTAACCGTCTTATGCGAGATCCCTCTAATTTAATATGAAGCGATAAAATACTGGTTTAAATTATTTGCAAAGAAGATCTATTGCAATTGAAGAATTTAAAAAGTTCAAAAGACACATTTTTGACTGCGAAATGACGGTAAATGTGAATCTCAAACTCTCACTATTGCTTTCAATTACACCATTAACCCTTGATGTGCTAAACCCGGAATATTCCTTTTTGACAGGAGGTATAGACTAAGATCAGCCTGCACATAAGTGTAGTCTGATCTTAGTGTACACCTCCTTTTTGTCTCCTTTGTCGTCCAGAGTTGCTTAAAAAATTAATTTCCAAAATAATTCTTGATCCTTAACTAGTGCTCCCAGTGCTTTTAGGCTTTTGACTTTATTGCAAGTTTAGATATATTTTTTATTTAGCATGACATGGGTGAAGTTCTAACCTACTCGTCTGCTGCATTTTAGACGGCGATATGAAATTTAAAGCACAGATAATAAATTGGATACCGGTGTGTAATAGAAAAAATAATCGAGTAAATTCTGAAGGCAGCACGTGCTATGCTGAGGAGAAATCTAATTTTAATTAATTTAAATGACAGGGGTCAGTATCAGATTAAATTGCATTCATTTTACCATACCACAAAATGTTAGACAGGTTAAAATTCAAAGAAGATGCAGACGACAATTTTAAGTCGGTGATTACATGTATAAATTGCTCAAAAACCGGTGCGGTACATGTAATGGCTTTATTTCCAAAACTACGTCACTTAGAATGATTTTCGCCTCAGATTCTGTGAAAACTATACTTTTCAGGGAACAGACAACAATAAAAACTTATGCGAAAAGAACAATAATAATATTATGGCACCATCCAATAAAGTACCTTCATCGGTCGACATTAGCCAAATTTGCAGACGGGTGGATCTGCACGGGAGGATTAAAAAGAAACATAATGGCAAAATTAAAATAAACTTGAGGCCGTCAATTTTTTCACAATGTTTTCACTATTACTTCCTCGTGGAATAAAGGGGTTTTGGTACCGGGTTAGCCTTTTATAATATGAATAACCTAAGCCAATATTGATAATTGTTAATTGATTAGCCGCCATGAGATGGTACACATAAATGTGTGTTCAATGTAATTTCTGTAAGTTACTATTCATTTATTTTCTCTAAATAAATGAAGATTGTAATATAAGACAAACAAACAAACAAAACACACAATGTTCATTATGATTGCAAATAAATGAGAAAATGATAGAAAAAACTGAAGAAAAATCAAGGAATGATAATCAGAAGTGAGAACATGAACTACAGTACAAATTGCATTCCAACCCTACATATTTAGCCGTATCAGCGGTTGGTAGCGCGTTCAAAAGGTCCCGGGTTCGATCCCCGACGGCGGCAATACTCTTTCCGACATTTGTCTACCACCAATGGGCAGATAATCGCAAGCCTATGTGGGATATCAGCTGGAGGCTAGGAAGGGGTGTAGTGGTAGTACTGGTGCGAGAAATACCAGGAATCCATTGTTAGGTGCTCCAGCCGCCGCGATATAACTGAAAGATTGTTAAAAGCGGCGTTAAACCCCATTCAAACAAACAAACTAAACGTATCAGAGAGGCGTCATCGTAGATAGAATGCAGTAGACACTAGAAGATTATAATACCGGCCTACCTCTTTAACAGCGCAACTACATCTGAAATAGTGCTGCAATTACAAGGCTCCAGAAGCATAGGATTTACAAAAAGGAAAGTTTAATCAACGGTTCAAAGGTTTTGCTAAATTAAAAATTATTGCAAATTTTCATTTTTTGTCAAAAGTTGAATACGAGATCTATTCAGTCGCTCTAAAATATTTCATTGAGAGTGAATAAAACCATCTCTGTTGTATCAAATTGCGGTCTGTTAAAGCTATAAAATGCGCTTGTACGATACTTGTACGGAGATATATTGCGCCTGACAGAGTGTTAACCGGCGCTATTTGTTCTATTTCAGGAAAGAAAATGTGTATCGTTCTGAAACACATCTCGTTGTAACATATATTTCAGGAAGAGTATAAATTAAAGAGTTTTAATCCCCCCTTTCATCACATTTAGAACCTGCACAACTTGCACTGATTTATATATAGTTTTCTCTCGTGAATTTAAAAAATATCTAATCAACTTAAACCAGTCTACAAAGAGTTTAAATTTAAACTTTTAATTCAATGAAAAAATCATTCCTCGGAAAAAGATGTACAATTATCATGAAAATCCAAAGGAAGGAAGTATAAAGTTGCTGGCAACCTTTGCTTCTATTTTCTACTGATGCGGGAATGATATGTGTTAATTTATGTACATGTACTTGAAAATTTTGCTAAACGTCCTTATTTCAGAGAAAATCAAAATAAAACATAGTAATGAATAGAAATGATAATAAATATTGAAGAAGCCGTTTCATTTACACATAATGTGACTGTCTTTTGAAATTGGCTCTTTTTAGAGCCTGAAAGTCCAACTTTTCGGAAAATATGTCGGGATTTTCAAAACACTTAGACAAGCCTTTATCAATACAAAACACTACGAATTAATACGATTAAATAGGTTTCAGAGTAGAGTGACTAACTACAACAAAAAGGCCCAGTGAAATGAAAAGGTAGTACAGTGGACTGACGCTGAAATGCTAAATCAGAAACATTTTTTGGGGACGGAAATGCACAAATGTATCCCCATCGTAGAGTACGATATCAATGGGAGCCTGGTTACGTACGCAACCAGGCGACCGACTCAAACACTCCTTGAAGTATTAGCGCCATTTTCTTGCGGTTGAAGGTCATCATCAGTTGAAGGTACTGGTTTAGTATTTAAGTTTCTGTCATGTATTTATCGTTGCTACCAAAGCACATGCCTATATGAGCGACATCCTTCGCCCCGAGAAGGCAGTCAGTTGTTACGGATGATAGTGCAAGGATACAGGAAGAAAGTTCTGAGAGTACATCCAGATTCTTTAATGTGTTCGACGGAAAGCGCCGTCGCAACGGGCTTCTGTTGAACGACTGATCCGAAACACAATTGGTTTGTTAGTTTGGTCATCCCGTAGATCGAACTCACGATCTCAATGTTTGAAGTTGAGTGCTCTAGCTACTGGGCTAATGCGGCTGACACGCTATTGTCATGATTATGACATCAAAATTTTACTGAATAAGTGAGGTATATCTTAAGGAAATGATAAAATTGTCCGAGATTTTAATTATTCACTGAAGGTATTGGTATAATAACAGCTCCATATTTAAATTCATTTTTTGTCTCGAATTAGTATGGAAATAGTTCAATAGATTCGGGACTGTAAAATTTATGAATATGTCTTTGTTCACATCACGAGGTCGATGATCAGTAGTGTCAGAACACCTGAGAGATAACGACGAACGTTGCCCATTATCAATGACTTATCTGTTTTTCATACCTATAGCCACAAGAACTCGAATAGTACAAATAGATCTGCGCCTCGAAATATTCTTCACAATTTGTATTTATAATGAAAACGAGAAAGTCTTGGTGGTCATGAATCGCTAACAAGAGTCCGAACTCAGCTGCAATATCTTCAATGGCCTTTTCCTCATGTTTCCAGTGCAATGGAAATTTAAGACGCTATGGTTTGTGACATATTTTAATTTTATCTTCCAGCAGAATCTACAGTCCCTCAAAACACGTATATTTCCCCAGTTATTCTCTTTTAGATCACCTGAGCACGACGAGCTCATGGTGAGCTTTAGTGATAGTTGAAACTCTGTCGTCCGTCGTGCGACAACAAGATTAAGTGTTTACACTTTAAAGGCAACAGTATTGACCAAATCTTCATTAAACTTGGCCAGAATAAATGAATCCTATTAGTAATGGAAAGGTTCTATTGGAAAACACAGGAAAACGGGCCTTAATGACAATTTCTTTGTTTACACTCTAGTGGCCAAAATGTTGGCCCAATCTTCATGAAACTTGGCAGGAATAATTTTTAGGCCAAAGGAAAAACCCTATTGATTATGGGAAGCTTCTATTGGAAAACACAGGAAAAGGGACCTTAATGACAATTTCTTTGTTTATACTCTAGAGGCCACAGTTTTGGCCCAATCCTAATGAATCTTGGCAAGAATAATTGTAAGCTATAAGGATGAACCCTATTGATTATGAGACGGTTCTATCGGATGACAAGGGAAAAATGGGCCTTAATGACAATTTCCTTGTTTACACTCTAGAGGCCACAATTTTGGTTCAATCTTCAATAAAATTTGTCTAGAATAATTGTTAGGCCATGAGGATAAACCCTATTGATTATGGGAAGGTTCTATTGGAAACACAGGGAAGGGGGCCTTAATGACAACTTCTTTGTTTCCACTCTAGAGGCCACAATTTTGGCTTAATCTTCTTGAAACTTGGCCAGAATAATTGTTAGGTCAAAAAGATTAACCCTATTAATTATGGGAAGGTTCTATTGGAAAACACAGGAAAAGGGGTCTTAATGACAATTTCATTGTTAACACTCTAGAGACCACAACTTTGGATCAATCTTCTTGAAATTTGGTCAGAATAATTGTTAAGTCACAAGGATGAACCCTATTGGTAATGGGAGATTCTATTGGAAAACACAGGAAAAGGGGCCTTAACTACAATTTCATTGTTCACATTGTAGAGACCACGATTTTGGCTCATTCTTCACGAATCTTGGCCATAATAATTGTTAGGTCATAAAGATGAACCCCGCTGATTATGGGAAGGTTCTATTGGAAAACACAGGAAAAGGGGCCTTTATGGTATTTTTGTCTACTTTATTTGACTCCAGTTGCATTTTTAAAAGGCAAATGATTCATTCGAGCGATTTAGGACCATCATGGTCCTCTTGTTTATTATTGTAGAGGGTGGTTAGGCATTACAACACGACAGACCTCATGGTTTTGGAGAAAAAATGTTCAAATACTTACTTGTTAGTTAAACAGGACCTTAAAAATAGAATATACTTGAATAGGACGGCGATTATTTTAAAGGATTCAACATATATATATATACACAGGACTTGAGAAAACATGCACCATGGTTAACACAAAGCGTCTACTGATATGGTTGAAAGAACCTGATGTAGGGTAAAACGTAGACGCAAACATTCCATTTACTTGAATATGAAATGAAAAAGATGAACTTACTCTTAAAGATTCTTCTTCTTATTATTATTAGAAATCTACAAAAACTCGAATAGTTGGGGAGAGCGCGAACAACAGACACACCTTCCTCGCTTTTCACTATAAAAGAAGAAAATGGAAAATCTGAAATGGGCCTGGATCTTGCTGTACTCATTTCTCAAAATTGATAACACACTTATTACCAATACGATTTCTTTCAAAATCATTTTTTCTACCTTAAGCAGTAGACATTCCACTCTCAAAAACAATACATTCGGTTGTCTTTCACGAAAATTAACCCCAATATGGTTTTCAATAATTTTAGATCACACAAATCTTAATAGAGTAAGTGCTAATTTAGCTTTTTTAGTTACTTTTAAATAAGACGTTTACAGTCTTAAAATTCGGTGATTATCTTTTGAGCTCTTTTCCCCATATTCTTTCTAAATTGATTTACCTACTGTATGCCCTTATAGAGCGTTTGTCGTATTGAAATGAATAGTTCATTGATTTATCCTTTTTCTTATAATCTGTCCAATTATAATAAACACACATTTGTACGTATATGTGTAGAATGGATCTTCTCACGGTAGTATTCCATTTGGTATACACCCATTTCGTCAACCGCAAATCCCAAAAACGGATTCAGTCCCATTTCGTCTACAACTACTTTGCTCAGGTTCCCATTTTCTACACTTTTTTACCTTGATAATTTTTGACCGGTGAACATTTTTTTTTCAATTCTTAACCAAAAACATGTGAACTTTTTTTTTTTTAATTTCAAACCAATAGATGTAAACTTTTTTTTAAATTCCAAACCAAAAAGATAATTTAGAGGTTGTTTTTTTCACAGTCCGCACAGTCTGGTCAGACTGTAGAATTTCGCAACAATTTTTTGCCGTGACGATACACACATCTCCATATTTCTAATAATGCAGTCCAAATGTGAAATAAGTTCGTATAGACAAAAATAACAACAACGATTAGATAAAACAATGCGAAAATTTGAAGTTTTGACTCCGGTCAGCGTGCGCAGTATGACCATACACGAAACTTGATGTCGTTGTTGTTGTTGTTTTTCACTGTGTGTTGTAAACCTATGTTTTTAATATCTTAAACACCTATGTAGTCTTTGATCGAATAGGTATTGAGAAGAAATTATGACATCCGACTTACAATATAGTATACCTCAAATGTACCTGTCATGTTTTAAGTAAAAATGATTCTAAGTAAAGTTTATAACTTGTCTTCGCAAAGAAGAGATACACGTGAAGACATTTGCTATTTTTCTTTGCTTTTTTATAGCATTAACTAACTATTCAACACATTTTTTAATTTTGTAGAATCTAGTTAATATGTTGAAATAATTAGGAGAAAAGAATCATTTTCTTTTGATATGCAATCAATCGTAAAGCACTAAGTTTTCATATCATTATAACTTTGTTAAAAACCGTTAAGTGTGCCAGAATGAATATTACATAGAACATTTTTTGAAATCTCTTCCTGCAGTCGTTATGGGAATAAATCAACTTTTTCTTGACAATACTTGAGAAGTGTGGAGGTGCTTATTATCATATTCATTTTCAAAGTTCTCTTAACTGAAAATAATTACGTTTTCAAACACATTTTATTGTAGACAAGATACTTGTACATGAAATGTGAGTAGATAAATTTGGATCGTAGACGAGATGAGACTGCTGGCATATAAAAAAGATGTAGACGAAATGGTTGTAGACCAAATGGGATTAGACCAAGCTCACTTTATCAAAACTAATTTGGTCCGAAAAACAAATTATCATTTCCTCTAAAACCTTTATTTCAATAAAGTTTCATTTTGTCTAAAATGTTCTTATATAGTTGTATTAATATATCTCAATTAAAACAGCTTTGCCATTTAAATACGTTTAATGGTTATTGTTATCTTAAAGGAAAAGAAACCTTGGGGGAAAGCATTAAATTCGGTATGGGGTAATTATGTGCTTAAACAATTTGAGATACATCTCTTTTATGTTGATTTTGAAAATATTACTAAACTTTATTTAACGTTTATAACTTTTTTCTGATTTTTGAAAATAAAAATTAAATTATAACAAAAATTGAAACGAATGTATTCATTAAATGTTTTATAAAGACTGAAAAAAGAAAATAAATGAAAAAAATATAGAATTTAAGTATATAACATATTATACTTATATATATCTTAATTATTTCCATTTTTAACATCTTTAAGAAATGGAGAGAATTCTATATAATAAGGCGTCAGAAATGCTTAGATGACGTGAGACTTTCGTGTCATAAAAAGTTGGGGGTTTTTTTATCGTGAAGATCAAAATTGATGAGATTAGACAAAGTGGGGCTTAAGCGGCTGTGTATTATTCCCTAAGCGAAAGGGAATCTCCGTTATTTTCATAATTCGATTGATTGAAAACGATGTCAAAGATTATTGTTTATAAAAAAAATGTGTATGGTAACAAAGAATAAACATTATGTTCTCGGGGGAAAAATGACGCCGGCACGCTATGGTCGAATTTTTCGCCTCTCATATAAGCCTCTCTACTATGACGATTTACATACACATTATTGTATACCATATTTTGCATTGTTTGGGAAAGGGATACGACACATATCTCGTATCTGGACCTTAAACTACTTTGTTAATTCAATGTGATTTTTTTTCTTCATAAGATGAATGAATTGATTAAAACTTTAATATTACACGTGCTCATTATAAGGCTATAGAATTTCAAGACATTTACAATTTAAAATATAAATATTGCAGACGAAATTTCTTACAGAAAATTATACATCGTTTGTCTAGTGTGTTTAGCTGCCGTCATAGCGCAGTCGCCGTAGCGCACCAGACTCCTAATCTTCAATAACGGGTCATGGGTTCGATCCCCGGTGGTGGCACATATTCTTTCCGACACCTATCTCTAACAATTGGTGGATAATCCTTAACTTAAGTGGGATAGCAGCTTGAGGCTAGGAAAGGATGTAGTGGTAGTACTGGTGTGAGAAATACCAGGAATCCATTGTTAGGTGCCGTCCACCCCCCCCCCCTGATATGACTGAAATACTGTTAAAAGCGGTGTTAAACCCCATTCAATCAATCTAGTGTTTGTATTTCCGTTTATTTATCGTTGCCCGCTATATGAGCGACGCCCACAGAAGACGGTTAGTTGTTACGGGATAGTGCAAGGATACAGGACGAAACTGCTGAAAGCCGCGTCTGGTTCTTTAACGTGCTCGGTGGATAGTACCGTCACACGGGTCTTCTCATCCGAAAGACAATTAGTTTGTTAGTTGATATGGTCAGCTCAGAGCTCGAACCCGTGATCTTAAAGTTTGGAGTCAAGTGAGCTAACCGGGCTGACCAACTATTTCGATCTAATAAGAGAGGTATGTGATACGATTTTTATTTTATCAAATTGTTTTGCTTATTATTAATGAAACGTTTTGATAATGGGTTATAAAAAATAATGAAAAGAAATGGCCGTTGTGGAATTTTGTTTATAACGATGTTATTTATTAGATTTTTAAGATATAAAATGTATCTCATATATATATATCTATTTATAGCAAAAATTTGTGAAAATAGATATTTACTGCATGCATACGTCAACGCGTCGTCACGAGTGAAGGGATATCGAGATAATATTTTACTTTAATAGAACGTTCGCCGCCTTTAGTACGACAAGATGACGTTAAGGAAGCGAAGAACAAAGAGAAATAGAGAAAAAAAGAATATTTCATTTAGACTTACGTTACATTAGAAACGTTAACATTTTGTCACAACGTTGATAATTCGAACTATTATAAAAATAATAATAATAATAAAGAAAAGAGAGGCCCAGTGTACAAAAAGGGCTAGTCCCGAAGAGGTCCGGTCCTAAAAGGCCCATTTTTATAAATGACCAGAAAGGCCCAGCCCAAAAAGGCCCCACATATTTTTACGAATTTAAACCAGCTAGTATCGATAGCTCTAGGGGCAGTAACCCAGTCAAAGCGGAGAACCAGTTGAACCAGGAAGTAGACAATACACAACAACAAAGATATGAATAGGCCTAGTCTCGTCTATCCTTAAACCCGTATTCTGTTGTAGATATGTTAATATATGAGAAACCTTGTTGTTTTGCACCATAATCAATTATAAGAGGGGCGACGGTATAGATCATGTAAACGTAAGTAGCCCGTATTAAGTATGGAATGCTTCACTTCTCGTCTCTTGGTCAAAACAACATTTGCTGTAGATCTAATCGGGGTCTTTTCAGATTGAATTTTTCATTCATTATCATGTAGATATAGGTCTAAACAATGGATTGAGCTTGTTACAAATTGTGAAAGTTACTGAACGAATGAAGCCACCGTTCTCACATCGAATTCGGATATATCTATCTATCTATTTATACTGCCTAACTCCCCTTTAGGGTATTACTGGCAGGTGATACACTCACAATCCAGATGTTTTCATGTCCCTGAAAGAGGGCAGTGGCTGAATCCCACTGCTACCCACTTTTACAGCTGGGTAGACTGGGGCTGGCTATTAAGTGAACACTCCCCGGTGACGCTGAGGCTCAAACCCGTGACCTTCAGATCACGTGTCAAGCTCCTATACCACTCGACCATCGAGGCAGTCATGATGAATAGTGAATATATTGCATAAATGTAATGGTAAATATGTATAATCAAATAATATGTAATTTTCACGAAAAAACATTAATTTGGGCAACAGAGGTATTAACTCATCCGACACAATGACAATTTTAGATGCCCCTCAAGCAACATTTTGTTAGATGTAACAAGCAATTTCTTCATTTAACGCAATGTTTCCTACCTTACAACCACCAAATTGACCGTCATTACATTTATATCATTATTCCTGACAGCTTGTTGATTAACCCAGGGCTCTGCAGAGTGGGTGACTCAGGTGAAAAAGTCGCCTGGTTTCATATAACTTCGCCTGATTTGCTGATCAAATCGAAGTCGAAGTCGCCTGGAATTTTCAGGAAGTCGCCTGGATACGATAGGTGATAACCAAATCTGGCCCAGTGGCTATAAAAGTAGGGGACAGTGTGCAATTATACAATTGTCCGTCGGAAGCCCTTTGAACGTAAATCAAGCGTGTATCGATTTTGTAGTCGCAAGGCCAGCAGATTAAAAGAAATAGGGGTATGTTCTGGCAGCTAAAAGTCAACATGCTTGCTTCATTCACACCTACGCTGATTGATTTCGGCAATGCTGTGTATACTCTCAGCACTAGAAATCTTTATTTAAAATCCTTTCCCTTCTTAAGATTAATTATTTCTGTAAATTAAGTTATCATGAGTCTACGAGATTTGTTGCTTACTTTCACATAATGAGAATAATGGCCGACATTACGGACGCCTTGTCATTTACCAGAAGTCAAAATATTTTTAAAAATTTGAAACCTGAATGAAAAATAATTCTGCCGAAAATCTACGTAGAGTAAATTCATTTTTCATTAGAATCCTTCATTTTGAGTTATCTGCTTTAATTGTAACAAGTGAAGAAAATTATGGCAAACATTTTAAAGGCTTCTACGGTCTTTTCCCGAGATTTTTGTTATGATACATTCTATCCAAAAACTAAATTTCACTTATTTGTGTTGGTAATAATTCCTTTAAATAACATGTAATCCTATAAAATGGAGCAAATTATCCTGTGTTAACTTTAAACCTCTGCATGTACAGAGTCTGGTTTTGTGTACTGAGCAGTAACCCTTACCCTTTACACACTATAACTGACTTAATCACAGAGGACCTTTTTTGACCAATTAATGACAATTTTTATCCATTTATATGTTATCAGGTAAAGTGCACAGACTTTAACTCATTACCACACAATCCCCCATTTTGACATCTAGAAAATGTTTTTATGGGAAACTGTGGGAAAAGGAGGAAATGTTTGCAGCAAGCAATTTATCCTTTTCCCACATGTTTCTACCCTCTTTGGCACCATCATTCTTATTTAAGCTAACTGTGAAATGTCTTATTTAGCTTCTTTCAATTTGTACCAGTCTGATTTTTTTCTTCTGGTAATAGTTTGATTAAATACATGTTGTTACAATAAAATCTTTTCTGAGTTTCTGCTTCAAATAGAAACACTACTCATTTCATTCAGACTGCCTATACACTATTTGCATTTTTTTTTATTAGTTGACTTTTTTTATCATATATGAATCTATTATGAAATATTAAAAAAAAAAAAATCAGAATTAAACTCTTGAATTCTATTTGTTCACAGGAATAAGATCTTTATTGAGGACTGAAAGGATAAGCAGTATTTTCTATGTTTATTGCATGATACATAATATAAAATGCAACTACTTGGTTGTAAAGCTATTTTATTTTCTGATAGAAATGAGGAATACGCGCAAAAAGTTAATTTTTAACACGATCCACTTCTCCTGAAAGTCTCACCACTTCTCCCCATTTTGAAAAACTTCTCCCAATTCTCAGACTAGTGAGAAGTGACTTCTCCCCAAATTCTGGGAGTCTGCAGAGCCCTGTAACCAGAATATTTTGTTATAATTGTTATAATTCGGATGTATTCACTCACAAAAAAAGAAGCAGATGAAAATAACAGTTCCCTCTCCCCTTAATATTTCTTTTATGAAATTTTGCAAATCTCTATATACTGTAATATATACTCGGGCTGAGTTGACCGTGCCGAGTTATACAATGGGCCGAGTCGCTGGTGGGCTGAGTTATGAATGGGCCGAATTGACCGGTCACCAATTATACTCAGGTGCAAACAAACAGCATTCTTTTTTTTCAGTAGCTAATATTAATTAGGCCTATTTTCAGAGGGAAGATTCATCTCCTAAAAAATAATCATTTATAAAAACATAAATTGGAATTATTTCTGAGTTTATATCCTGCATCATCCTCTCCTAAATAAAAAAAAAACAACATTGTCTTGGTATCAATTTCATTGGCTTTCGACTTCAATGTGGGTAGTTGACAAAATCCACTGGTGGGCATCTTCATTAAGGATGGTCGTGTATGTTATGTTCCATCATATTATCAAAAAGAGGACTATGATAACCAAGATTGGGGACACATTCGAGACTATTTGTAATTGAATCTGGCCCACTGATCTCTAACAAAGGTCAACAATTACACTTTGTGTTTAAAGAAATGATTTGATTGGTGAATTGATTTTTTGACTCACAGCTGTAATTTGTAAATTAAATGGAAGAGGCAAAGCTGGTAAATGAATCTTCCCTGCTCAAGGATTTTTCGTTTGAACAGAGGCAATTATTTACATAGATACAGAAGACACTTTGATAATGTACTCGAATGGTTGTTTTAAACCATTCACAGACAACAAAATTTTAGACTGGGCCAAATTGAAAGAAATTGCAAATGACAATTTTAAGTGGGTGGAATTTAAAGAATCCTTGTTTTTGGGGTAGAAAACATTGTGGATAAAGAAGTAATTGCTGGTCACAAGTAATTCCTTTTTTTTCCACAATGTTTTTCCATGCTTTTTTCTTGAGCGGTGTCAAAATGCGTCACTAAGTGGGAATGGGTTAAGCCTTACTGATCAATCCTTCTTTATTTTAATGTCACTGTGTTTTTATTCTTGAGAAAACATTGTGGGAAAAGAAGAAACTGCTTGTGACTAGAATTTTCTTATTTTCTGACAATATCTTCTTTTTATACGATATTTTCTAACCTACTCAGTGACTATTTTTCAAATCAAATCAAATTTAAATTGTTGTATGAAAACTTGTAAATTTGGAAAGCTCTAAAATTTTATGATTTGGTAAATGGTTAGATCCACAGAGGAGCATACTTTTGGATCATTTTTTGTATTGTATTTTATTTGTCTGGGGACCCCAGGTTATATACAGAAGTGTATTTCACTATGACAAGGGATAGGTGAGCCAAATCTTGAATATAGGATGATTTTGTTATTGATATTTGATATTGCTAGGGTCTCTCTTAACCCATTACAAGATGACAAAATTTTGCACTTGTCCAAATCGAAAGAAGTTGCAGATGCCAACATTTAGTTAATGAGATTTTTGAAAAATCTTTGTCTTTTGAGTTAGAAAACATTTTGGATAATATAAGAAATTGCTTTTGACAAGTAATTTCTTCATTTATCACAATTTTTAGCTCACTTCAGTGCAACATGTCCGATGGGGTTTTTAGGATCCATCGTCAATAGCCGTCATCACCAATTTCTTTAAACATCTTCTCCTCCTAAACCACTGAGCCGATTTTTGACCAAACTTTGGAGGGATGTTCCTTGGATAACCCTGGTTAAATATCATCATAGAATTTTGATTTACAAAAGAATGTAGGCGTGGCTGGGCCATCAGCATATCAGACGTAGAGTAATCATGGAAAGACTGTTTTAAAATTTTCTCCTACTAAATCATTTGGCTGATTTGGACCAAATTTTGCAGGAATTCAGAAAATATTTCCTTCTTGGGTACTAAACCTTGTAGACAAAAAGCAGGATTATTTGGGAATCGGGGTTAATTTGCATTATATTTATGTCTACTAGAAGATGATGTGTCATCTGAAACATAGACCAATCGCTGGCTCCACCCACTTAGTCCGTTGGCCACACCCATTAACTCGGACAGGATGTCCTGCTTCGATTTTAACCCATTCCCACACAGCAAAATTTTAGACTGGTCGAAATTGAAAGAAGCTGCAGATGCCAATTTCAAGTTGATAAAATTTTAAACTTTTTCATCATTTTGGGTAGAAAACGTTGTGGATAATGAAGAAATTGCTTGATACAAGCAATTTCTTCATTTTCCACAATGTTTTCATAAGCTTTTTTCTTAAGGGGCGTAAAAAGGAGGGATAGTAATGGGTTAAATGGCGTTATTTTGCAAAAATTATGGCCTGTAGCATGCAACAAAAATGTAAAATGGTTGGTAATCTAAACTAAGCTGTAGTTACAACAGTTGAGTTGGCAAACAAACAAAATAGTTAACAAAGCTTCTGGTCAATATTGGAGTGCAAATCTGAAAACTGGTCTACATGAATGATGCTATTGGTCGACTGGTTATTTGATTGACATCCGGTATTGGTCAATTAATTGTATACGCAAGTGTTTTTATCCTTAGACAAGTAATTGTTTTCTATTTAATTTGTATTAACCCGTTCCCACATGATAAAAATTTAGACCAGTCCAAATTCAAAGATGATGCAGACGACAATTTCAGGTTGATGAGATATTCATAATATTTGTCTTTTAGGGTAGAAAACATTGGGGAGATTGAAGAAATTGCTTGTAACAAGCAATTTCTTCATTCTCCACAATGTTTTCCAAAGCTTTCATAATTAGGGGTGTTTAAAAGCGTCATTGTGTGGGAATAGGTCAATGACTAATCTCTTTTCCACACAGTGACTTTTTAGTACCTCCCCTCCCCCCCCCCCCCAAAAAAAAACCCTTTAATTTGTCATCTGCAATTCCTTTCAAATTGGAATAGTCTTAATTGTGTAGTCTGGGAATGGGTTAACATTCAAAATGAGTTTAGACTGCAAGCTGTTGGTAGATATAAGACAACCGAAATTTTGTTAACCCATTCCAACACAGCAAAATTTTAGACTGGTCCAAATTGAAAGAAGCTGCAGACGACAATTTCAAATTGATGGAATTTTAAATTTTTTCTTCTTTCTGGATAGAAAACATTGTGGATAATGAAGAAATTGCTTGGAACAAGCAATTTCTTCATTTTCCACAATGTTTTCCAGCGCTTTTTTCTCGAGGGGCGTAAAAAGGAGGGGTTGAGTGGGAATGGGTTAATTAG